>CM053771.1:158771374-158834702 GCA_028658325.1 Potorous gilbertii | reverse complement strand
TGTGTTATTACAAAGTTCCAAGTCTACCAGAAAAAACTCTCACACACTGTGGTCATTGCTGTGCACAAAGTTTTCCTGGTTCTGCTCCTTTCACTCAGCATCAGATCATATAAGTCCTTCCAGGCCTCCCTGAAGTCTTGAAAGAAGGCATTTTTTAATGCCCTTTAATAATGAAGCATTTTTCAATGCAAAGAAGCACATAGGATGTGGGAAACATGGAATATCACTATATGTTTTTATATCTCTAACCTGTGTAGTTATGTTATTTCTTCTTTTTTCTTTTTTTCTTTAACAAGAACATATAGCTAAATTTACATTAGCTAAAGGTTCTTATGATCTAGCTGTACAAATGCAGTACTATGCCAGCCAAGCTTCCAATGGGGCACTTTTACAGAACTTGGCAAAATTACCACAAAATTTATTCAGAGGAATAAAAGAACTAGAACCTCCATGTAAATAATGGGAAAAATATAAGGAATGAAGGGGGTACCGAATTAACAAATCTCCAACTAGATTATAAGGCAGTAATCTTCAAGAGTAAAAAACAGAAAATCAAACCAGTAGAACAGATCGGTTAAGCAACATCCAAAAATAAGTTAATAAAGCGTTCCTGTACTTGATAAACCCAAGAACACCAACTAACTAGGGGAAGACACTCTATTTAACAAGAAATGCTCAGAAAATAGAAATGTAATGTGAAAGAAATTAAGTTTAGGTGAGCACCTTAAAACCATACACCAAAATAAACTCTAAATGACTTGTGGCCTAAATATTAAAGGTCATGCCATGCATAAATTGAAAGAGGATGGAAGGCAGTACCTTTCAAAACTAGGAATAAGAGTAGAATTCTTAACCCAACAGGCCAGAGGTGATCATAAAAAAGAAAATGGACAATTTCTATCAAATACAATTAAAACATTTTTACACAAACAACATCAATGCAACTAGAAGAGATTAATAGTATCTCTGATTTAAAAAAAAGTCTGCTATCATAGAAATAAATGGAATCAACACCAAAGTACAAAACCAGAATCCAATCCTCAAAGAAAATGAAATTTCCTTCAGAAGAAAATAGAAGGTAAGTGGTCACCAACCATATGAAAGATTGCTCCAAATCATTATTAAAAGGCAAATTAGAGTAATTGAGGCTTTCCTTCATAAAAAAGGCAAAGTTGGGTAATATAGATGAAGAAATTTAGACAATGTGAAAATAACAATTATCCATAAAAACCTATTTTTCTTAATTAGCAAAGATGATTAAAAAGGAAAGAATGTCAGAGAGCTTGAAGGAAGAATGGCGTATTAATATATTGTTAGTGGGGCTTTGAAGTGATTCAATAATTCTGAAAATCAACTTGAAATTAGGTGAGAATTATCACGAGCTCTTTGAGCCAGCAATCCCATATATCCCATGTATCCCAAGGAGGTTGGTGATTGAAAGAAAATCCTGCAAGCGTGGTTGTAATATAATATTATTGTTCCATAAGGAAAAAGTCAGTAGTATGAGGACTCAGAGAAGTGTAGAAACGTTACGTGACATAAAATGAAGAGTAGAGCCCAGAAAACAAAACGTACAACTACGAGTAAGAACTGTAACAATAAAAATGGGTCCAACTCTATTACATTCTATCAAACCATTTCCGGTCTGAAAAACTGATAAGCTGTAAACTCTCCTTACAATCCTCAGACAAGGACAAACTGTATACACGCAAAATACACACATGAAAACATGGCTGCTATGCTGACCAGCTTTGCTTAGCTAATTCCCTTGTTACAAGGAAGAGTTCAATGTTGAGTCTGGAGGAATTAAGGGTAGATGACCATGACAGGGCAGCTAGGTAGCCCAGTGGATAGAGCGCCACACCTGGGAGCAGAAAGACCTGAGTTCAAACCTAGTCTCAGATATGTGCTAGTTGTGTGACCCTGGGCAAGTTACTTAACCCTATCGGCTTTGGGTTCCTCATCTATAAAACGACCTGAAGAAGGAAATAGCAAACCACTCTATTATCTTTGCCAAGAAGACCCCACATGTGGTGGATACAACTCAACAACAACCACTAAGACATAGAAAACAAACGGCAAGAATACAATTTCAGTTGTTTTATAGCAGCATCTACAACTGAACAACATGCTACAGGCACAGAGTACCAGGGCGATCCTTAGCACCTACTTCACTCTACACACCACATTTTTATTAGTCCAGAGACCACATTAGTTTTTACTGGCTACCATATCACACTGCTGACTTAATATGGAATTTGCAGTCAACTACAACCCCTAAGGCTTTTCAATGAACTATTGAATAGTCATACTTCTATGGTATTGTATTGATAAAGTTTATTTTCTTTTAACCTGAATACAGAACTTCATACTTTATAAAATTTTATTTTTTAAGAATAACAGAATAATTTTCATGTCTTTTTGGAACCCAATTTCATGGTCAACACCAGTTATCGTTTCCAACTGCGTTGGTCCTATAAATCTTAACTATGCCATCTATGCCTTAATATAAGGCACACATAAAAAGCAAATAGAAAATAAAAATAACAAAATTCTGAGTTCTAATGCTGGAGATTAACAATTGGCACTAACCAAGCCATGAACTTTTCTTGAGAATTTTTTTTGAACCACTTACGAAACCAGTCAAGTATAGTATTATCCAACAAACATTTCTCTACCTTAATCATAAAAATCCTATAACCCTACCCCCTAAAAAGGGCTAGACAACAAGTCAACAAATATTTATTAAACTCCTTCTATGTATCAGCACTGAAGATATGAATAAAGGTTAAAAAAAATACTCCTTGCTCTGAAGCTCATAGTCTAATGGGAAGATAACATATATGCACAAAAAAGATACACATATATATATCATATATAATATATCATATATAATATATATAATAAACTGCAAATAAATTCAGAGAGAAAACTCTAGCATTAAGGGGGACTGGGGAAGGCTTCTTGCAGAAGCCTTTGGAACCTGATGGAATCCGCAGAAAAAAAGAGGCAGAATTGAGAAGCGAGAATATTACAGACATGAGGGGCAGCCAGAAAAGAATGCTTGAAGTGTCTTGCAAAGAACAGTGAGGAGACCAGTGTCACTGGATCACAAAGCATATGAAGGAGAGTAAATTCTAAGAAGCCTGACCCAGTAGTGAAGAGTTTTAAAGGCCAAATGGATAATTTCATATTTAATCCTGGAGGTGATTAGGGACCCGGTGAAGTTTATTCAGGAGGAGTGACAAGGTCAGACTTGTACTTTATTAGGACCAAATTGATACCGGAGTGAAAAATGGACTGGTATGGGAAGAGACTTGAGGCAGGGATACCAGCCAGCAGACCAATGCAATAGTCTAGACATGGGGTAATGAGAGCCTGTACTAACTAGGGCTTTGGCACTGCCAAAGAAGAGAAGGGGGCATATGCTACACCTTCACCTTACATATTAGAACTAAAAGATAGAAAATTAAAGGTAGAATTACAAGGACTTAGTAACGGATTGGATACGGGGGGAAGAAAGGATGAAGAGTCAAGACTGACACCAAGGTTGGGAGACAGGTAGTTATTCTTAGGGAACCAAAATAGGTTATTTCCAAGTGATCATTTTCCTTTTTAAAATGATCATGGACCACCAATTTAGCAATTCGTCCTATAATTTTACCTGTGATGGATATAAAAGTTAATGAGGTAGTTTCCAAAAAATACCTTCTTCTATTTGAAAATTAGAATATCTGCCTTCCAATATTTCAGCAGCACTTCTATTTTCCATGGTTCCTCAAGCAGGGAAGCAGGAATCAATTCTACAAGTCCTTTCAATACTTTTGAGTATTATTTGACTAAGCCAAGAGTTGCAAAGCTAGGTGCTTTCTCTTAATGTCTCTACTTACCTTAAGCCTTAATGTCCTCTTGGTCATACTGGTTCCATACTTTAAAGTCTGAAGACAATTTTCTTTGAGAAGACAGAACAAAAGGGAACCCTAAGAATTCTGACTTCTCTTTGCATTTCTAACATGGTACCTTCTGATCTAAGCCTCTTCTTCCCTCTTGCTTTAATAGACCTTTTGTTGGCCCTAGCTTTTATCTCAGTCCTCAGTTCCCTCTGAGCTTTGGCCTTCCTGGCACTATTCTTTCAGGTCATATATCTCTATTTCCATCTTTTCTACAAGGCTTTTCAAAATCTATGTACATCAGAGACCTAATTCACTAGATGAAATTAAATAGTGAACATTATCATAGTTTTTGAAAATACAAATGGCTGAGTATGGTGGTGTACTTCCATAATCTCAATTACCACAGAGACTGAGGCTGGTGGATTTCTTTAGCTCAGGAGTTCTAAGCTGCAGTGGGCTACGTTAATCTAGTATACACACTCAATTTGGCATTAATATGGTGAACCCCTCTCTCTTCTCCTTTTCGTGGATCAGAGCCTATCTGAACCCAATGTTGTTTGACTGTGACCTGGATGCAGAAAGAGGGCTGGCTTGAGCTGACCCTGACAGCGTGGGCAATTTCTGGCTCACCTGCAGGGTTGTAGCATGGAATCCTCTATTGACAATAGTAGTGGAGGTAGCTTTGATATCATTTGGCTTTGTTTGTACTTGTGGTAAAACAGGTTGAATCTAAAGCACTCCAAACCAAGAAGTATCTGACAATGTCATTCCTGTGCTGGAAGGGGGACCAAAAAAAAAGTCCCACCTGACAAATATTTTGTGTCCTCTTCCTCAGATTTTTTTTCTCAATTACCATAACGTTTTGTTTTGTTTTTTGAGGGTGGTGTTTTATTTTTGGCTTTGTTTTTTGTCTATCAACAGATGTAGCTGGGTTTCCTAAGCAATCAAAGCCATGAGGGTTAGAACCGGAGACGGAATGCGCTCCAATTCTATCTGGCTAGACTCTTGATAATGATCCTGGACTTCCTCCATAATACCCCAGAACCCTAGAAGTTTTCTCTGGCCCTGAATTCCACACACCAAAAGTATTCACCACTGAGCCCCTCCCTCTGATGGGCCTCCCCAAAACTCTATTTTCAGCAGAATGTCCAAGCCTCCCATGACTTCATTCACCTCTGGACTTTGAGGATGCTCTCAGTCCCCGTTACTGCCCCTAATTCCCTTCTATGTGCTGTCTTTCCCCATTATAGTGTAAGCTCCTTGATGGTAAGGACAGTCTTTTTTCCCTCTGCTTGTATTAGTATTCCCAGTACTTAGAACAGTGCCTGACATGTAGTAAACAATTAATAAATGCTTGACCAGATTACCTAAGGAGAGGCAGACCCAGGTGAGAAACAGAACAGGTCAAAATTCCCATGTTGATCAACAGTGGCATAGACCCCTGTATTTCCAGTTTGAATAAGACAGGGAGACCCAATCATTTTTTAAAAGACAAATGTAAAGTAATTCTGTATCCCCATGTATGTTGTATTTTTAAAAGACTCAGACATTCCTTAAGTCCATGTGTTTTCCCCATAAGTCTCTGTAATGACAAATGCTATTTGATTCAAGCTTTATTATCTTAGAAATTTTATATGGCCCTACATGGTACAAAAGGAATATTCTATAACACCAGGTTCAAAAATGAACAAGCTATTCAAAGTGTCAAAGCTAAATCCCCCTGCTCACCTATAACAATTTCCTGTTGTTTAAATGATCAGATCATAAACTCAAGGTTCATGGTGGCATTAGTCAAAATTTCTTCCAGTGTAACTATTAAACAGCAATACATAGAAAAGTGTATTAGAAACAAAATTAATTTCACACATTTACATCTATTTCATGGAGCTAGGATCAATGCAGTTCCCTCTTCTCATATGATATATATAATGGAGGTCTGGCACATGCATAGACCCATCAGCTCACTTGGATGACAAAAGATTCTGGGGAATGGCAATGGACATGTAACTGACATTTAACAAAAGTGCTCTGGAGACTATGGAGTATTCATAGGCATTTGGAACTGGCTCCAGTGGCTAAGCTAAACGAGAAACCTTTTGGACTGGCAGCCTAGCTTTTTCTATTGCCCTCTTGCCTCAGTCCTTCTGAATGTTCTGATCTGGGTAGTATGAATCCTTCACCTATGGCATCTGGTGAGATTCAACCATCCTCTAAGGGAAGAAGCTTTAAGGTCTTCTTCCTGATGAGGGTTTATATCTCTCCAAGAAGTGGATCCCAATCCTTGACCTTTGCATTTGGTCTTTTCCCTCTAGATGAAGGGTATGGAGCCTCATGACTGACCTTCCTCAGAATCCCAGAATTCCAAATGAGGTTTTATGGCTAAGTTCAAAACCGATGCTCTAAGGAGCAAGGAATGAACTTTGGGATACTTAGGAGAGCAGAAGCTCAGACAGATAACTCATCCTGCAGCCATGCAACATCTGGACATGAACTTGGCAGCACCAGGACTGTAGAAACTGAGCTAAGTTTTGAGCCTACTATGCCAGAGACTGAAGTGATGCAGAAAAGAGCATGCCTCAAAGGGAGGGGAGTGCTGAGAGAAAAGAAGTTTGTATATTTGTTCTTGGTACTTCTTCAAAGAAAATGTCCCTTTGTAAAATCTATCTAGTATTAAATAGTTGGATGGAACTGAGACTCTAGTCACACAGATCCCTAGCAAGAGGGAAACACAGCCTATGAAGGCTCAAGTCAGTGGAATTAGAGAGCAAAGAGTACAGCTTCTCAAGGTGTCCTTCCAGGACCCTCAGGGTCAATGCAGCAGACTTGGCTTTGGGAAAGGGAACCAAAATACTAGCAATACCTTTTCCCCTTTCAGTAGATTTTCCAAGGGACGTGGAATGATACACATCTCTTCAGTCAAATAATACTGATGGCTGTAGTTTAACTCTAGAATTTCCTTCCCCATCTTTTCTGACTGTGTCCCTCCTTCAACCTCTCCTCCCAATCGGTCTCTGTGTCAATTATGAGAAAAAAGAAAAATCACCTAAAAATGAATCCCTAAAATCAACAAAACAACACAATGGGGAGAAAGCAGATTTTGATTTTTATCTCTCCACATTATTTGTCCTATTTTATAGTCGAATCAGTTGGCAGAGTAGCTGAGTTTTTATTTTATTACTTACAAAGACATCTATAGCTACGTAGAGGAATGAAAAAACCTGAGTGGATAATCAAGTTCTATATTTTTAGAACATAATTCCTTGAATATTTCTGTTGTTTATACATTATTTAAACTGATAGGATTATTATGGGTTAAAATGATTTCTAATTCAATCTTTGAGTGGTTTGTACTTAAGTAATTGAAAGGCAATTGACTTTCTATTTGGCATTTCATCCATTAGGCATCTCATCAGAAAGGTTTCATCTTTGAGAGATGGATCTTTGGACATTATATTTACAAGAGTAAGGCTGATAAAATGTAAAGAGGAACTGATTAAAAGTCAAAAAAAACTAGGTTTGAAGACCACTACTTAGCTATGAGTCCACAACTAAGTCATATTATTTCTCTATGCCACAGCAGGGTAGCTAGGTGGCAAGCCGCACACAGTGACCTAAAGTCAAGAAGACCTGAGTTCAAATCCAGCCTGAAATACTGAACAGCTGCGTGACCCTGGGCAAGTCACTTATCCCTGTTTGCCTGTTTCCTTATTTGTAAAAGGAGCTGGAGAAAGAAATAGCAAACTACTCTGGTATCTTTGCCAAGAAAATCCTAAATGAGGTCATGAAGACTTAGACATGACTGAAGCAAATGAACAACAGCAACAAATGACTCTGTTTCTTCCCCTACAAAATGGAGGAAATAATGTAAATGACCATTGTCACAGAGCTGCTGCAGGGAAGGCACTTTGTAAAATCTAAAGTATTATTGTACCTTCTTTGGGATTTTGGAGCTAAAGGGGGCCTGGAAACCTCTAATCCAAATCCTTTTTACTGATGAAGAAACTAAAACAAGTCACTCAAATTGCATTTATCACTAGTTAAACTTTATCTTTCTCTTAACTTTACGCTAATGCCTCATGGTAATGGAAGAAGGACCCTGATCTTCCAAAGCTTTGCTGGCAATGCACAGGCCCTGGCACTTACTACTTATTACTCAACTGGAAAGGGTTCAAATTTAAGCCAAATGGACTTAGCCTGGCATTCCAATGACCAAGTTTGAAAATGTTCATCAGCAGATTGGCCACTGTGTAACAAATTGGCCCCACCAATCATGAAATTAGTTACAAAGAATGGAGGGGAATCATAGCAGCAGCAGTAATAGTAAAAGCTATCATTTATATAGTACTTTAATGTTGCAAAGCACTTTAAAAAACTCTCATTTTATTCATCCTCACTACAGCCCTGGGAGGTGGATGCTGTTACTATCTCCATCGTACAGATGAAGAAACTAATGAAGACAGGGGTTGAGTAATTTTCCCAGAGTCACACAGCTAACCAGTAAGTGTCTGAGGCTGGACTTAAGCTCAGGTCTTCCTGACTTTAGGTCTAAGACTCTATTCATTGGACCATCTAGCTGTGGAATTGCAGTCTGCATGAGTGTAGGGCATATCCAAATGAATGAAAACATGGCTCTTTGAAGTAATCAAACTAGAAGGTTTCTCTTGTTGATTTCAGTCCTGTAATATTGATTTTGGAGATAATTCTGAATTTGATTCCTTTGTTTATCACATTAATTTCTTTTCTCCCAGCTTTGTGTCACCTGCAAATTTGATAATGTGCCTTTTATGTCTTTATCTGAGGCACTAATTTTTTAAAGTATTTCTTTTTCCATTTTGCATAATTTAAAACCAGAAATAAAAAGTTTTTAAATAGGGCTACAAACAATATTAAATTGTTTCCAACATTAAGTTTAAAAGAATACTACTATGCATAAACAAAACAAAATTTTGAAATACAATTACAAAGAACTTCAACAAAAAAAATAAATAGAAACTGTAGCAGAACACAGTCCAGGAACAAACTTCAGAAATTCATATTACAAATATACAAAAAAAAAAAAATCCCCAACTGAATGTGGCTTCCTCCACAAATGGCTGGTTGGTTGTTGTCCTTCATTTTCTAAGAGGACCAAAATGACATTTTGACATTGCAGTCAAAATATAGTGTGTCAGACTATGGCTGACCAGACACCACCACAGGTTGGGCACAAATAATCCATACAAACATTTGGACCAGAGACTCCAGAACATGCTGTAAATTAGAAATTTTCTCAAAATTTTCTCAAAACAATCTTCTCAAATGAGAGTCAAATTACATCCAGTTTTCAGTCACTGAAAATAATTTTGCAAACAACACAAATGAACTAAGGAGTTTTTTTTTTAAGTAAATAAAGTCCCCAAAGACATCCTGACAAGATCTTACCAAGTTCGAATGTTCCAATATGTAACTACAACTGAAAACTTAAATCATAAAGTCAACATCCTGGAATGACTCATTAATGTAATTAACAGAAAGAGACAAATATCCACAGAGAACTGGTTATGAGGACACATGTAAACAAGAAGCAAAAATGGCAAATGGTTCAGAATACAATTAAGTATCTATTACATATCTACTATGTACCTACTTACATTTTAGGTGCTAGAAATACAAAGACAAAAAAGTAAGTGGGAGGGCTCAGAAGACTAACTTCTACTAGGAAAAAGAACATAGAGGTATAGCCACTATAAGTTCTGAGGATCATTATCTCAGATCCCACTCTCAAAGATGAATTTCAGGTATAGCCAAAAGTTAGCCAAGAAATAATAATTGAATTTTATGAGATACAAACTATGCAAAAATTATTTCAAATTATAAAAACCAAATGCCAATTTGAAAAACCATTAAGCTAATTTAAGCCAGATAATCTCTACATAGCCTAAGGATGAAAATAATTCTTCAAAAGAAACTAGAAACTATTTTTACATAAGCCAAAAAAAAAAACCCTCAGAATTCTCAAGCATATCTCTCATTTCTGCCCACTTCAGAAGAATCCTCAAGAGTATGTCCCATCTCTGTCCCCTCCTTTAAATAACAAAATGCTGCCCATCTAAATTTTATCATTTTCTAACCAAATGGAATATTAAGTTTCAAGGCTCAGCAAGCAACCCCAGAATCTTGCCTGCTGAACATAGAATAGGCCCTCAATAAATAATAGTAACTCATATTTCTACAAAATACAAAATACTTTCCTCACAGAAACTTTGTGAGGTGGTTGATATAAGTATTGCTATCCCCACTGTAAAGGCAAGTAAACTGAAGAAGTTGAGAGATTTCCCCATGGGAACAAGGGAGACAGCATGGCACAATGGAAACACCACTAGATATGAAATCAGAGGGTTGAATTCTGTCTCTCCCTTTTACTGCCCATGTGATCTTAAACAAGTTACCTAATTTCCCTGGGTCTCAGTTTCCTTACCTGTAAAATGGGGAGGGGAGTTGGGCTAAGATGGCTTCTACAACTCCTTCCTGCTTTAAACTTAAATCATAATCCCAATACAAAATCTAAGGGATGATTTCTATTCAAGATGGCCCCCTGAATGGGAAGCAGACCATCCAGCTCCCACATCCCTGTTCTAGCAAAACACATCAGGCTGAACAATGATCAAAAAGTCCTGTAACGATACAACAAGTGACCAGTCATTCCGGGAGGTTCCCCTCAGAGAAGGAATAGGGCAGTAATTCTGACCAGGCTTCTGGCTCCTTCTTGGTCCCTATTCAGAAGGTGTGTGGTGATGGTATACAACTTCTGGGTATTTCCAGGTGAAATCGATGCTTAACATGTGACTTGGTATTTCCATCCTTCTCTAAGCAGCCTCAATCCTCAGTGTCCTGATATGACCTGATAGGTGTCTGGGCACCAGAGTGGCACTGCTGTCCCTGGAGATAAGGTATTCCTGGAATCGAAGTCTGGGAAGATATCTTGAGAGTTGGAAGATCCCCAACCTCTCTGCCTTTCTCATCTTTCATCTCTGAGGTACAATGCTTCTTTCCCCTACCGAATCTCCAGCCCAGGTTGAACTGTCACTCTCCCACCCTTCCCATGAGATCACCTTTTTCAGTTCATACCAGCATCTCACAGACTTACTGGCATCATGGATTGGAGGCTCAGACCTCCTTTCCTGCTATCCATACCTGGAGTTACTCACAAGAACAGTCACTTTAAAGTGCCATAGCATCTTAAAATAGCAGGTTCCAATAACCAGGTTTCAGATATGACTATAATTTCACATTGGCTAAGGAAGATCTTTTGAGGCAAGTCTTAAGTGGCTTACATGCCTTTCTATACCTGTTCTAGTTCCTGATTAAATAACAATCATAAAATCAAATTTACCATTAAAGCTTTTCCCTCAATGCCAAATTTTACCTGAAGTTAGCTGCCTCTAGGAGACTTAAACTAAAATTAATTTCCCCAAACTAAAGATGTCTCTGATTTAGTTTCAGTAATTAATTCAGTCATTTGTTTTAATACTAATTGCTTTTCCATCACTTTGTAACATGTCCAATTTTTCTCCCCATCTCTCCCCTCCCTCTACCCCCTAATATCTTTCATTCTGATTACCCCTTCCCTCAATGAGCCCTCCCTTCTGCATACCCCACCCTTTCCTTATCCCCATCTTCTCTCTTTTCTTGTAGAGCAAGATAAATTTCTATACCCCATTACCTATGTTTCTTATTTCCCAGTTGTATGCAATAATAATTCTCAATATTCATTTCTAATCCTTTGAATTCCACCTTCTTTCGCTCCCTCCCTCCCTCCCCATCCCCACTGAGAAGGCAAGCAATTCAATACAGGTTATATATGTGTCGTTTTGCAAAATACTTCCATAATAATCATGTTGTGTAATACTAACTATATTGTCCTCTATCCTACTCTATATTCCCTAACATTTTTTATTCCCTCATTTGACCTTGTCCCATCCCAAAATGGTTTATTTCTAGTTACTCCCTTCTCTCATTTGCCCTCCCTTCTCTCATTCCCCTCACCTCACTTGTCACCTCCTCCCCTACTTTACTGTAGTATAAGGTAGATTTCATACCAAATTTGGTGACCATGTTATTCCCTCCTTAAGCCATATGAGGAGAGAGTAGCTTCACTTTCCCCCCTCTCCCCTTCTCCCTTTTCTCCTCCACTGAACAAGATTTTTCTTCATCTCTTTTATGAGTTATAGCCTACCCCATTCCATTTTTCCCTTTCTCCTCCCAGTTTTTTCCTCCCTCATCCTTTAATTTTTATTTTGTATCTTTTTTTGTGGATATCATCTCTTCTGATTCAACACAGCCTGTACTCTCTGTCTATATGTGTGTGTGTATGTATGTATGTACAATTCCTCCACCTACCCAAATACTGAGAAAAGTCTCAAGAGTTCTAAATATTTTCTTTCCATGTAGGAATGTAAACAGTTCAGCTTTAGAAAGTCTTTTATGAATTTTCTTTCCTATTTACCTTTTCAAGCTTCTCTTGATTCTTGTGTTTGGAAGTCAAATTTTCTATTCAGTTCTGGTCTTTTCAACATGAATGCTTGAAAATCCTCTATACCATTGAATGACCATTTATTCCCTTGAAATATTGTACTCAGTTTTGCTGTGTAGGTGATCCTTGGTTTTAATCCCTGTTCCTTTGACTTCTGGAATACCCTATTCCAAGTCCTTTGACCTCTTAATGTTGAAGCTGCCAGATCCTGTGTTATCCTGATTGTATTTCCACAATACTTGAATTGTTTCTTTCTAGCTGCTTGCAGTACTTTCTCCTTGACCTTGGAACTCTGAAATTTGGCCACAATATTCCTAAGAGTTTCTCTTTTCAGGTGTCTTTCAGGAGGTGATTGGTGGATTCTTTCAATATTTATCTTGCCCTCTGGTTCTAAAATATCAGGACAGGTTTTCCTTGATAATTTCATGGAAGATAACGTCTAGGCTCTTTTTTTGATCATGGCTTTCAGGTAGTCCCATAATTTTTAAATTGTCTCTCCTGGATTTATTTTCAGGCCAGTTGTTTTTCCAATGAGATGTTTCACATTATCTTCTAGTTTTTCAAACTTTTGGTTTTGTTTTCTAACTGCTTGGTTTTTCTCATAGTCATTCATTTCCCTGAACTCAATTCTCTCTTTAAGAGAACTACTTTGTTCAGTGAGCATTTGAACCTTCTCCTCCATTTGGCTAATTCTGCTTTTTAATGCCTCCTTCTCCTCATTTTGCACCTCTTTTTCCAATTGAGTTAGCCTCTTTTCAAAGGTGTTATTTTCCTCAGCATTTTTTTGGTTCTCCTTTAGCAAGCTGCTAACTCACTTTTCAAGCTCTTCTATTGCCTGAGTCCAATTTAAGTTCCCTTTGGAGGCCCTGGAGGCAGCGGTCTTAACTTCCTGTGTCAGTATGCCTTGTTCTTCCTCTTCTGAAAAGATTGGAGGAGAACCTGTGCACCAAGAAAATAACCTTCTATGGTCTTATTTTTTTTCCCTTTTTTGAGCATTTTCCCAGCCAGTTACTTGACTTCTGAATCCCTTGTCAAGAGATTAGACTCAGCTGCTTGGTTCCCCTGGGATTTGGGTGGGGGCAGGGTTATCACTCAGGGCTGGGGTTTAGATCAGCTGCTCCCTACCACCAGAGGCTGTAAGCTAAGCTACCTGAACAATGGATCCAGGTTGCTTCCTGGCCTCTGTAGCTGCCTACAATCTGCTGCCCTGGCCTCTGCCATCACCTGGGACTATTCCTGGAGAAACCCCCATTCCCTCTTGCCCAGCTAGGAAAGCCCTCCCCGACTGACTTTTGGAGCTTTCTTTGTCACTTGTGGGTTGAGGTATCTGGGACCTTCCCTGCTAGGAACACTGTCCAGAGGTCTGCTCAGGTCCTGTTCCTCCCAGTACCACATGGCAAGGGCTGTGCTCTGCTCTGCTCAGTGACCCGTGAGACAGACCTTTCCTGTAGGCCTTCTGGGTTACCTTTGGCTGGAAACCTCTTTTGCTCTCTTGTTCTGTGGCTTCTGCTGCTCTAGACTTTGTTGAGTGTCCTTTCTATAGGTATTTTGTGGGCTATGGAGGAAGCACTAGAGTATATGCATCTTTCTACTCTGCCATCTTGGCTCCACCCCCTTTTCTGTTCTTATACAACTTAGCTGTCTCATTTGCCAGTTCTCTTACATCTCCACTTTCACTGCATATTCAGGTTATGATTGGTATATATGCTACAGCCAACTTACAACTGCCACTCATTTCTCTAGTATTCTTTGGGCTACTTTTAATTTATGTTGCTCCAAGATCACAGTATTCCTTGATTCACAACATATGTTATTACTGTGGGAAATATTAGTGTTAAAGAGATAGGGTTTTGCAGTAGCAAGCAGTTTGGATTTACACAAACTATCCAACGTGATGCAGACACGATATCTTCCTCCTATTCAGTTCTAGGATATGTGAGAGTATTGTCTATCTGAATCATGAGTTACTTATGTGTGTATATCCATGTGGATACATAGTGTGTATATTTATTTGTACTCTACATGCATATGTATGCCTTGTGCTACCAACAAACAATACACTCACACTTCCCAGAGTTGAATAACAGGTGACTGTATCTAAATCATATTTGAGAATCTACAAAGTACTTTAAATAATTCTCAAATATGATATGGACTAGTCTCTTCCTCCTATTCAACTAACTCAGCAGCTGTCCATTCAGCTGCCTGTGATCCTATCAAAGGACCTAGTAGGCAGAAGGGTCCTTGGGTCATCTTGTCCAACTCATTCATTTTATAAATGAATAACAGCAGTCAGTGTGGGGGTTTTTTATGTGCTTCAGTTTTTTTCAAGCAAATATTGTTAGATTAATCTCTTTCAAATGATTATAGATCATTTTACAGTTTTCTAGAGCTACCTCACCTTCAACTAGGAACATTTGGAAAAATTTAGAAGTGACAGGGAAAACCTATTTGAACTCTGGAAAGATATCTTCTATGATAAAAGAGCATCCTTCACCTGAGCAAGTCCTGTCTTATGTCCTGTTTGATATGGTTATTCAACAGATTATCAAATTAAGTTATGCCCCTAGTTCCATCTGTGATAGATGCCAAACATGAATTGCAGACACTTTAAGAAGACTCTTTATAGGTGTGTTTTGCTCTGTGGAATCAAATGTCTTTTTTTTTTTTAACCCCATAACCTTAGACATGGGACTGTATATTCCCTGCAGTTTATAGTCAGCTGCATGACCATAAAAATACAAGGAGAAAAAACTGAGAAATTCTGCTTATTCACTCATCCTGTTTTCATCAAACATATCCTCAGCATGAGTATAGACCATTCAAAAAAGTCCCTGTCATTTTTTTAGACTCAACTGCAACATGATACCATGTTTTCTTCTCATCTTTACCAATATCGATAAAAAAAATTATTTCCAATCTGTTTAAATGTGGTTAATTTCACTTTTTCCAACACTGTTTGGTACTCACCAAATCTAATGCCTTTCAGGTCTCAAAAAAAAATTAATAATAAACAGGTGTGAAGCTTCTGAACAGTGTTGCAAACTTTTGGTCTTCCATGTATTGATTCAGAATTGTATTTTCCAACAAGTTTTCTCTTCCTACCTTCAAAATGAAGCACCAACGTATATGCTGATTTTGTTTGGAGGTTCTCCTTGTTGAGCTCTTAATGGAGTTTCTCTACTTTTTCACTCTCTTCAATCTAGTGTGAGAAGGGGTCTCAAAGGTAAGCATTCTAATCCTTTATTTTTATGCTCAAAGAGATGTCCAAAAAGATTAAGTAAATTGCCCAAGGTTCCAAAGGTAGTAAGTGACAAACTCTGGCCAGTGACACCAAGTTCAAAATTCCAAGTTGAGTTCTTTCCACTACATCATGTCTATGCTGGCAAGAAGCAACAGTTGATTTCAAGGGAATTTTTTTGTTGATGCTCATCAAGAGCATCCCAAAAAAAGATGACCAAATGACCCTTGAGATGTTTCCTGCTATCTCTGAACACACAGTGAAATGAGCTTTGTCCAATTCCTTTGTCTTCTACTCGGCAAAAAGTTTATGGGCTCCATTATATTAGGACTTCAATATAATACAAATGACATTATGATATGACTCAGTTTTTCTAGAAAAACGTGTCAAAGCATTAGTCACTGAACAAAGATTGCCCATTAAGAGTACCTTTCTCAGTCATAGGCAATAGTTGCCTCATCCCCTACTCTCGACAAAGAATGTCCGTAGTTATTTGAGAGCTGTCATTTCCTTGAGCTTTGAGACAAAGGATTAAATCCTTCTTTCCTAACCTCCTTCTTTGACGTCATTAGATTCTTCAACTCTACCACTGCAAATGACTCCATTCATATGCTTCTCATTCTCTAGCCAGCTGAGGTTTCTTCTCTCCTCTCTCATTCCCTGCCCCTACCTTATTCTCTGCTTTACAAATAAAATCAAAACTTCATAGTTAGGGAAAAATACTTAAGTTAGGTAGTACACATTTGAACACAGGAACATCCTGTTACAATGGTCCCAATTTGTCATCTAGCCTCTGCTTGAAGATGTCCATTAGTAGGGAATCCAGTACCTTCTGCCCCCTCCCAAACCCTACCTCCCCACCACAAAGCAGCTCTTCCCTTTTAGGAGAATTATTAGATTGTTCTTTATGCTAAATCAAAACAAGTCTCTCTGTATATTCTACTCATGACTGCTTGTTTTACTCTGTGAGACCCAGAAGAAAAAGGTCCGTGTTTCAAATGATAACCATGCCAAGTCTTAAAAACATCTATCATTTTCTCTCAAGTCTACTCTAAGCAAAATAAATATCCATCATTCCTCCCTTCTAGAAACCTGAATTGAATTTTCTAAGTACAGTCTAATATGGGTAAAGTACAAAAGAATTACCACTTTTCCGGTTATGGACATTAGCCCTCAATTAACACAACCTGAGGTCATGTCACATCAAGATGAAACAGTGGTATGACATGGTCCTTGAAAACATGATATGTTTCTTTGATCTCTTTATTTTATCAAATCTGATTGTGCTTGATTGGCATACTGTGCTTGTGAAACTGATTTTTTAAAATACAAGTTTATAACTCTACATTTATCCCTCTTCAATTTTATCTTATTGAATTCAGTCCATCTTCCTGGCCCTTCTCCAGAGTGTTAGCTGTTCTTCCTGGATTTGTGCCATCTACAAATTTGAGAAGCATATTATCTATGCCTTCATCCAAATCACAAATAAAAACTACTACACAACATGAAGCTGTACAAAAAATCTCTAGATCACCTTGCTAGAAAATTCCCCTACAAGGGATATCTATGAATACCTATCATTTGGGTCCAAATTCAATGAACTTTATTACCATGTATTCAATTCAATACACATTTCTTATGCACTCACTGTGTTATGTCAACTATCTTGCTAGGCTGTGGGGACACAAAAACAAAACAAAACAATCTCTGCCCTAAAATTCTACTGGAAGTATCTGTGGTTTATCCTTCCTTCTCAAGGAGGACCATGATCTTAGGAAGATGAAGCCATGACTTTGAAGCAAATAAAGTCCAAGGTTTCCCCTGGCATCCTGGGTCATCTCCAGTCATCCTGATTTATATCTGGCCACTGGAGCCTGATAATTCTGGAGGAAAAAGTGAGGCTGGTGACTTTGCACAGCCCTCCCTCTCTGCCTTATGCATAAGAAGAGCAGAAAGAACTATCAAATGCTTTCTATTAACTCCAAACCTCAGGGTTCGCTCTGATGATTTTAGACTTCCAGTTTCTATACCCCGGATCTATTGACATACTTAAGTAGTCCTATTCAGTCCAGCCAAGGACCAATTTTAAGATCTTTGTTTTGGCTGCCCAGAAATATATTTTTCATATATAACATTGTTGCTATGGAAATAACTGCCTCCTTCAACATACCATTTCACCTGGAGTTGTGTTTTCACTAAAACTGTACTTCTACCTTCTTGGTTAATAATGATGGCTTTCAACCTGGAACCCTAGAGAAAGTTAAGGTTTGCTGTTTCATCTTAGAAGAACCTATGCAACTCCATCTAGAATTTGGAGAAATGCTATTATAAGGTCCAATTTGTTTTTCTTATGAATCCCAATGGCCCAAGTATCTTCTATTTCTGATTAGTACAATATCAAGCACTCTTTAAGTGGTTGATAAATTCTAATTAAGTAGTGTGAATCTCTCTGATTACATTCTAAAGTTAATTTTTTGCTTATGCTCCAGTCTCTTACAAATTCCCTTCTATGATCTTTCGCCTTTCAATAAGGTTTCCAACATAGCAGCTACTATTTATATCAGCTAATTCAACTGTATAACTGTTTGTTCCTCTTCAGTGCCTAATCAAAGTTTAGAGAACGCTACCATTCCCTAGTATAACTAAACCCACCTACTAAAATTTGGCACAATATTTCATTATCTTTCAAGTTTTTTAAAAGTCCTATCAAAAGTTTAAACATAATATCTTTACACCATTACTACACTAATATTCCAGCCTTCTCCCTCATGTGACATACTATACTCAATTACCAAATTCTGTTGATTCTACCTCCACAACATCTTTCATAAATATGTTTCTTTCTTCTTTCTCTCTATTCCCACTAACAACACCAAGTCTGGGTATATATTACCACCCAATTCACCTGCTGCAATAGCATCCTAACAGGTCTTCTTCAACCAATCTCCGCCCCTATCTATCCCAATTTCTACACTCTTTTTCTTTTTGCCTACCATTATCAGAATAATTCTTCTATACATAAAATTTTATGAACAAAGATCTTTTCCTGTCACTTCTCTATTCAAAAATCTCACTGCCTACCAAATTAAGATTCAAACTCCTCTACCTGTCATTCAAGTCCCTCCATGATCAAGGACCACTCAACCTAGGTATTGTTCCTTTCTACATTCTAGCCAAAATGGACTCTTTTCTGTTCCCCCAAACATTCACTATGCTCTTTATTACCACCACATGTCTTTGCTCATGCTATTTGCTATTAATGGAATGCCTTCCCCCTCTTCACTTCACCTTACCAATTCATATATATATATATACACATATATGTATATGTTCATAAACATATATATTTGTTCATAAAATTTTATGTATATATATATATATATGTATATATATATATATATACACATATCCTTCAAAGTTAGTTTATCATCTTCTCCAAAAAGCCCTTCTCCCTGGGTCAATGATAACCTTCATCCTCTCAGTGCACATCAAGTCTTTGAAACTCTAAGTTACACTTGCTCTGTAATATTATATATATTAGAGTTAAGTGCACTTGCATCTTATTGTCCTACTACACCAATAATCCTTGAGGTCAGAGACTGGATCTCCTTACACCTTGTGTACTTTACACATCGCAGACACTTAATGCTGAAGAAGTGAAAGAACATATGAATGAAAAGACACATAAACTACACTTGGCATTTGTGAAAACAGTGTTTACTTTTATGATGCTACTCACCTACAGATGATCAGTAATTTTTTCTCATCATTTGCTTCATTATCTCAAAGGTTAGTATCTTTATGGTATGCTTTCCAATCAGTAACACAATTTCAATCATAATATTATGCAAACTGAAGTTTGATTTAGATTGACCTTCAAAATTTAAAATTCATCTGTTCAATTACTACAAAGTACAGATCCAAGAGAACATTGTATATAGTAACAGCAATATACTGTTGTTCAAAGTTGTTCAAAGAACAACTGTGAAAACTAAATGATTTCAAGTAGTATAAATACTCAAATCAACTACAAAGGACCTATGAAGGAAAATGCTATCCATCTCCAGAGAAAAAACTGATAAACAAAATACATATTTTTATATTTATACACACACACACAAACACACATCTGTGTCTAATGGTGGCCATCTCTAAAGGTAGATGGGAAGGAAGGAAGAAAAAATAAAAAGTGTATAGCAGAGAGCAAAAGAAAACTCAGAAGGAAACATAGAAAAGCAGGGCTGCTTTGAAAACAATATGTAGTATTTATTACATAGTTTTTCAAAAAAAGTAAGCAGTGTGAAATGGAGATTCATGATTTCATACTGAATCCTCTATTTGACTTGTGTTGTATAAATGGAAGTCTTTTTTGTCTTTTTATATTTAAGTTCAAAATGAATTTTTTTAAAAAAATTTTTAAAGAAATCCATTGCAAAGTGATTATGCTTTACTCCAAGAGCCAGTAATTTCGTCCAAGTAACTCTTACTACGTTACATGGAAGATTTAGTGTAAAAGATACATATATCATTCCCCAATTGATAAATGATTAAAGGATATGAACAGGGAGTTTTCAGAGGAAGAAATTAAAGTTATCTATAAGTCATATTAAAAAAGCTTTAAATTACTATTGATTAGAGAGATGCAAATCAAAACAACTCTGAGGTACCACATCACACCTATAAGATTGGCTAACATGACAAAACAGGAAGACGATAAATGTTGGAGAAGATGTGGGAGAGTTGGAATACTAATCCATTGCTGGTGGAGCTGTTGAGCTGATCCAACCACTCTGGAGAGTAATTTGGAACTATGCTCAAAGGGCTACAAAAATGTGCATACCCTTTGACCCAGAAATATAGCTTCTGGGACTCTATCCCAAAGAGATCATAGAAATGGGAAAGGGTCTCACATATACAAAAATATTTATAGCAGCTCTCTTTGTGGTGGTCAAAAACTGGAAATCAAGGGGATGCCCATTAATTGGGGAATAACTGAACAAGTTGTGCTATAGGAATGTAATGGAATACTATTGTGCTATGAGAAATGATGAACAGGAAGACTTCAGAGAGGCCTAGAAAGACTTATATGAACTGATGCTGAGGGAAAGCAGCAGACCAGGAGAACTTCGTACACAGCAACAACCACAGTGTGAGAGGAACTTTTCTGGTAGACTTAGTACTTCATTGTGATGCAAGGACTTTAAAAATTTCCATTGGACTCGAGGTAAAATGGTTTCCATATCCAGAGAAAGATCTATGGAATTGGATTGCAGATTGAAGCAGATAATTTTCTTTTACATTATGTTTTGTTTTGTTTTATGGTTTCTCCCATTCATTTTAATTCTTCTGTGAAACATGACTAAGATAAAAATGTATTTAATAAGAATGTATGTGTAGAACCTATATAAGATTGTATGCCATCTCAATGAAGGAGTGGAGAGGGAGGTGGAATGGAGGAGGAAGAAGGGGGGAAAAACTGTAAAATATATGGAAATGACTGTAGAACAGTGAAAACAAAATAATTTAATAAAAAATAGAAATTAAAGATACATATATAGACATACACACATACATATATATATACTATATATGTTATGTATGATATATAAAAATATAAACAACTCTGACAGCAAATTCAGGTTTTCTAAACAATGAATTCTGCTGAAAGCATGTGTTTCAAAAATAAAGTACTCCCTCTTCCATTTTTTTTTTGGCAGTACTTTGAAAATCTGGACAATATGTTTCCTTTCAAAACACCAAATGTTTATAAGGCAAAAGAAAAAACACACAGATGATGTTGCCAAGAATAATTTTCTGCAGTTTCTTTTACAGAGATGACCTTTGAATGACTGACATCAGCAAGAATTTACATATAATGCCATCCTAAGTATAAATTATATCTAAGTGATTTAGATACAATAGAATCAATTACCAAAATAAAAAAATGCCACACAACCAAAGGGCTCAATTTTTTAAAATATCCCCACACTTAGCCCTGAAAACAAGAGATCAGGGAACGAAAATGTATTCAGATTTCAGCAAAGTATTTGGACAATAGGCAGGATCATTTAGTCCAACTCCCTCATTTTGCAGATGAGTCCCAGAGTACTCAAGTGACTTTTCTGAGGTCATACAGGTAAGTGGCCTGCCAACTTACAAAGGGATATTCAAATGAATAAGAAAGTAATGCAATCTTTGTCTGAATTAGTAGAAGTAAAGCATACAGACAACAGTGGGACAATACTTGGATAAAATCACATCTTTTGGTTAATTTGGGGCAAAATAATTTAGGAAAAGCAATAATAAGCAGAGTATATCTATCTTGGTTGCCTTCATCCAGATCTCAAAATTATGGATCAATTGAAATTTTAGCCCAGAAAAAAAAGGACCATCACTGGAACTAGGAATCATGGCCAAATCACACAGAGACTGATTATGTCTCAAAACAAGACAAACCTTTTCAGCAATTAAAGTCAACCCAAAGTATAATGGACTGCCTCCGACTGCCTTCTCCACCAACTACAAGTCAAGTGGGAAGACTACTTTCAAGAATGTAGCAGAACAGATTTCTGTTCAAGGATGAGACAAACAATGTAATCTCTGAAGATCCCTTCTATCACTCAAAGTTTATAATCCCAAGTCTCTCTTGATGTTCTTGCTAACAATATGTACAAATATGAATTAGATGATAATGCAGTTAAAGGGTATTCATCTCTTACATAGACAACTTTCGTGAAAGAGTATTGCACAGATGAGAAAAAGAGGAGAGAGAAAGAAGAGTTGGTGAGTAGTGACAGTGAGGCAGAAAAAGAAGGCAAGTAATAAAGGCATTAATGAATTGTTTAAAAAAATACTTAGAAGAGAGCAGAAGAAAGTTCAGAAAAAGACACAGACGTGCAGGACAATTTTTTACTAGCACATTAAACTTAACATATACCTTAAAAATAAACTGTATGTAACAAAAATGTTCTCAGTTTCAAACACAATCATTTGCTCTGCTTTTTGTATATCTAAATGTTCCTATCTGTTGATGATTAATTTCAAAAGAAAAAAAGGAAGAAAAAAATTAGTCAATCAGCTCCTAATGGCACATCACAGGTTATTGTTCTTAACTTCATCCTCTTTACTATTTTTACACAGTTTGAAGAAACAGAAAACATGTTTATCAAATTTAAAAACAGAACAAAGCTGGGGGAGGAGGGGAGTGGATAATATGCTGAATGCCACAATCAGGATTCAAAAAATCTTAATAAGCTAGGAGATGGGAGGAAGTTAATATGGAAAGTATATAAATTCCTTCACTTAGGTTCAAACAGTTTAATTGCACAATTCCAAGCCAGAGGAGATGTGACTTAACATCACTTCATACGAAAAAGATCTAAGGGATTAAGTTGATTACAAGCTCAATAAAAACAAGCAGTATTGTGTGATTGCCACAAAAGCTTATTCAGGCCTAGGTCTGCATTAAAAGAAGGATATTGTCTTAAGAAAGGGATGCAGTAGTCTCATTACACTCTTCTGGTCATACCATATCGAGAGGGTTCAGCTCTAGATGTCACAGTTTAAAAGGACCATTGGTCTTCATATAATGAAGGATGACAGTACTTGGTAAAGTAATAAAGCCTATAGAGAAAAGAGATAAGTGCAATCTTCTAATACTTGACAGGCTGTTATTGTGGCAGACAGAATAGACTAATTTGTGTAGCTTCAGATGGCAGACCTAAGGCCAATGGGTGCAAATTACTCTAAGGCAGATTGTGTCTCCATACAAAGAAGATAGCTGCACCTTCAAGGCTCAATAAGATTGATAAACAGGTCTATGATTAATGTTGCTATGTTGAGAGATTCAGAGACTAAAGGATATATTACCTATGCAGAATATAAATACATACACATACAAATACACGCATTACAAATACATGCAATACAAATACATTATCTGCTGATACATGTTCCTTATGTGATCTATATATAAAAAGAGAGGGAACATAGATCTAAAACTGAAAGAGCTCTTGAAGGTCATCTAGTCCAACTCATTTTATAGATAAAAAAACTGAGGCACAGAGATGTGAACTGATTACTTAAGTCCTGCAACCCTATACTCAGTGTTTTTATTATTGTTTCACAGTCAAAAGAAAAAGTCGGAGAGTCCAATTTCAGCTCTGACACCGTACACTTTGAGTAAGTTACCTCTCTGCATCTTAATTTTTTCTATCATAAAAGAGATAATGCCTTTACATTATTTTCTAAATCACAGAGTTTGAAAACATTGGGGTATAATGCTTTTCTAATTGGAATACTCTGTGCTAACAATACTACCCCAAGGAGGGGTAGCAAGTGCCAGCCTCCAAAGTGATGCTGTATAAAAAAAGGAAAAGTGTGGGAAAGAAACTATGCATCAGAGCAAAAGGGCTCTGGCAGTCAAACAAAGATGACTTCCCTGCTATGTGCCCCAAAACCACAAAGATTGTAGTGATGCTTGCAGGTGCTAAGCTCAACTGCAGATCTAAGAGTACTGGCCGTTGAGAAATGTACTTATTTTGAACTTACAGCAGACAAGAAAAGAAAGGGACAGATCCAGTTCTGAGCATCTTTTGGGGAACTGGTGGTGGTAATAAAATACTAATATGTTGGAGCTATGATATTTATATTCCTGGATGTCAAATTTATTGTTTGGGGAGGGTTGAGCAAACCAAGTTATACAAAATGACACTTTCCCTAAATAGGAACCTCAGATTGATGTTGAACTTCATTGAGTATGTGATGGTGATCAGATGCTGAATCAGATTTAATGTGGTTCACACAGATGTGTTCTAATTACTCTTCACTCAAAATCTTTTTGTCATTCAGAACAGGGATTTCTGGGGAACTTGGCTACTAGTACTATTATTCAAATTATCCAACTACTTACTAAATACCTATACAAAGTAACAAAGATATATATCTTCTAGTCCTAATATATAGAGCTCAGCCAGCCATCCCCTCATTCAGGAAAATCTCCAATTCATTACTTTCAGTGGTTGTCTACTTCAAAGTATTATCTTAATGAAATGGTTGCTTCCCATAAATACTTGGGGCAAGTAATCCTTGATGAAGAACTATTTGTTAGTAACTGAAATGACTGGTAGTAGGACATTAAAGAGATACCCTATTAATTAAGAGAACTGCTGATAGCGTTGATTTATGTGATAAATGGCTATGGAAATGACAGATATTTTTAAAAACTGTAACAGAGAAGACATGTATAGCCTATAACATTACTGTATTTTTATAAAGTAGTTATTTGCACTGTGACACTTGTACTAGGGTACAAGTTCGAAGAGAGTAGGATAATGTCTGCCTTAAACTTTGTACCTTTCCCTAGTGCCTAACAGTACTGTTCAAACAGAAGGTCCTTAATAAATTTGGATATGAACTTTCTAAAAAATTTGGGCTAGGATTCAGAAAATGTGACTTCTGTTTTCTACTCCACTATTCTAGTTATTATAAAAATAGAATCAATATGACTTGGCAACTGATTGAATATGAAGTCAGGAAGAGGAAAGAGTTGAAGATACCTCCAAGGTTACAAACTTGGTTGCCAAGGGATGGTGAGATTCTAGGCAGTATGAATGGGAGACAAGTTTAAGGAAAAAAACAATCAATTCTCTTTTAGATATATTGGGTTTCAGACGCCAAGTGGATGTCCAGACAAATAATAAAAAGGTACAAAATAAACAATAAAAAGCTAAAGATGCAGTACCGAAGTTCAAGACAGAAATTAAGCCTTGTTATATGGATTTTGGAGTCATCTGCAGAGATGATAAAGCATGTGAACTAATGAGATCACCACAGAAGAGTATAGGGAGAGAAGAGAAAAAGACGCAGGACAAAACCTTGAAGGATGCCTATAGTGTCAAAAGCTACCAATTGACCAATGGATTTAAAGGTTAGGAGATCACTGGTAAACTTGGACAGAGGACAACAAAAAGTTGAGAAGTGAGAGATAAAGAAGTAGAGACAATTTGTGTCAATGACATTTTGTAGGAGTATGACTATGAAAGGGAGAAGAGTTTAAAAATGATCGCTTAAAGAAATGATGAAGTCTATGGATCATTCTTACATTGTGGGGTTGAAGAGGTTGTTGAACTTCAAGGCTAGGGTATTCTAAGTGACGAAAACTGAAGCTACCACCTGGGTGAGCACCAGCTCATCAGTATATTCTCTTGTGGAAACAGTAAAATCTCCCTTTTAGTTCAGCTGAAAATATTAATAAGTATTTCTTTAGTCTACAAACCCTAAAGAAAAAAAAGGCTAAGGTCCCAGGAAATTATTAAGGGTGGGAACCAAACTTATTGCTTACCAATATGCCAACCAAGTAATTGATATTTTGACCCATCTCAGGTCAATGTCCTCTTTTCTATTCAAGAAATAAGATACTGATGGCAGGAAGGAAGCCATTTCAATTCTTAAGAGGAGTGTCAAGGAAGGAATTCAGCAGTTTTAGTAGAATGCACATTTAATAGATTAATTAGTAGATTAAGTGAATGTTGTTTTGGAACATTTACCTAAAATTTGTATTTTAAGCATATTATGACCTTTTTCAAGAATCCTATAAATGTCACCTCAAACTGCCTTGGAGTGGAACCAAGTCTGAAGACTTAGGGGAGGTTGAGTAGAGGGATAACTATGCCAGTTTGCATATGGTTTGGATCCAAAATATTAAATTAAATAAAATTACTTTTGGCAGACTTGGGCCTAAAACACAAAGTACAGCATTAATATTTTTCTTCACCACTCTAAAATACAGCATCTAGAATTGCACACAGTCCTCCTGAAGTGGTCTCATCAGGGCAGAGCACAGAGGGAGGGATGATCATTTCTCTTACTCTGATTGCTCTCTCTTATTGTGGCCTGAGAGTGAGCTAATTCCTTTGGATTCCTGATCACACTTTTCATATTTTCAGCTAGAATTCCTCAGTTCTTTTTCCACGAATGCGTTTGAGCTATAGCTTTAACAAGTGGCTTTTCACACAAAAGTGCTAGACTTTTGCATTTATTATGTTCAGTTCAGTAACTGGATTATGAAAATAAACTAATAAAAGTACTAACTAGTTAATTTGCTAGTATTTAGATGATATTTTCTAATATGGTTTTAAGTATTTTAAACATTTTTGTACTGCTTTTGTAGGATTTGTGCTTAGTCAAAACTCCCTGTCATGTCTCTTGACCCATCCAAAAACTTACCCTTACTTCTCAACAAGTTAAAATTAGAATTATATGTAACTGGCATCCTGGAGATTAGAATTTGTACACTGTTATCTTTATTATCCACTGATAGTGGACCCAGGATCCATGTTGATATAGTATAAATCTTAACATTTTTTTAAAATCCTTGTAACTGGGGAAAGAAAAATACTAAATTTTTTAAAATTCTTGTTAAACAGTATAAACGTTCTTGATGAATTAAGATATCAGGAAGGAATTTCTCCTATACTTGACATTTTGCTAGCATGAGCTAAATTTAGAATGTGATACATACATACATATATATGTATGTATCACATTCTATGTATATATATATGTGTATGTGTGTGTATATGTAATTATTTCTGAATTCACACTCAACTACAAACTGATAAAATATTGAAATTCTTCCTCCTTTTCATCAATCAATCAATAAGTATTTACTTAAGTGCCTACTATTTATGAGGCACTATTCTAGGCACCTGGGAAAAAAATATAAAAGTTAGATAATTCCTTTCCTCCTAGAGATCACATTCTACTATTCAGTTGAGTTAAACTAAGTTCAACAAAGCTAAATGACAAATTAATCAGGTCCAACACTTTCCCCTTCATATTTCATCTCAACCCCTCTAGAATCTTGGACTCTGTCCTTGGAACTCTGGGCTCAAAACCAAGGCTATGTTGACCAGAACCACATCTCCATGCCACTTGCTGTCCTTCTCCACACCATGCCAGCTCACACTTCAGTCATCATCTCCTTACCTTCCCTAGAATCTGAAACTCAGTGTCTGGGACACTAGAATCTTATGGGTGAGCTTACTTTATCATCATCACCATCAAATTTATATAGCACTTTAAGGTTTATAAACTGCTTCACAAATACTATATTATTTTATCCTCACAACATGGGAGGTAAATGTTATTAATATCTCTACTTTATACATGACAAAACTGGGTTAGCAATGGTTAAGTGATTTGTCCAGGGTCACACAGCTACTAAGTCTGAGGCAAGAAGTTTTACTGACTCCAGGTGCAGGTTTTTTTGCCTGGCACAGTTTCCCTGTCACTTCCTGGCCACCTCTAAATCATAACATTTCCCTGTCCTAACCCTTCCAAGTGCTTTTCTAGCATTTTATGTGGTAGCTATCCCCATTCTATTGTAAGTTCCTTGAGGTCAGGAACTGTCCTACTTGAATTCTCAGCATTTAGCACAGTGCCTAGCAGATAATATCTATATATCTATCTATGTATTTTTCTATCTTCTGGGAGATACAATATGCTCACAAAAAAATAAAGGAAATGTATGGAATAAATACACAGTAATTGAGAGGTTGATCAAACAATAGCAGGAGAAACCAGCACCTCTTGAGGTCAGTGGCAGTTGAAATGAGCCTTAAAAAGCTAAGGGACTGTCAGAGATAGCAAAGAAAAGGCACATTGCAAGCCTGAGGAAAATCTATGGGAAGGCAGAAGATGCAAGGCCCTGTATGAAGCACTGCAGATAAACCAGTCTGACTAGGATGCAGAGTATGATGGGGAGTAACTTAAATCCACGTGGAAAGGTAGACTGGAGCCAGACTGAATATATAAATGCCAGACAGAGGCATCTATGTTTTATCCTAGAGGCAAGCTTCTGGGAAAAGAAAGTGACATGGACAAAGCTGTGCTTTTGGGCAGTTTGTGTGGAAGACGAACTGGAGAGGGCAGAGTTTAGATGCAGGGACATCCACTAGGAATTATGGTCTCATTACAATAGCCTTCTTTAGTTTGGGGGCCCAGGATGGGAAATGAAGCCTAAAGAAGGAAGGAGTGGAAGGTGAAAGGGACAAGATATAAAAGTAAAGCCAAATTTTTTTCAAGTTTATAGTTTTAAGGAATAACGACCCTTAGTAGTAACAGCCTTACTAAAAAGTCAAATAAAAATTTTTAAATCTAACGTTAAGAAACATTGGTGTGAGAAAGAACAGTCAGTATCAAGGAATCTCTTTTAAAAGGAGTCTCTTTTCAAAGTTTAAAAAGTTTTAAGAAATGGAGCACCTAGGTAGAGTTGATAGAGCACCCAGCCTAAAGTCAAGAAGGCTTGAGTTCAAATCTGATTTCAATCACTTACTAGCTATGTGACCTTGAGTATATCACTTAACCCTGTTTACCTCAGTTTCCTCATCTGCAAAATGAGCTGGAGAAGGAAATGACAAAACATTCCAGTATCTTTGCCAAGAAAACCCCAAATGGGATCATAAAGACTCAGACAAGACTAAAATGACTGCACAAGATCTTAAAAAAATAATAATCCTGGCAATCAGTACCACAAAAAACTTGTAGAAACATATTGGACTGGAAGTTGGGCTCTCTTCCTGGCTGTCAAATCAACATGTGACTGGAGATTCATTTAACCTTTAGGAGCCAGTTTCCTCATCTGTAAAATGAGAAGACAGGACTAGATGATAGAAGGACTCATTCAGCTATAGAATTCTAATTCTCCATACAAGCATATACTGCCTAAGGTCATCAACCTTCCCAAAAGAATACGACTGGGTAGAAATGATCTCCACAGATACAACTGAGAAGAGTTTCTAAGACCAGAAGTGCTGAATCTGAATTAACTGGAATCTGAGATGTTCCCATGGTCTCAATCAACCTTCCTTCCCTCTACAAAGACTAAAGTTAACATCTCTGCCCTTAAGGAGCATTCAAAGGAGGTAGGGAAGAAAAATGCAAAATAAATACAGAATAAAGTAATTTGGGCTATGAGGGCATTAGCAGCTGGTGGGATTAAGAAATACCTCATGAGGGATTCTAAGAGGAGGCTTGGCATGGGAGACAGAAAATGCAAAGGCAATAGAGATGAAAAAATGGCACTGTAAGTATCTGAAGCAGTAAGAAGACCAGTTCTGGATGATCTAGAGGAAAGCTGGAAATAAAGGAAGGAGCCAAGTTGTGAAGGGTTTTTAAGCGCCAAATTTATAATTGATGATAGAGATAACAGAAAGCCAGGGGAGCTTATTAAGAAAATGACATGATCAGATAAACCAGGTCTTAAAGAGAAGTCAGTGTCCTTATCTATATTCATTACATTCCACTACTCAAATACTTCTAACACAGCTTTTCAAGGAACTTGAGGTTCAAATTCTGTTATATTTCAGGTTCTCCTCATGGCTCAATTTTGGTATCCACTGAGGTTCCTTACTATTATCTTTCCTGTTTACTATATATTTACTAATTGACGAATGTTGCTACCTCCTGCTATCTCTCTGTCACATTCTAAGGCTTAATTTTAAGAAATCAAACCATAGCTCTACAAGCTGCTTGATGGTTACAGTTTATGGACTCAGAAATAGGAAAGTACAACCAAAGTAAGCCTGGATACATCCTCTATGAACTCTAACTGCCTAACTTTCTCTCCAAAATTCCCATTTTCCATATTCACAAAAGCCCTTTTAGATTTCAGAATTCCACCAGGGCTGAATTTACATCAAATTATTCTCAAGGAGAGGGTTTCTACTATGCAATTAAAATACCCATATGCAAACATCTCTGGCTTCTGATCACCTCCAATCAAGAATAATGCACCTCCATAAACCACCAAAGCTATTTTGGGCCCTGTGCTCTCCTCCCTCTAAAAATTTTCTTATGGAAGATCTCATCTGCTTTTATAGCTTTGCTCTGAACTTTAAGCGGGTGATTTCCAATTATGTCTCTATACTTTAATCTCTCTCCTTTCATCTCCTTATTTTGGTTTGTGTCACCCTTTGGGGGGGCGGGGGGAGGATACAGTCAAAAGAATACTGGCATTGGAACTGGAAAGGTTCAGTTCTATTTACCTGCACCACTATCCATAAGACGTTGTCCAAGTCACTTATCTTCTCTGTGCCTCTGTTTTCTCAACTGTTTAAAAAAATTACATTTTTTCTTGGAAGTCCTTTCCAATTGCAAATGTCTATAATTATTCTTCGTTCATAACACAAAAAAGCAAAAGCTTCATTTAAGGTGGAAAAGCCATTCGACACAGGAGAAAAAAAGTCACTAAAATTGGAAGCCTCTGGGAAAGAAGCAATGAAAAATTGAAATGAATTTAAATAAAAATTAATTTATATGACATAACTGGAAAAAAATTAGTGGTTAGGAGAAAGAAGATTCTGTCACACTGAAATTGACTTCAATAATATGAATTGCCTATACCTAGCAAGGAAGCAAATTAAAACAGTTGGCAACTAATCAAGTCTAAAGTCTAGATAGCTTCAATATAGGATTTAGGCTTGTGATTTCATTGGTACAGGAATCCTATACGTAAGCAAACTCTCTACCAATATGAGTTCTCACCTTCTCTGCCATTTATAGTCTTAAGAGAACTTCTTAGAGCACCAGTCACACAAACAGTGTCTGTCAGAGGCAAGACTGTAACACTGTTCTTCTTGGCTTCAAAGCTAACTCTACAAGCATTATGCAAAACTGCTTCTCTAAATATTAAGATATAATGTACTGTAATTTCATTTTAGGCATTTCAATACTTCAATGAGACCACAAGTCAACTGACATAGACATTCCTCCTCCATCAGAAGACTACATAGACTTCCGTTCATAGACCATTCATATCTTCTCATTCCATGCAATTCTTGCTGTTGTAACCCTTGTCCCAGAGTCCACTGATATAGGACTTTCTATCTTTATTGGTAAGAATGGAAGAGATGAGAACTCTTCGGTTTTCTCATCAAGTCTTTGGATCTGCTTTGACTTCTTCAAGTAGCTTCAAGTACTTTTGACTTTTCACTTCCAATTTCAAGAAAGAAGAAAGGAGATGCCAATCCCACTTCAAATTGCTGAAGGAAAAGACTCTGGAACAAAAACGACTTAAGAGGAGCTGGCAGTCTCTATCATGTCCCTATCACAGTTCACTATAGCACAGACTTCAGGGAATTTTCCCTTGGGTAACAGCTAGAATAGTGTCTCTTGGTTGAGCTAAATTACCTCACTCCCAGTGGAAGAGCTCCTTCACTCTGAGTGATCTGGGGGGACTGCCCTTTCCATACCACACAATATCCTAGACAGCTTCCTCTCTTTCTTTTCACACCTAGCAATGTCAATGATCCATCTGTCAGCCTCATCAATTTTTCTTATCATTTTCTCAATGTTTTCTCAATATTATCACAAAAATATGTAAATACTTTCCTTATGGAAACTCATGAGTCTAAGTCCAGAGTAAGGATTAGAAAACTGAACTGAAAGAATCCAGAAAAAGGAATGATCTAACATGACATTGGAGAAGCCATTTGATCCTTCAAGTATTAATCAATAATAAAAGTATTTATAAGCACATCTAAACAACCAGGCTCAAGACCTATCATCTAAAATTTCAATATAACTATATTGATTCTTGGGAGCCTATTTAATTTGCATTTTACAAACTAGGTGAAAAAAATTACACAAAATTTATTCTTAATTTAATAAAAATTAAATTCAAAGTATTTAAATGTGGGCTTCACATTCTATGAAGAAGAAAGATCCCCAAAATCCAAAAAATACCCTCCATGTCTGTCTACATATTTTCCCTTTCAAAAATTAGCAACTGTGGGGAGGTAGCAAAGATTGTGGAATAGAAGGACTAACTCATTCTAGCTCTCCCCCCATAAACTATAAAATACCTGTAAAAAATGACTCTAAACAAATTCTAGAGCAGCAGAAGCCACAAAATGACAGAGTGAAACAGATTTCCTATCCAAGACAGCCTGGCAGGCTGACAGGAAAGGTCTATCTCACTTGGCTGTAAGTGGAGTGCACCCCAGCATGAGCCATGTAGCAGGGACAGGACTGGAGTAGGCTTCAAGGCACAAAATCATGGGTAGCTGCTGTGGTTCCCAGATTTCTCAACTCACAAATACCAAAGACAGCTTCAAAGGTCAGTAAGAAAGCTCTTTCAGCTGAGTGAGAGGGGAGGCAATCTGGCCCAAGCCTCAGCTCCATGGCAGCAGCAGATATAGCAGCAGCCACTGTGGCAGCAGCGTCTACTCTTGGAGCCCTCAGTCTAAAGGCCCTGGGGGAATCGAGCAGCTGATCTGGACCTCAGTCCACAGCAGGCCCAGGAGTGAGGAGCACACTGGCACGTTTTAGCTGGTGGTGGCTGTGGAGAGGGAATCCTACTTGCAATTCCAGAACAGAAAAGAGTGCTTGTGGCTGCTTGTAAACCAGAGTGGAGGCCAGAAGAGGGGTAAACTCTTCACCCTTCATTATGTCACGTTGGAGGAATTGAAAATTTACAGGTCCCTAGAGATATTTCAGAGAACAGCTGCATAAAATCTCTGAAGCCTAGGGTATTACATCCTCCTCTTGACAAAGGACTCAAAAGTCAAGTAACTATCTAAGAAAATACCCAAAAGGGGGAAAAAATAAGACTATAGAAGCTTATTTTCTTATTGTGAAAAGATATTTTCTTCCATCCTCTTGGATGAAGAAGAACAAAGCATAACATCAGAGGAAGATAAAAAAGTCAAGGCTTCTGCATCCAAAGTCTCCAAAAAAAAATATGCAATGGTCTCAGGTCATGGAAGAACTCAAAAAGATTCTGAAAATTAAGTAAGAGAAGTGGAGGAAAAATTGGGAAGACAAATGAGAGCGACGCAAGAAAATCAAGAAAAGTGAGGCAACAGCTTGCTAAAGCAGACCCTTTAAAATGCCGAAGAAAATAACACCTTTAAAAATAGACTAACCTAATTGGCAAAAGAGGTCTGAAAAGCCAATGAGGAGAAGAACACTTTAAAAAGCAGAATTAGTCAAATGGAAAAGGAGGTTCAAAATATCACTGAAGAAAATAGTTCTTTAAAAATTAGAATGGAGCAGATGGAAGTTAATGACTTTATGAGAAACAAAGAAATTATAAAACAAAACCAAAAGAATGAAAAAATAGAAGGCAATGTGAAATATCTCAATGGAAAAACAACTTATCTGGAAAACAGATCCCGGAGAGACAATTTTAAAATTATGGGACTACTTTAAAGCCATGATAAAAAAAGGGGCCTAGACATCACCTTCATGAAATTATCAAAACTGCCCTGATATTCTGGAACCAGAGGGTAAACTACATATTGAAAGAATCCCCTGATCACCTCCTGAAAGAGATCTCAAAAGAAAAACTCCTAGGAATATTGTAGTCAAATTGCAGAATTCCCAGATCAAGGAGAAAAAATTGTGTGTAGCCAGATAGAAACAATTTGAATATTGTGGAAATATGATCAGTATAACACAGGATTTGGCAGCTTCTACATTAAGGGATTGATGGGCTTGGAATGCGATATTCCAGAAGTCAAAGGATCTAGGATTAAAACCAAGAATTACCTACCCAGCAAAACTGAGTATACGTCAAGGGAAAAAAATGGTCATTCATTGAAATAGAGGATGTTCAAGTATTCTTGATGAAAAGACCAGAGCTGAATAAAAAATTTGACTTTCAAACACAAGAATCAAGAGAAGCATGAAAAGGTTAACAGGAAAGAGAAACAGAAAGAAAAAAGAATTACTAAAGATGAACTGTTTACATTCCTACATGGAAAGATAATATATGCAACTCTTGAAATTTTATATATACATGTATATATACATATATAGAGGGGGGGCATAGATGTGAGTTGAATAGGAAAGGATGATATCTAAAAAAATAAAATTAAGGGGTGAGAGAGGAATATATTGGGAAGAGAAAGGGTAAAATGGAATGGGGCAAATTATCTTAATAAAAAAGACAGGAAAAAGTTTTTTCAATGAAGGGGAAAGGGGGGAGGTGAGAGGGAAAAAGTGAAGCTTATTCTCATTACATTTGACTTAAAGAGGGAATAACATGTACACTCAATTTGGTATGAAAATCTATTTTACACTACAGGAAAGTGGAGGAGAAGAGGATAAGTGGGATGTGAAGGGGCTGACAGAAGGGAGGGCAAAGGAGAGGATGGGGTAATTAGAAGTAAATACTTTTGGGGTGGGATAAGGTCAAAAGAGACAATAGAATAAATAGGAGGAGCAGGATAGGATGAAGGGAAATAGAGTTAGTCTTTCACAACATGACTATTATGGAAGTCTTTAGCAAAACTACACATATATAGGCTATATTGAATTGCTTGCCTTCTCAGTGGAGATGGGTGGAGAGGGAGGAAGGGAAACAAGTTGGAATTCAATGTTTTAGGAACTAAAGTTGAGAATTGTTTTTGCATGTAACTGGGAAATAAGAAATACAGTTAATGTGGTATAGAAATCTATCTTGCCACACAAGAAAAGAGAGAATATGGGGATAAGGGAAGGGGAGGGTATGATACAAGGGAGGGTAGACTGGTAGAAGGGGTAATCAGAATGCATGGTGTTTTGGGGTGGGAGAGGGGAGATATGGGGAGAAAATTTGAAACTCAAAATTTTGTGGAAATGAATGTTGAAAACTAAAAATAAATAAGTAAATTGAAAAAATTAAAAAAACAAAACAGACTAACCCAAATGGCAAAAGAGGTCCAAAAAGTCAATGAGGAGAAGAATGCTTAAAAAGTAGAATGGGTCAAATGGAAAAGGAGGTTCAAAATCTCACTGAAGAAAATAGTTCTTAAAAAATTAGAATGGAACAGATGGAAGCTAATGACTTTATGAGAAATCAAGAAATTATAAAACAAAATCAAAAGATGAAAATATAGAAGACAATGTGAAATATCTCAATGGAAAAACAACTGACCTGGAAAACAGATCCAGGAGAGATATTTAAAAATTATTGGTCTACCTGAAAACCATGATCAACAAAAGAGCCTAGACATCATCTTCCAAGAAATTATCAAGGAAAACTGCCAGGATATTTCAGAATCAGAGGGTAAAATAGAAATTGAAAGAATTCACTGATCACTTTATGAAAGAAATCCCAAAAGGAAAACTCCTAGGAAAATTGTGGCCAAATTCCAGAATTCCCAGGTCAAAGAGAAAATATTGCAAGCAGTCAGAAAGAAACAATTCAAGTATTGTGGAAATACTATCAGGATAACACAGGATTTAGCAGCTTCTACACTAAGGGATCAAAAAGCTTGGAATATAATATTCCAGAGTTCAAAGGAGCTAGGATTAAAACCAAGAATCACCTATCCAGCAAAACTGAGTGTAATACTTCAGGGAGAAAAATGGAATTTCAATGAAATAGAGGACTTTCAAGCATTCTTGATGAAAAGACCAAAGCTGAATAGAAAATCTGACTTTCAAATACAAGAATCAAGAGAAATATGAAAAGGTAAACAGGAAAGAGAAGCCTTAAGGAACTCATTAAAGTTGAACTGTTCACATTCCTATATGGAAAGATGTTATTTGTAACTCATGAGACCTTTTGGGTGGAAAGATGTTATTTGTAACTCATGAGACCTTTTCAGTATTAGGGTAGTTAGAGGGAATATATGTGTGTATGTGTACGTCTATGTGTGTGTATATATACATATATGCATGTGTATATTGGTATATATATGTATATGTGGGTATATATATGTAAGTGTGTGGGTATCTTTGTGTGTATTATATGTGTGTATATGTACATGGGTGTATGTGTGTACATGTGTACATATATATGTATATGTGTGTGTATACATAGACAGAGGGCACAGGGTGAGCTAAATATGAAAAGAGAATACGTAAAAAAACCCCTAAAATTTACTGTTGAATGGAATGCACTAGGAGTAAGAGAAAGGGAGAGGTAGAATGTAGCAAATCATATCACATAAAAGAGGAAAGAAATAACTTTTACAATAGAAGGGAAGAGGGTAGATGAAAGGAAATAAGTAAGCTTCAAGCTCATATGATTTGGCTTAAGGAGGAATAACACACACTCAACTGGATACGGAAGTCTATTTTACCCTGCAGGAAGGCAAGTGGTAAGGGGATAGGAGAGGAAAGATAATAGAAGGGAAAATAAATTGGGAAAAGGGATAATCAGAAGCAAACAATATTAGGGGAGGAAAGGTCAAAGGAGAGAATGGAATAATTTGAGAGCAGGACAGGACAGAGGGAAATGTGGTTAGTCTTTTACAACATGACTATGATGGAAGTGTTTTGCATTGTTACACATGTATGACCTATATTGAACTGCTTGTTTTCTCAATGAGGGTGGGTGGGGAGACAGGGAGAGAATATGGAACTAAAAACTTTAATAACGAATGTTAAAAATTGTTTTAGCATGCAACTGGAAATTAAGATGTACAGGCAATGTAGTACAGAAATCTATTTTGCCCTACAGGAAAATTGAGGGGAAGGGGAATGGAAGAAGAGTGGGTAACAGAAATGAGGACAGACTGGAGGAAGGGGAGGATGGGGTGCACTATCCTGGTGTGGGAGGTGGAGAGAGATGGGGAGAAAATTTTGAATTCAAATTCTTGTGGAAGTGAATGTTGAGAACTGAAAAATAAATAATGTATTAATAAAAATTGGCAACCGTTTTAAATGTTATCATGAGTCACAGAATAAAAAATCTCCAATACTGAATCTAATACTTTTTAAAAGACTATTTATGTGACAATTGAGTCTAAAAGGGAACATGAAGCTAATGCATGGGCAATTTTACACAAAATCCACTGAAAATAGAGGCTAATTTGTTTTAGTTCTCTCAGATGATTCTGAAGAGGAACTGAATATTTTGAAAGAACAAAAAACTGGATCCATTTATAAGCAAAGTTATTCTGCACACAATCATCAACTCTAAAAAGATTTTTAAAAAACAAAGCAAGAAATTCAACATTTGGGGCACAGTTATGTGATAGAAAAGGGAAAAAAAGTTCTATGTCAACATTCTTGAACTAGTAGCTATCTTAAGTTACTGGATGTTGTTTTGTTAGTGTATGTTTCCAAGGTTGTTTTCTTTTATGTTTATCCTTTCTTTTGTGTGTGTAGGAATACATTACCTGCCCCATTCATAGTATACAAAAAATCTTCTAATTTAGTATAATTAAAATTGCCCCCAGGGAGCTGGCCCTAATGATTCAATACATGTGAGAACACGGTGCCTAAAGGCTGTCATTGGGAGAAGGCTCTCATAAGACTGAATCTCAGACCAAACTCCATGCTTGGGTACAAAACAAGGAGTAAAACAATACACCCAACTCATGGGCCCAGTAGCAGATCCTCAAGGCTACACTGGAAACATACAAGTGTCCTGATTTTGATAACAGGAAAGAGAATGAAGTCTTCAATTAATGGAAATCATTCTAGAACTAATGGCTACTGCAAGTAGTCTCCTCATCACTAAAACTAGGTTGGGACTACAAGACCTCAAAGGTTCCTTCCTACACTAAAATTATGTGGAAAGTTTATTTATTAAGAAAAGGAGAAAAAAACTCATTGGTATGAGAAACATAGAAACACAGACAGTTCTGAGGATCTGAGGGAAAGCAATTCTGTAGATAAAAGTACTGAGGAGGCATGAGAGAAAGTAACCTTTCTCTGAGATAAAAATACTAGCTAATGACTGCATGCATTGTTTTCTCAGATACTAGTTTACATAGTATACTATATAATGTATTTATATAGTTTTTAGTACTGAGATTTTATTACTAGGAAATTCCAAATCAAGGAAATGTTTTAAAACAATGAGACTACTGTATCACACACTTATGTATGTCATATATGACTTCCTGATATAAGGCCTTTTTTGGTTTGTTTTGGTTTGATTTCTCAACCTAAGTTAGAGACAGATCATAATGCATGAGGAGGCTGATTTAAGGCACTGAAAAACACATCAGAAGGTTAAGAAATCAGCTTGAGAAGATGGAGAGAAATCAACAAGAAAAGTTGTTTTCAGAAGGTAAGATATAGAAGTCAATGGATCTGAGAAGTTGAAGCTGATGAAGGGAAATGATCTGATAAGAGGAAAGTTTTGATGCTGGAAGCTGATTTGGGAAAGAATTATGTTTTCAGGGCCGGCTGAGGGAAGACTACCTTAATCTGTGGACTATTAACCTAGAATTTAAAAAATAATTTGATAACTGTATTTCAATATTTCCTTCACAATCTCATGTATTTCATTTTATGTATTTAAAAACATTGTTCTAAGAAGGGGTTAATAGGCTTCACTAGACTTCCAAAGGGTACATGACACATGCAAAAATATTAAGAATTCCTGCTCAAGAGCCATCTGGAGATTGAGAGAAGGGAAATCCTTCAAAGTCTATAGAGAATGCAATTGTAGAAATTGAAAAGTCTCAGGACAAAAAAGGAGCTGTTTTTCACTAATAAAAAAAGTGTCAAATCACCCCACTTCTTAGCCAAGGTATCAGTCCTGAGAAGTTCTGAAGAAGATTGCTTTTTACCTAAAAGAGATTAACACCGTTTCAATAGTTTAAGGGTAGCAAAGAAGTGACTCTTCCTAGAAGAATTAAAGAGGCTCACATGAACATCAGATGACATGTGATAGAAATCATTCTATAAACAGGCCACAGACATCTAGGCCTTCAATTCAGAATCATGAAGAGTCCAAGATACATGGGTTTCCCAACGACTGTGGCTCCCTGCTGAGTTTCTTCAAATTCGTGTTTATTTGCAACCCTTCTCCCAATGTATGTATTGGTGGGAGAACATGACCCAGATTTATGAGCAGATAATTATGTTTTGATTATTCTTGCTTTTATATTCTTGGTTAGTATATGTTTCACAATTAAGCGCTAATGATATCGTTGTGACTGATTTGTACAAATGAAAAGTATACTAGTTGGAGCTCAGAAGCTACAATCATTAGTACAAATGTATATTTAAATAGGCAAGGAAAGATGCTAAGAGCATAGTTCATCAAGAACAGATGATGACCAATTAGCCTTTTTAAACAGGATTACTAGACTGGTAAAGTTAGGAAATGAAATGTAGATAGTATATGTAGATTTTTAGGAAAGTATTTGACAAATTATCAGCTGCCATTGCAGATAATATATGGGTTAAATGACAGTACAGTTAGGTGGTAAATTACTACACCCAAAGAGTAATCATTAATGGTTCAATGTTAAACAGGTAGTTAGTAAAGTATCCCAAGGATCTATCTTTGGCCTTATATTGAACATTTTAACATTGACTTGGATGAAGGTATGAATGCCACATTTGTCAGATTTGCAGAAGACATAAAACTGAGAGGAACATCTATCATTTTGGATGACTAAATCAAGATTTGAGTAGATTCCAACCGTCTCTAACAATGAGTCAAATCTTATTACATTTCAAATTTTATACTTGGGTTCAAAAACAATCAATGGCACAAGAACAGGAGAGATCAAAGAGATGGCTAAATAACAGTTCAGGAAGTTAAAACTGGGGCATTTTTATGGACTATAAGTGTATTATGAGTCACCAGCTGACAGAGTAGCCCCCCAAAAGACAATATTATCTTAAGCTATGTTCACAGAAGCACAGGGTCCAGAATGAGAGGACAGGGTATAGTCTGCCCTTGTCACACTACATTTAGATTTCTAAATTCTATCCTAGGCATATTCTAGGAATAATATTAACAGAATGGAGCAGGCATAGAGGAGAGAAAACAAGATGGCAAGGAGAAGATAGGGAGAGGACTGCAGACTTGGGCCACAGGAGAACTGATTAAAGCAAATAAGGATAAAGAAAGAGAAGACAAGGAGAACAGGAAAGTTATTTTTCCAGTATACGAAAGCCTGTCCTGAAGAAGGAATGTTCTACTATTACAAAGAGAGACTGCCACAGAGGGCAGAGGTGGAAGCAAAAGGCGTAAGCAGAGAATGGCTTCATGTGAGAAAGCACTACCTAATCACTGGAGCTGTCCAAAGATAAATGGGCAGTCTCTCTCAGGAGAGGGAGTTCTCTATTCATGGAAATCTGTTCACAGAGATTAGACTAAATTTTGTAGAGAAGATTCTTTATTCAGGCATAAGAACAGTCAGCACAGATTTAGCACTGGAAACTCTCTAGCCCAACATGGAAGACGTGCCCAAGGTCACAGAAGTAATATGCGGTAGTGCCAGCATTCAACTGCAGGTCCTCTGAAACCAAATTCTTCTTCTTACTGAACCATGCAACCAACCCATGCACTGAGAGTTTACCAATCTGTTTATTCTTCGTTTTGCCTTAAAGGCATCTATATTTTTTAATAGATTCACTCTGTTTGTTCAGTTCATTCAACTGCTGATTTAGACCCAACTGCCCCAAATTCCTCATAAACTTTGTTAGTATGTCTTCTTATCCATGAAGGGTACCATATAATGGTACATGACTATGACTGTAAGATATGCAGCGACTATAAGGGATATAAGGAAAGAATTGTTTCTCATCATTTTCCATCTGCAGTTCTGCTTGGCTTTAACTCCAAGAAACACAATGCTCTTGCATTGGGGTAGTCCAACAGAGTCGCCCCCCCCAAAACTAACATCATCTTTGGCTATATTCAAAGAAGCATCGTGTTCAGAATGCAAGCGTGTGCTTTACTCTGTCCTAGTCACACTCTATCTAGATAGTTATGTTCCATCTAGGCATATTCTAAGAACAATATTAACAAAATGATTCAGCTTTTTAAGCTTCCTTTTGTGTGTTGTCTTCCCTCATCAGACTGAAAACTTTCAGGGCAGGGATTGTGTTTTTGTCTTCTTTGTATCCTCAGTGCTTAGTACATAGTAGGCACTTAATAAATGTTTATTGTATTGTATGGTCCCTTTCTGAGACAGCTTTTAAGGATACAACAATGAATGAAACTATAAATCTGAAAAACTAACGTGTTGTACTTTAAGACTGAACTGTTGTTCAGTCATTCAGTCATGTCAGACTCTTTGTGACCTCATTTGGGGTTTTCTTGGTGAAAATTCTTACGTGATTTACTATTTGCTTCTTCAGCTCATTTTACAGATGAGGAAACCGAGGCAAACAGGGTTAAATGGTTTGTCCAGGTTCACACTGCTAGTAAGTGTGTGAAGCCAGATCTGAACTCATGAAAATAAATCTTTCTGCCTTCAAGCCCAGCACTCTATTGATTAAGCCACCTAGTTACCCCCAAGAGTCAACTACATGTGCACAAAAACAACTCAGAATAGCAGGAGTACAAGAGAAGATAGCTATATCAACAATTTTATTCCCTAGGACAAGACTGGCCAACATTGTACATAATTGTCTTTTTTGTTACCCTGATTTGGGGCTTTGTATGTACTTTCTAAACAAATATTAATTGAGGTACGTTTTAATACTGTAGTGAGGAAAAGGTTCTTTCTTGTTTGCCTCTAGCTGGGGTTCCAATGCAATTAGTTACATAAACCTCAGAAAAGTTCTCCACTCTTTTTAAAGCCCATCTTCCTGAGAAGTGGAAACCGTGATGAAAATCAGCTTCTTGACTGAAAACATTGCTGAATGACAGCTGCTCACTTGGAAAGCCAAATGAGGCAAATCACAATGGTGTCAGAAGTAAACATCAAGTGTTTACTTCAAAAGCAGCAAATGCCAATAAGTCATTAAAGTAGGATTTCCTTTTGTGCTGTTTAAAACTTTTTTTTGAAATGTGTGAAGGAATGAATATGCTCTTTATGCTAGCTTTGATACATAATGTTATTGAGAAAATCCAATCTGATTTTTTATACTGAACATAACTTCCACTACACGAAGCCTGATGGAGATAGAGAAAGGATGGGAGACTTCTTCGAATTGCTTTTGGCCTAATGAGAAAAGGTTCTTCACTTCAATTTTAGGATTACTACTTAATATTTTATGTATTTGCCTAGGATAGGCCTTCCAGCAAATGCTTAATGGGAAAAACTTTTAATGCACACTTAGGTCACATTCTAAATAACTTTTATCATTAATTAACAGCTATTCCAAAGAGCCATAAATATAATCACTACCCTAAAATGAAATAATCTGTTTTATTCCTCTCTTACCATTTTCTCTAGTACTTCTTTAAAAATAGAGAAAGGGATAGTTGAAAAGGAAAGGAAAACATTGACAGAACAAAAATGCAAAAATACAGTCTAATTTTTCTTACTCATCCTTATTATTACAAAATAACACATTTGTGTAATGTTTCAAACTTTACAAGGCAATCCTCCTCACAAGAAACTCTGTAAGGTGGAAGTACAAGTGGTAGTACTCACATCTGACAAATATGGAAAACTGAGGCTTGAAAAGGAACAGAGCTAAGATTAAAATTTAGTCTCCTGACTACCGAAGAGCAAGATTTCTTTCCACTCCATCAAGCTACCAGCATTTCTTCAGGGAATTAACAAGGCAGTCAATTTCACAGTCTGAATTTTCAGGCTCTTCTGGTATAGCAAACAGTCAGTTATCCAAAAACAATTATCATTATTTAATACCCTTGAAGTTAAATACCTGGAGAAAGGGCTGAGAGTAGAAAGAAAGCTCAGAGAATGATGGGACTAAACTAAGCAGCACCTACCCTACAGGAATGGCTAACCCATTACCAGCCTTGTAACTCTCATTAGGAGAAGCTTTATGTTACAGTTCAGATACAAGAGAAGTAGACATCCATTTGTGAGAAATAATAATATGTAGCATTTTATAGCTATTCAGAGCACTTTCTATCACCAAGTTCATTTATAAAATCATCAATTATATTCAATATACATTTTGTTAGGTACCTACTCGTTCTCAATCTGATGTTATGCCACTAGGGAGATATAAAGTTTAACTCTCATGGAATTTATAATCTAAATTGGACAGTGCCCAAATGCAGATAACTACAAAATACCTTACGTTTTAAGTACCTAGGAGAGCTGCAAATGAAATGCCATGTGACTAAAAAGAAGGTCTTTACCAGTGGGGAAAGAACAGGCTTCATAGATCAGAGTATCTCAGCTGAACTTTGAAGAAGGAGTAGGAACTCGGCAACCTAGAAGGGAGGGGGAGGGTTATTCTAACCACAGGAAAGAGTTTGGGAGGAATTCGTGTGTCAGGGAGGAAAAGAAGACCACAGAGTGGGGAGAGGATACAAACATGAAATTAAGGCAGGGAAAGAAGGAGTGGGACTAGGTCATGGAGAGCCTCAAACTCCAGGCAAAGAAATGTAAACTTTACTTGGAAAGCAATGGTAGTTACTGAACACTTCTGAGCAGAAGTGATATGAACAGCTACACGTGTAAGAAAGATTATTTAGACAAGGGTAGTAAAGAGAAAGTGATAAAATGGAGAGAACTTTTAAGAAGTCAATTTATTTATACAAGCAAATGAGAATAAGAGCCAGTATTAAAGGTGTGACAGTGAAAACAAAGTAAGGGATATATTGAGGGAGGTAGATGTGGAATTGGATGCCAGTAGAAATAAGAAGGATTACACTGCCAAGAGAGGAAACATCAGCGGGAAAGAGGGGGCATTAACCAAGTATAAATCCCTAAGGAACCGCCCCATAGAAAAGTTAGGAAGAGGACACAGAACCAGCAAAGAAGATTATAATTATAGAAAGGTAGGAGGAAGTGCGTTATCTCTGAAGCCAAGGGAATAGACAATAAAAAGCAGGGAACATCAACACTGCCAAAAGTAAAAGAAAGATCAAAGAGGAAAATACTGGAAGGGAAAGCCATTAGACCTGGATGTTATGATCAATGACCTTTGAGAAAACAGTTTCAGTAAAGAAGGCTATATATGAGAAAGAAATAGAGAAATACAAAACCAAGGTCACAAAGTCACTGACACTGATCAGCTTTACTCTATTATCTTCCTATTATCCTAGGAAAATAAACTTGGGAATAGTAATAGACCATCTCTGGCAGGAAATGCTTATAAATGTAGATAGTCTACATCAGTCACATGAACTACATTTAAAATTTGGTATTTACTCTTGCTCAGGAGAAACAGAATGATTGACAGGACCACTGAATAAAACAAAGGAGGGCTAGTGAGAATTCTTAGCATGTTTGGCTAATGCAGAGCTCATGTGGGAGAGGGTGGCAAGAATGATTCTAGAAAGGCATGGTAACATAAGGTCCTCATGATGTGGAACACATGCAGACATTCTATGACCAGTTCTGATGTGCCGACCATGCAGAAAAGAGGGATTTTTTGACTAATTTCTGAGTTGGAGCAAGGTATGCTTTCAAAAGGAACTAATCTGAAAAGAGCAGAATTGCTTTCTTTTTTCTTTCATCCTAGAAAGTAATACTCAAAGTGTCTGAATGTGCCTTTATGCCCCCACCTAAGAGCAGGATGAAACCAAGAGCACATAGTCCTGCTGTTGCTTCTGACATTCTTTTCTGCTTTTACGTAAAGGAATACTGGGGATAACTGCAATCTTATGGGCTCCAAAAGGTCATTAAAGCAAGCCACCAGAAGTCTGAGAGCTGAACTTCATGCAGAGACTTGCTAGATGCCAGATGATAAGGAGCAAAGCTCCAGTTTAACCTAGCAGGGATCAAAGGTAACCAAGAGGGAGCCTACAGTTATTGTTGGTGGGGTGAATGCTATGCACAAATTGCTTTTAAGCTTGAGCCCATTCTCAAGGAAGCAAGGTAGTATATTATAGGGAAGAGGGTTTGGGAGAAACATTTATATTTCCGTTCTTGCTACACCTTCACAATTAATGATACTTTCTAAAAAAACTAATTGAGTTTAATGAGTTAAAGGAAAGGCAGGTTTTGGTTACCAGTGGGGCAAATACATTGACATGGCGGCTCAAGATGATGGTATCTGAAAAAAGTCCCACTGCCCTTTGGTACCCCTTGAATCCTAAGGGGGATGTAGCCTTGTTCTGGGAATCTGACCTCCTACTATGCATATGGGTTGAGATGGCATTGTGCCAGAAGCTGCACAAAATGATCCAAACCACCAAGAAGCTTACTTTCTAATGAAGTCATCAAAGCCAATCGAATTTCAATAAGAACTTAGAGCAACATCAAAGAAGAAATCTAGGAGATGGAGAAACAACTAACAAATGTTAGTGACTCAGAGCAAGTCACTTCATCTCTCTCAGTCTATGTTTCTTCGCCTGCAAAATGGGGACAATAACAGCGATGAGTATCAAATGAGATGATGTTTGCAGTGTCTGTAAACCTTAAAGTGCCGTGTGAATGCTAGATCTTGTTGCTGTTGTTATGAAGTGACAGCTAAATGCACCCTAGTGAAACCCCACATCACCTCGCATCTATACTACTGCAACAGCTTCCACTTAGTCTCCTTACCTCAAGTCTCTCCCACTCCAATCCATCCCCCATTTTGCTGCCAAAGTGATCTTCTAGTGAAGGTCTGATCATGTCACCCCCACTGAGTCTCATCTCCCATTCAACAAACTCCGGTGGGTCCTTATTACCTCTAGAATCAAATATTTATTCCTCTGGTTGGCATTTAGGTCTTCTTACACTTTACTCCTCTCCACATACTCTAAGATCCACCTACTCCAGACTCTGCAGTTCCTCCTGCCTCTGTGTCTTTCCACTGGCTCTCCCTAACCCTCAACTCTGCCTCTTAGTTTACCCAACTTCCTTCAAGACTCAGCTCAAATCCCGCTCTGGGTTCTGCACAGGAGCTAGTTTCTTCCCTTCTGGTATTACTTTTTATCTACTCTGTAAGTATTTTCTGTTTATATACTTCTGTTATTTTCATGTTTGTCTCCTCCATTAGATTGTGAGCTCCCTGAAGGGAAGGAAAAAAGCATTTCTTAAGTTCCACTATGTACCCGACACTTCACAAATACAATCTCCTTTGTTCTTCGCAACAGCGCTTGGAGGTAGGAATTATTAACTTTTTTTCAGAGTGAGGAAACTGAGGGAGACAGAGGTTAAACGGTCTGCCAGGATCACACAGCTACTAGGTATGTAAGGCTAAATCCGAGCTTGGAGCTTCCTGATTTCAAGTCTAGGGCTCTACCCACACTGCTACCTAGCTGCCTCCAGTGTAGGGACAAAAAGTTATATACCCAACACTTAGTATAGTGCTTGGTACATTTGTTCAGTCATTTCAGTCATGTCTGACTTTTAACTGGGGGTTTACTAGACAAAGATATGGGAGTGGTTTGCCACTTCCTTCTTCAGCTCATTTTACAGAAGAGAAAACTGAGACAAACAGGGTTAAGTGACTTACCCAGGGCCACAAAGCTAAGAGTCTGAGTCAAACTTGAAGATGAGTTTTCCTGACTTCAGGTCCAGCACTCTATCCACTGCACCACTTAGCTATCCCATTTGGCACACTATAACTACTTAATAAATTTTTGTTGTTTGACTGACATTATATGATTGAGTACAGGACAGTATTTTGTAATTCAGCCTAGACACTGCTTATTAAACCGAGGGTCTCAACCCCATTTGGAATTTGAATGGTTCTGAAGGAGTTGAGAGTGGAAAAAGTTTAAGAAGCCCTGGCCTAGAAGAGGTAGAGGAGACTGGAGAAAAGAAAAGTTAAAGAAGGTAGTCAGGGAAAATTTCATGGAGTAGGTGGCACTTGATCTGGGTCTCAGAATAGTTAATATTTTCCCACAAAAATGATTAGAAATCTAGCAAACTCCAAAAGACTCATAATGAAAATGCCATCCTCATCCAGAGAAAGAACTTTGGAGTCTAAATGCAGATGAAAGCATACTATTTGCTCTTTTTTAGGTTGTGTTATCTTTTTCTCCTTCTCCTGGTTCCTCCCATTATGTTGTATGTTTAATACAAATGAATATATAGAGCCTATATCAGATTACACACTATCTTGGGAAGGGGAGAGGAGAGGAAGTGGAAGAAAATTTAAAACTCTAAATCTTATGGAAGTGAATGTTGAAAACTAAAAATAAACAAAGTAATTAAAAAAAGAAATCTAGCAAACTAAGGAAGATGACTCACAGGCATCTCAATCCATCTTATCTGTGAATTGGCAAAAGTAAGTGACCAAACATAATTATACACAGCTTGAAAGAGACATTCTACTCTAAACTTTTAACTCTCTACAAGGCTTTTCCAAAAGTCATCTCAAAATTTGTCAGGGGCAAAGAATGTCATTTCTGGGAACAAAATATAGGAACAGAAATGAAAAAAAAAATTATTTTGGTCTGACATCAGGTGGTTCAATGGGCTAATAGTCCAGAAACTCAAAGGCAAATTTTTATCTTGGTTCTGCAACTAACTTCGTTGCCAATGAAAAGTTACATATACTCTGAATACTGTAGTGTTCTCTTGGAAAGTGGAGACTATTATTTAAAGCAATCCATCTCACAAAGCCACTAAAAAGAATGATTAAATGATGCAAAAATGTTTCTTACAGATTTGTCATTAGAATTCTCCAGTAAATTTAGCAATGGGTTTTTGGTTTTTTTGAGGGAAGGTATCTTTTTTCCAACCAAATAAAATTGAGCCTTGATAATATATGCTAAAAGAAACAATATGTTATGGATCATCCAAAACAGTCCAAACAAAAATCACTTATTATTGGATTTGCATTTATGCAAATCTCTTACAAGATGTATGCAAAGTTTATAATACTTCTACAAAAGAAAGAGGTTCTGACCAGTAGTAACGTCTCTCAGACTCAGCATTAGCATAACTGCCCTTTCTCTGTATATGCTATTATTTAAAGTTCATCTCCTCCTCTGTGTAGAAGAAGTAATTGAATCAAAAAACCCTGTCATCTAAGACTGCTACCTGTACTATAAAATAGGAATATATTAAAATGGGATGTCAGATGAATTTACTGTGTACAGCAAGTGAATATCTCTCCAGGGGATTTTCTCTGGCTGTCCCCTATGCCCAGAACACTCTCCCTCCTCATCTCCACCTCTTGATTTCCCTATCTTCCTTCAAGTCCCAATTAAACTTCCTCCTTCTAGAGAAAATCTTTTCCATCCCTCACTTCTACTGTCTTCCAACCTGTTAATTATTTCCTATTTATCTTGTATGTCCAGGTCCTTCTTGTTTCCCCATTAAACTGTGTGCTCCTCTTGGGCAGTGACTGTTTTTAGCTTTTCATCCCAGCACTTAGCACTATGTCTGTCATATAGTAAAGCCTATTGTTTGCCTGGCTGATAATGTCCATAAAAAGCTGAAAGCAAAGCTTGATTATGGAAAAATTTTAGTAAGAAGTAAACCATATTCTTTGAGAATAAAGCTATTTCGATGCTCTGAGTGCCTTTATGTGGAAGATATACAGTTGTGATATAAAGGTATTAAACATGGATAGTAGTTATAGATCCCTAAAAATGATCATACAAAATCTATACATACCATGAATGGAGATCTCCAGAAATATATCTGCCAGAGAATCTGATCTCTGGAAATCTGTAGTCAATAGGTATTTAGATGAGTACATAATGAAATGCTACAAATGTTACAATCTTACATTGAAAGTTTTGTAGATAGAATGATTAACCATCTTGTCCCACTAGACACAAAGATATGTGTAGATCTTGTCCTACTGGACACACTGAAGTTAGAATGTCCACTCCTTAAGAGTGGAGACTTGGGGTAGCCAGGGAGGACAGGTAGGAAGTTTGCTATTGACTTTCTTTGTGTCCCCAACACTTAACACAGTGCCTGGTATATAGTACATACTTAATAAATGCTTGTTGACTAACTGGCTGATTCAAAGGATCCCTAATCTGATGAAAGTGGAAAAAGTTGCACTATGCTGTTAGATCATCAAAAATGCAGGTATCCTATCCAGTATTAGGCATCAAATTGTCTAGTAGATTGGTCAGCACCTTGTAGTTACTCAAACACTTGTTAAATGTCTAATATACTCTTCAAAAACCCTCCTATTCAAAGCTCAAGTGGTCTGTCTACTCTGGAGCTCAGAGACATCATGTGCCTGCCATGAGAAATTCAACGCCTCACACAAAACAAATCTGGCACAATGAGCCTCTGTATGAATATTAAATCCAAATTTATTTGGAAAGAAAAAAACATTGCCAAGATCTACAGCTCCAGTGCAGCTCTGAGGTCTGCTACCTGGGTAGTGCCTTCTTTCATGCTGCACTAATTGATAAAGAAGAAAAGCAAAGCAAATGCATACTTAGAGAGGTTTAAAAATATGTGCTTCATCAACCACTAGACTAAATTAAAGGGTGGTGGTAGGGTCCAACTTCATAGAAAGGGACAAGGCAAATTAATCAGTGAGCAAGTATTTATTAAGCATCTATTAGGCACCTGGAACAAAGCTTCATTCCCATCAACTGAAACTAAGCTACATCTGTGATAAGGCAAGACAGTTTCTCTACTCCAGCCAGTCAATCAGCACAGAAGTTAATTCCTTGTAACACAATTCTTTTGGTATTCCAGTTGTAAAGGGATGCTCTACAGATGAATTGAAACAGAACAAATGCAAGGAAAAAAGCAGCAACTACCAGAAAGCAATACTTTAAACACACAGTGAAGCATAATTTTTTTTAAAAATGCAACAGAGCTAGGAAACAGAATCAGTAAAACTCCTGAAACCCTCTAAAGTGGAGCAAATTTTCTTAAGAACTCAAATTCATGTAGCACTGGAGAGCTGCTAAAAAATCATCCTACAAGAAAAACATCAAAGTTAATGCTCAAGAAAAAGCCTAATTACCTCAACCAGGACATGAACCCAGGTCATCTGACTCTAAGTTGAGTGGTTTTTCCACTACACAGTGCCATAACTCTAGCAAAAGTTTTGGAGGGAATGGTGTGAGTCTCACAGACACTTCATGACCAATTGTGGCTGCATAATCTAAACACTGATCTGTAAATGTGTGCAAGGTGAAAGACAATTTCCTTAGAGAGGTGTAATTGCTAGGTGGTGGAACAAAAGGACAAAGAGACAGAGACAGGAAGGCGGAGAAATGAGGTGGGGGGAAGGAAGAGAGAGAGAGAGAAAGTTGCAGAAGAACAAAGGATTTAAGAATGAGAAGGCCAGGAACCAGTCTTGATTCTGCCATTTATTAGTCATGACCTTGAGCAAGCTATTTAACTTAAATGAGCCTCAGTTTCTCTACTGGTAAATAGGAATAATGATACTTCAAAGGACTCCATGGGAACTTTATTGGAATAGCCAGGTGGTGCAGTGGATAGAGCACCAGTGCAAGAGTCAGGAGGACCTGAGTTCAAATTTCACCTCAGACATTTGACAATCACTAGCTGTGTGACCTTGGGCAACTCACTTAACCCCAACTGCCTCATCCTGGGTCATCTCCAGTCATCCTGATCAATATCTGGTCACTGGATTCAGATGGCTCTGGAGGAAAAGTGAGGCTGAAGACCTGCACAGCCCTCCCTCACTCAAAGCAAAGTCAAGTGCAAGTCATGTCATTATTTCTCTGATGGCAAGGTCTTCTTTGGCAAGGAAGGAGGAACACACATGGGGACAAGGATAATCCCACCTTCCACCTGAAGCTTTTCCTGATCCCTGTTAATTCCAGGATTTTTCCTAGGTTGCTTATTTCTAATTTAAACTGTATAGAGCTTGCCTGCACACAGTCATTTGCATGTTATCTCTTCCATTAAATGGTAAACTCCTTGAAGGCAGAGACTGTCTAAAGCCTTTCTTTGTACCTATGGTGCTTAGCACAGTTTTCAGTACTTGCTAAAAAAAAATGTTTATTGACTGACAAAATAAAACATATTTAAGGGCCTACTAGACTCACAGTACATAAATGATCTGGGAAATATAACGCAGGATCCCTTCCCCAAAAGAATCCACAATCTAGTTAGGGTTTTGAGATAAAAACATGCAAACAACAATAAGATTTAAAGGTCTGTTCAAGACAAAAGCAGGAAGGCAGAAGGCAGTGAATGATTAATTGCCAGATGTATCTTTCAGACAGTGATTGCCACAGGAGCTCAGATGAGGAGAGCAGAGGCTCTGAAAGACATGAATAGGATTCTAAGAGTAGAACAAGTTCTGGGGAAGATACCAGGTAGAGAGTGAAGGCCCTGGGAAAGAAGTTAAAGATCCAGACCCTTTAAAAAAAAAAAGCAAGGAAGAAATAAAAGACACTAAGAAAAAAGGGTTGAAATATGAGAAAGGAGTCCAAATCTAAGATAGGGAGAAGAATCCCCAAAGAGAAAAATAGGCTATAAAAGAATGAAAATACAAGCTCTGAAAAAGAAGAAAATATGCCAAAAGCAGACCTGGCTTATGAATAAGGGGAAAACTGCTCTTCTCCCAAGATATTTCCTTTTCTTCACAGAGAACACAGGCCCCTGAGACCAAATCCTGCAAAAAGGACTACTAGGTCATGAGACAGCAGAGCCAAGTATTAAGAGAATACAACACACTGGGGGAAAGTGAACTGGACCTAAGAGAGAAGACCACACTGGGAATAAAATTACCATTCTCCCAGGGGGAGCTACCCTGGGAAAGAATAGGTTCTGGGACAAAGGTCAAACTCTGAAGGAGAGTTCACTTTGAGGGACATGAACAGAATCTTGGGGAGATGAGCACTTTCAGGAGAGGAAAGCAAGACCTGGGAGAGAAGAAACTCAGAATTGAGTTAAGAGTAGTCCAAGAGAGAAGGAAAATAGACTAGCTTGGAGATTGGATCTTGAGAAAAAGAAGACAAGCCTTGGTACAAGACAACAACCTTGGGAAAAGCAACAGAATCTTTGAAGTAAAGCAACAAGATAATGTGGATATTTTGAGCCTCATCTACATGGCAATTATCTATGAAAATGAAGGCCAATGCTTATAAGCAAGCTTTTGAATTATTGCCCTATTTTGTGAGTGTACTTCAAACAAAAATAAAACCCTCTTAGACCTGGAAACTGGGGCAAATCTGAAAAAAAGGACCACCGTAATTAGCATAGCACTTTGTCTCAAATTCTTTTTGGACTCATGAAATTATTTTAATTAAGATGTCCTTATAACTTCTAATAGGACTCATTTGCCACAGCCAAATTCATTTAAATGTTTCAGAAACACTACATATAAATTAAAAATGTCACTGACAATAGATTTTCATGTTGACATGATCAGCTTTCAAAGCTGTGCTTCATAAAAACTTTGAGGTATTTAAAAAATATCGGCAGTTTATGGCAAATCATTTAATTTAATTCATTTCAAGAAAATAAGTGGAAGAATGCTACATTTTCCAAACTGTCAGTGGCAAACTCTATGACTTCTTTTTATATCTCTAAAACAAGTCTCTTTTCCACCAGTAAATGTCAACAACATTTTAAGTCAATATGAAATAAGCCGGAACATAAGCACCCAAAGTTGGAAATAAACTTTCAACGAAATTACACTTATTTGAGCAGACATAAACACAAAGCTTTAAGCATATAAATGCCACATCACGATTTTCAAAAACATTGCTTCTTACTTACTTGCTTAACAAGGAAATCTTCAAAGTAGAGAAAATACCATAGTGACATTAAACTATTAAAATGGGGGGGAGTAGGGGACATAGAGTGAGGCAAACTGAAAGGTCTATGGGAAAGGCCAGGGACAGCTTTCTTTTGTTTAACTTCTCAAGAAGATAAAAGAATTGGCTTGCAAGAATTACTACACTGTTGCACTGCTAGGGAGGGAGGCAAAGTTGAATAACTTTTGTGTACAGAAACAAGAAACTAATATTCAGTAAAACTGCTTTAGAGGTATACTGAAAAATAACTAATCTCTCTGATAGTTAAAACCTGTATGTTATAAGAATTCTAAAATAGAAATTTTAAAAAAGCATATTTAAGGCAAAGAAATCACAGTATCTCTGACAAGTAATTACAAATGCTTCACCTCATAACAAGTATGAATTCTGTAAGAGTTAAGCATCAATGTCCTTTGAAATATATTTTGCTCATCTTGACAAGCTTCTATACAAATCAAATAAACTGATTCTTTAATTTTTAGCTTCAAAAAAATGGTTAAGGGTAAGGCAACACTTTAACATAAAGCCTAAACAGGACAACAATCCAGCCCATAACAGTTACGATAATAGGTTTCTCAAAAAGGAAATAATTCAACCCCAACCCGATCTACTACTCCTGGATGACAATGAATAACTTTGTTTTTTGACAGCTTTGAAACTAACCCTATCGCAACTTCTGACTCCGAGGAGAAATCGCCATTGCCTGCAAGTACCCGGGACCGGGAGGGAAAGTCCTCCTGGCAGAATAAGAGATTTTTCCACTCTCTGAAGCCTCGATGCGGTGGCGGAAGAGTCAGGCTCCCCACCCCCATCCCCATCCCCACCCCGGGCTCCCCACAGAGAAAGTCTCCTGGTGATTATCAATCAAGGCAACACTGAGGCTCTCCCTCACCCCTTCAGCTCGAGGCTTGCAGGCTTTCCCCAGAAGCCTTCCCACCGTGACCGAGTCCTGAGCATTGTTACCGAGACTGAGTTACTTGGCGGTCCAGGCCAGGGCTCTCTCGGAGGCTGGGGGATGGGGGTTGGGGGGGATTCCGCAGGCGAACCGGCGCGGGGGCTAAAGCCAGCAGCGGGCACAGGAGGGTAGATCGGAGCAAAGTGCCCAGGCTTATGAAACGAGCAGAGAAGCCAGGACAGAGGGCAGCAATATGAAAAGGGCAAGAAAAGGACAGAGAGCAAGGAGATAAGGGGGGAGCAGAGAGCTGGGGGATAACGAGACACCCCATAGTAGACGATGGGGGACATGGAGGAGCAGGTAGGTAGCAGACACGAAGGAGAGGGAAGCAGATGGCGGACAGGCAAGGGGATGGAGATCAAACACCTGGAGGGAGGTGTGGGGAGAGCCAGACAGTAGGAATAGAACGGAAAGGAAAGGTGGGAGGAGGGGGGCAGGAGTGTACCCTAGAACCTCTCTGGAGGTGGGAGAAAAAGCAGAACGAGAACTGGCCAAGAAGAGGAGCAGGAAAACTGGGAGAGAAAAAAGCTTGGAAAGAGCACAGGGTAAAACAGGTCCAAGTGGAAGACAGCAGGCGCCTGGCTGCTGGGAAGATGGGAAGGAGAGGACCGGGTCGAGGCGGATCAGCCTTTTAGAGGACAAGAGATGTAGGTAGGGAGCAGGAGGACCCGGCTGCAGGAAAGGTGGTGGGAGAAGAGGAGGTCCAGTGTTAGGGGGCTGGAGCCTGGAGGCACTGGATGGAGAGGAGCGGGTCCCAGTGGAAGAGTCTGGCTGCACAGGATGTGGCGAGAGTAGAGGAATGGGGCCAGGGCAATAGGGCACGAGCCTGGCTGCGGGATGGGGGTTAGAGGAGAAGAGACGGTCCAATGTAAAGAGAAGGAACCTGGGACAAGGAATAGAGTGGGTCCAGAGGAAGAGAGCAGGAACCTGGGGGCAGAGGTAAAAGGGAGGTTGAGGGGAAGCTGGAGAGGGGGAATGGGTCAGAAGCCTGGGAGCAGAGGATGGAAAGCAGTGGGTCCGGGGGAGAGAGAGAGCAGGAATCTGGCCGCAGGGTAAGGAGGGGCAAGTGGCCGAGGTGGAAGAGAAGGGGAGGCAGGAGGAGTAGGTCCTGTGTCAAGAGGAGTCCGACACAAGAGAAGACAGTAGGTCCTGGGGAAGAGAGCCGGAGCCTGGAGGCAGGGGTCGAGGGGGAGGGGAAGCTGGAGGGAAGGAGTGGGCCGAGAAGAGCCTGGAGCGCGGATAGAGAAGAGTGGGTCCAGGGGAAGGGCAGGGGTCTGGCTGAGAGGACGCGAGGGCAGCGGAGCCGGGCTGCAGGCGGGGGTGTGGGCTCCCCTCCAGCAGGCGGTCAGAGCAGCGGGCAGCCGGGGCCCGGGCCCGGGCACAGCATCCCGAGGAGCCCCAGGAGGACGGGGCAGAGGAGGCGGCCGCAGCAGCTTCGGGCAGACGGGAGCACCACGCTCCCTCGGGGGGGGCCGCGGACAGGCGGTGGGCGCCCAGGCCCGCGCTCGGCTCCCTCGCCAGCCCGGGCCCCGAGCATGGCCGACCGCGAGACCCAAGCCGGCAGCTAGGAGGAGGAGGAGGAGGAAGAGGAGGAAGAAGGCGCCAGGGTCCGAGGGCCCAGCCCCAGCGCCCGCTCCTGCCCCCATCCTTACCCCGGAGGATCCGAAGAGCTCGGGAAGGAAGGGAGGGGGAGACAAGAACGGCCGAGGCTCCAGCCCGCACTCACCGGCTCCGCCACGGCTCCTTCATCCCCTTCGGTCGCAGCCGCCCAGCCCGCGGCCGCGGAGCCCGCCGCATCCACACCGCACACAGCAGCAGCAGCAGCAGCAGCCACCGCCACCAAAGCCGCCACCGGCCTGGCCACGGCCACGGCCACGCCCCCTCCTGGCCCTCCCCGGGAGGAGGCGGAGGCGGGGAAAGCGGTGGGCGAAGGGGACAGCGACGCCCCCTCTGCCAACCGAAGCCCTCTCGCTGGCCTGCCCCGCGGTGATTGGCGATGGTCTGGGCCAATGGCCGACGCGAGAGATACGCGGAGGGCGCTGCCGAGGGGGTGGAGGTCACAGACCTCCCTCCACCCCCAGATGTGGGTCTAGCTGAAGCTGTGGCTGCTCTTGCCCGGAGGGGAGGGGAAGGGAGGGGAGCTGGGGAGGGGAGGGGGAGCATGGTCCTGAGTGCTGCCAAAGGGTAAAGGAGAGAGCGGGCGCACTCAGGTATTGGTAAACACGTACCTGCTGCAGTTATCTGAATGTCTACCTAATCGCTTCCATTTATGGGGTGGGAGTTGTTCCTGGGAATTTACACCCACCTGTAGTTTTGGGGTGAAAGCATCCCTGAGTTGCAGATTTAGGATTCTTAGCGTCCTTTTGATTTCGCATTACCCCTGTCATTATTTTAAATTCTTCCTACAGAAATCTTTTAAGCTTCAACCAATGCTGATTTTTTCTTTTTTTTAATTGTTAACACTTATCTACTTCCACATCAGATTCAGTGGTTCAGATATGGTCAAACCACTTATTACCATATTAAGTATGAGATAGTTCTTAGGTTATCCAACCCTGTTCTATTTCAGTCAGACACGGGGAATATTTGATAAAGCCAGTTTCAACAAATAACTGAAAAAGGCCATAAAACCCCCTAAGGATACTGTTAGTATAAAATCCAAACCTGCCCATCTTCACTCTTTATTTCCTTATCAGTTTTGGGTTTGATTATGCAAAGCAAATAACTGAGTTACTGCTTGTTCTATTAGAGAACTTCTGGGGGAAAAAGTCATTCTGAGTAAAATGACCAGAGGTATTGAACTTTAAGGGCTTTTGCAATACTTTAAGCCCTTTTGCAAATAGTCACTGATAACAGTAAATGATTACTGAAAAACTGCACAAACCTGTGTTTCCTCAGTCACTATTTTCATTGTTTTGTTATATATGGGCAAGATTTTTTCCTTCTGCAAAATTAATTACAGGAATGGAACACACTGCCATTACTTGTTTTTAATTCAACAATCATTAATTCAATGAAAGACACAGTATTAGGCACTCAGTGTCCAAAGAAAAAAGATAAGAGGTCCAACCTTCAAGCAATTTGCAATACAAATTAAACTGTGATAAAGAGTTTTTTACTAGATGTCAGCGTGGCATAAAAGAAAGTTGAATCTTGAAGGAAAAGAATCATGTGGTGGCCAAGAGAGGAAATCCAAAAATCCATTCAAGGCATAGTACACATTTTGGGAAAATGCTAGGAGTTTAGGTTTGGATTTTGTTGGTTTTGTTCTGTTTGAGGGAAGGAAGGGAGACAAGGGAGGAGAAAATAACTTTTATTTTGGATGCGTTTAAAGACCACCCAGGTGTCATTCACACCTGACTATATTTCAACTCTAATGAAGAAGACATTACCAGTAGAACAGTGTTGTCAACCCTCGTTTATCTTACCTCTCTATCTTTACCTTAGGCTAACTCTGTCATATAACAAGTCCCTTAATTCAGTTTTGTGGAATATAGACCCATAAAAGTTAATGGAATTACTAGAAAACAAGCCCTTCCAGACACATGGTCAAATTTTTTAACTAGGCTATGAACTCATTACAAGACTGACAGGTGATTTTAAATTCATTCAATGCAAGGTTTTAGCAGAAGTTTTTTTCTTTTTCTTTTCTTTTTATTAAACTTTTTCTTCAATTGCTATCATTAGGATTATTTAGATCCCTCTATTCTGGGTGTTTTGTTCCTTAAAGACTTAAGTCTATAGCAATGGCATTTCATTATGAAGGAAGTTGAGTTCACAGGACACATATTAGACATGTTTAATCCCATAGTAGTTTTGTGAGGTAGCAGAGCACCGTGAATAAACTCCTGGTATTGGAATCAGGAAGTCACTCTCAGGCAGCATCCTAGGACCTAATTCTTTACCACATCACACATGGCTTGTTTTCCACACAGATTAAGGGAGGTTCATATATAAAAGAGCTTCCTAACTCAATAAAATTACAGACACTTCTAGTATTTTTAACATTTTATTGATATCTTTTGTTTTTAAAATACCTTTCTTTCTCAACATGACTCTCTCTACTACTCCTCTAGAGAACAATCTGTTATAACAAAGAATAAAATAAGAGGGAGAAAGAACTCATAGTTCAGCAAAACTAAATAAGGCATAGAAAAGGTTTGACATTATATGTAGTATCCCATGCTCGTAATTCCCCATCTCTTTAAAGAAGGAGATAACTTCTCATATACCTTCCAAGGTAGAAGCTTGCTCAATATAATTCTGCAGTATTCCATTTTGGCATGTTTTTATTGTCGTTAATCTTTCTTTTTATATGGTTATTGTCATTGAGTAAATTGTTTTCCAGGTTCTGCATAACTCATTTGTTTTGTATCAGTTCCTATAAGGTTTCCCATGCATCTATTTTCATCTTCTTGATTATGTCTTACACCACAGTACTCTTTCATTACATTTATGTATCATCACCTGTTTAGCCATTCCCCAGTTGATGGCCTTCTTTGTTTCTGTTCTATGCTGTGATAAAAAGTGTCACTGTAAATATTTTGTTGTATATGAGGTTTTTCTTTTTATAATTAATCTCCTTGAAGTATATACCTAGCAGTGGGTCAAAAGATGCAGGTATTTTTGTCACTTTCTTCACATAATTCTTTCATAGGATATTTTAAAAATAAGTGAAATGCAGTCTTCCTGGTAATTAGTAACAGAGGTAGTATGATAGCAGAGGGAATGGAAAGGAAGGGGAGGGAATTGATACAAATATAAAAGAGCAATAGCCATTCCCCAGTAGATAAAGGGTTAAAGGATCTGGATAGTTCTTAAAAGAACAAACACAAGCTATCAACAATTAGGAAAAAAAATGGTCCAAATCACTAACAATAAGAGAAATACAAAATGTCCATACTTCATTGCCCATGTGCTTTATTTTATTTTTTTACATTAGAACAATCTGAAAATATATACAATGGTCCACATTCATGGAGTTCCCCTGCAAAGGAGGACAGAAGGTATCTTCTCATAACTCTTTTTCAGGGTCACAATTGGTCTTTGAAATGTTGCAATATTTATTTTTTAGTGTTTTGTAGCGGGTTTTTTATTTACTTTGTTATAGTTGTGTATTTTTTGTCTCCTCATATCACTTTGAATCAGTTCATGTAAGTCTTTTCATGCTTCTCTGTATTTATCATATGCTAACATTGTTTCTTACAGCAGAGTAATATTCCATTATATTAATGTGCCATCATTTATTTAGCCATCCCTAACTGATAGCATCTACTTTGTTTCCTGTTCCTTGCTACCACAAAAGTACTGATTATAAGTATTCTAGTGTATATGGAGCCTTTCTTTTTTTTCAACAATGTCCTTTGCGCAAATATTTAGCAATGGAATCAATGGATCATAACATGAACATTTTAACCACGTTATCTGTTTGATTTCAAATTGCTTTCCAAAATGAATATACTAGTTCACAACTCCATCAACAATACATTAGTGTACCTTGTCTTTTTATAATCCAACATGATTCTTACCATCTTTTGTTGTCTTTGTCAGTTTGATGGGTGTGGAGTGAACTAAATCTCAGATTTGTTTTGATTTGCAGAGAAATGGAAATTTAAATGACTCTGCAATTCTACCTCATAGACGTAAGACTGACAAAGATAATCAAAAAGGAAATTATATTGTTAGAGAGGCTGTGGAAGCCCACTGTTGGAAGGAGCTGTAAAGTAGTCAAACCATTCTTGAAAGCAATGTTAAAATTATGTGCAAAAATTCATTAATCTGCCCTTTGACTCAGGAATACTATAGACCTATACATAATCTCCTTCCCCCAAAAAAGATTGAGTAAAGAGGGAGGGGACCTGTATGTACAAAAAAATTTCATAGCATTGTTGTGATTGTGTTTGTCCTTCATTCTCAGAGGACCATGACATCGAATTGATGACGATTTGCAGCTGACTTTGATTTGAGTGAGGAGGATTGTGCAAGGTCACCAACCTTATTTTCTTCTCCTGTGCCATCTGGATCCAGTGGCCTGACAGTCATCAGAACGACCGAGTTGGCCAAGGATGCAATGTGAGACCTTGACCCTTTCAGGCTATGGTCTTAAAGCATTCTCACTTTGAGTGAGATACCTATTCAATGAATAGGCCTCAAGTAGTTGCTCAAGATATGGCTCCTTTAAACAAAAAGAAAATCAAATTGGGAAGAGAAGACCTTCAGGGTTTCTAGGTAAAAGAGAAACAATTACTATTTAGTATTTAAATTCACTCTGTGCTAGGTGGGTGGGGACTTGTCTAGTCTATGAGCTCCAGAGTGAATTGGGTTTGAGGCTTGATCTTTGAGCAAAAGATGTAACCAGTATGGGGGAAAAAGGAAGCTTTTGGGGATGAAACACTGGAGGAGGAGGAGGAGGAGGAGAGCTGCTACTCACTCACAGGTTGTGTTTGTCCTTTATTCTCGAAGAGGACCATGACATCAAGATGATGACATGACTTGCAGTTGACTTTGATTTGAGTGAGGGAGATCTGTGCAAGGTCACCAATATTATTTTCCTCCAGAATCATTTGGATCCAGTGGCCTGCTATTCATCAGGATGGCTGGAGATGGCCCCGAATGTAATGTGAGACCCTGGTCCTTTCAGGTCTTATAGTATTCTCACTTTGAGTGAGATACCATTCCTAAATGTACAAAAAATATTGATAGCTCTTTTGTGAGAACAAGGAATTAGAAATTAAGGGGTACATATTAATTTGGAAATGGCTGAATAAATTATGACATAAATATAATGGAATAATATTGTGCCATAAATAATGAAAAGAGATAGCAGTTTAGAGAAACCTAGGAATACCTGTATGAAATGCTCACAGTAATTTGAACAGAATCAAAACAATAATTTATACAGTGATTACAACATAAGAAGGCTAAGTGAGACAACGTATAGACTGCTGGGCTTTGAGTCAGTAAGACCTGAGTTCAAATACTGCTTTAGATGCTTACTAGCTATGTGGCTTCTGTTGGCTACGTTTTCTTATTTGTGAAATGCCAATAATAATAGCACCTATTTCCCAAAGTTGTTTTGAGCATCAGATTATATTTGTATATTGTTTTGTAAACTTTAAAGCACTAGTTAAATGCTGACTATTATTATTAATGGAAAGAAAACAATGTTTTTTATATTTAGTATTTTATTTTTTTCCCAGCTACATGTAGAAACAATCCTCAATATTCATTCTTAACACTTTGAGTTCCAAATTCTCTTTTCTTTTCCCTCCCCATCCCCTCACCAAGAAGGCAAGCAATTTAATATAGGCTATATATGTTCAGTCATAAAAACTATATCCATAATAGCCATGTTGTGGGGGAAAAAACAGAGAAAAAAATCTCAAGAAAAATAAAGGGGGGAAGGGGGTCAGAGCCAAGATGGCAGAGTAGAAGCAGGGACCTACTTGAACTCTCCTCCCCCAAATCCCTCAAAATACCTGTAAAACAGTTACTCTAAACAAATTCTAGAGCAGCAGAAGTCACAAAAAAATAGAGTGAAACAGATTTCCAGCCCAAGACAATCTGGAAAGCCAACAGGAAGGGTCTATTGCACCAGCTTGGCCCATAATGTGCCGACACAGACAGGACTGGAGTAGACTCAGGGTACTGAATCACAGGTAGCTGCTGTGGTTGCCAGACTTTTCAACCCACAAATGCCAAAGACAACTTCAAAGGTCAGTAAGAAACCTCTCTCACCAAGATGAGAAGGGAGCATGGTCTGGCCCCAGCCCCAGGATAGAGGCAGCTACTGCCACAGCAGTGGCTGCTTCTACAGCTCCCAGCCTACAGACTGTGGGGGAAATAAGTGGTTGATCTGAGTCACAGTCTTTAGAGTTAGTCCTGATGTGAGGAGGAGCACAGGCATGGCAGAGCTGGTGGCACCTTTGGAGAGGGAAATCTGTTTGCAGTTCCAGGGCAGAAAAGAGTGCTTGTGGTTGCTCATGGACCACAGCACAGTCCAGGAGAGGAGTAAACTCCTCTCCCTTGATTATACAACTGTGGAGTAACTGAGAAGTTACAGATCCTTAGAGATATCTCTGAAAGTGGCTGCACAAAATCTTAGAAACTTGGGGGTAATGCACCTTCCACTTAACAAAAAGCTCAAAAATCAAGTAATTGGCTGGAAAAACGCCCAAAAAGGGGAAAAATAAGACTAGAGAGAGTTATTTTCTTGGTGAAAATGTATTTTCTTCTATCCCTTCAGATGAGGAAAATCAAAGCATACTACTGAAGGAAGATAGCAAGGTCAAGGCTCCTACAACCAAAGCCTTCAAAAAAAAATATGAAATGGACTCAGGCCATGGAAGAGCTCAGAAAAGATTTTAAAAAACAAGTAAGAGAAGTAGAGAAAAAGTTGGAAAGAGAAATGAGGGTGTTGCAAAAAAATCATGAAAAACAAGTCAGCAGCTTGCTAAAGGAAATCCAAAAAATGCTGAAGAAAATAACACCTTTAAAAATAGACTAACCCGGGGGGCGGAGCCAAGATGGCGGAGTAGAAAGACTCACATTTGCTAGCTCTGAACCCACAGCCCATGGATTCCCTCTAAAAAGAACTCCTGACAAATTCTGGAACAGTGGAAGCTGTGCAGAAACACAGTGAAGGAGATTTCCGTTTCAGAGAGCTCTGAAAAACCTACCGCAAAGGTACCCCAGACGAGAGCAGAGCCCTGCCCTGCGGAGCGCTCCCCTGCCCTGCCCCGGCCACACCACACTGAGAGGAGCGAGCAGACCCAGCAGGCTTCAGGGACCTGATTCTCCCACGGCTGCGAAGGTCCCTCCACCCACAGACACACAGGTCAGTGAGAGAGACGGGCTGAGAGGGGAGAAGGGTATCTCCAGGACTCGGACCCCCTTGGGAGGTGGCGGCCGCGGCAGAGGCGGAGACTCCCGGGGCAGGCAGGGGCTCCATCGTGGCTCCATTGCAAGAGATCTCTGCATAAACCCCCTGAGGGAACTGAGCCTGAGAGGCGGCCCTGCCCCCACCTGAGAACCAGCAGATAAGCTCCCACTGAAGAGCAGTCAGGCCTGCTGCCAAAAGCCCTGAGGCTGGGGAGCAGCATTTGAATCCCAGACCCCAAGCACTAGCTGGGTGGACCTAGGCCAGGGGGTGGAGAGGACTCTCAGAAATCAAGTAACTGGCTGGGAAAATGCCCAGAAAAGGGAAAAAAACTAAGACCATAGATGGTTATTTTCTTGAGAAGATGATTCCTCCATTCGTCTCTGATGACGAAGAGGTCTGCTTACC
>CM053771.1:158743957-158770874 GCA_028658325.1 Potorous gilbertii | reverse complement strand
CCCTTCTCCCCCACTTTCCTGTATTGTAAGATAGGTTTTCATACCAAAATGAGTATGTGTTTTATTCCTTCCTTTAGTCAAATGTGATGAGAATAAGCTTCATGTTTTTTCTCTCACCTCCCCTCTTTTTCCCTCCACTGAAAGCCCTCCAACTTTCTACTAGAAAGATCTCTACAGCAATAACTTTGATAGAGACAGTGGTGTAATAGAATACTGAACTTGGGATCAGGAAACCCAGGTTTTAAATCCATCTCAGACACTCACTAACTGGATATGACCAGAGAGGCTTTCTTGGAGCAACCTTATACTGACTCCCCAAAAGGATTGTCAAATTGTCAACGTGAGCATTCAGAGCATTCAGAAATCAACAGTCACTACAAATCAGGGCTTGATTTATTGTCTTGTTCAAGATATCAATAAACATTTATTGGGCACCTATTGTGTTTTGTTGATTTCTAGACTTACTAAAGCAATAGAGAAAATGTTAATAATGTAGATTAACCCTAAACTTGTGTCCTACATTTTCAAAGGACTTTCGTTAAACATTTACCAGCACACCTGAGCAAGTCAGAACCTCTCCGGGCCTCAGTTTCTCCTCTACAAAATGAGATATTTTAACTAGGTGGCCTCTGAAGTCCCTTCCAACACAAAATCTATAATCCTGTTTGTCATCTAGTTTTCAGTGTGTGCGCTCTCTATGCTAGTAAATATAGATTAAGAAATAGAAAGTTTTATGCTTAAGCTATAAGGTAGTTAGATGGTACAGTGGATAGAACACTGGGTCTAGAGTCAGGAAGACATATTTTTGTGAGTTCAAATCCAGCCTGAGACACTTAGTAGTTGTGTGACCCCGGACAAATCACTTAACCCTGTTTGCTTCAGTTTCCTTATCTGTAAAATGAAGTAGAGAAGGAAATAGCAGATCATTCTAGTATTGTCAAGAAAATGCCAAATGGGGTCATGAAAAGTCAGTCAGATGTGACTCAAGATGACGGAAAAACAACAATGCTTAGTTGTGGACTACAATGGTCAACAAAGGCAGAGGAATTTTATTCAACTGAATAAAAAAAATCCTCAATGCCTATCTTTTCTGAATATTCTCCTGCTATGGCAAAAAGAAAAAAAGTAGAGATCATGCAAAGAAAACCATTAATTAAGACAGAAAGGAGGATTTTAATTTTGAGGCTTCTGGAAAATATCTAGCAAAAGACAGAAAGCTGAAGAGACAGATCAGCTGCCACACTGATTTCCAGAGAAACATCTGCATAGCAACTGGATTCTACAGACTGAACTTGTCTGCTCTTCTTCCACTTGCAAAATGTCTCAAATAATTCGAGAGAATAAGGAAGTAAGAAGGACAAAATGGATAAAAGCATTTCACAATCTAGCTTCAATCTATTCTCTGACCTTGAAGGGGCCTACCTTCACTAACATCAACTGCCCATCAATTGCCACCAACTGGCAAGACCAGGAGCCCTGGGAGAGGCAGACCTCCCCTTTCCCACAAGATCATCAATCCTGCTTCTAGTACAACAACCCACAGACAACATTCTGAGAAGCAACTTCTGTGGAAAAGAGGTCAACCAGTCTCACAAACTGCCTTTCATTGCCAACTGGGACAGGTTAGCTAGAGCAACCAGACACTGAGAAAAAGGCAAGAAGCAGCATATGGTAGGCCAATGAAACCACTACCAGCTCTCTTCAAACCCACATGGAAACATCCCAGGACCCTGAGCCCAAGCCTTTGGAACTGCATGGTCCACCGGACCACTGAACCTGTTTCTAACTTCAACCTTGAAATCACAGAGGGGAGCAAATGCACTGGAGAAGGGGTTCACCTTGTTCAATACAGCCATAGTCACATCAACTGCCCACCAGCTACCACCAACTGATAATTTCACACAATTGCTCTAGGAGGGGTAGCAACACCCAGACCATTCATCTGGCTTTCTGTCTAGATCTCATTTCAGGAAGCAATACCTTGTGGAGATGTGACCTGGCAGTTGCAATTGTGGGTGCTATAGCTGCAACTACTGAAGATCCAGAAAAGGAAGCTCTTGACCCTGTCACATGTATCAACAGCAGAAATTGATAGAATTTTATCAGTTTTAAAGACAATGCACTACTATTTACTTTGCTGCTGTACCCTGGGAATCATGGGCCTTTTTTATCTAATAGGGAGCTAAAACCTTCTATGTGTGTTGTTACCTCATAGCAGAATGTGAGATTGAGAGCAAGTTGAATCACTAGCCTTTTGAACATAGGACATGCTTAACAATTGCTTTTTCATTCATTCATTTTAAAAAACATATAAACCTTTAAAATTCATTTGAGGTGAAAGATCATGTTCTAAACATATGATTAAAGAGGTCTTATCTTGGCAGAATAACTGGGGAATTAAACATAGCAACTCCTAAAGTCTGAGTTCCCTTTTCCCCTTGCCTCCACAGAAAGGCTCTTCTTAGACAATATAATGAGATAAGTAAAATGTGACTTTGAACTCCTTCTCAATAACTGTTCTCACCTTCCTTTAGTAAAATCACCAACACCTTAGGATTAATTTGTTGAAGGTGTTTCCCTCAATCCAGAAGTGTATGAGCCTTAAAATAAGACATTAGGAATCTTGATTTTATCCATGGTAGTAGGACTGTTCTATTATTCTACCCCAATATCGTAGGCAGCTCATGACTTGGTCTATCTATGAATGAGTCCCTACGGCCCTTAGATAAGTGTGTCTCAGTCACTTGGGTCACACTCAGGCTGTACACAACATAAATGGACAAAGGAAATGTCAATGGAAACACATCCTGATTTTGCCATCTTTTGGTTCTTGGGTTGGAGGATATCTTTTTAATGCCCTGGAGCTACCCTTATTTAGCTCAGAAACCAGTCCATGCATAGGTGTTTCTCTTTTGGTGCTCTCACCCCCAATCTGCATTTCAAAAGCCCTGTCTGTATATTGCAGGAAGTCTTAATCTTCTTTTGTATAGGCTCACTAAGCTTTATTATCTTTTCCAATGACAAATTTTTGCTTTGCTTTGCTACACCTGTCAGTTCATTCCTTTTTCAGAGCTGACAAGAGCCACAATTATGTTATTACCTAAAACATAAATCCTGCAGCTAAAAATGTGCAAATCCTGAAAACATTTTTCCTTGCAAACTTTATACATTTTCTTTCAGAAAATGTTAATAAATGAGAAAATATTATGGTTAGTCAATAGAATCTGTTATTTCCTCAGCCCTCTGTCATTATCAAGCAATATTTGGAGGATGACCCATTTACCTTACAAATTTGCCAACCTAAAATATGATTTGAGCTCCAGCAAAGTGTTGGAATTGATTTACTCCTTAAACAAAATTATACTTAAGTTGTTTCACATGCACAAGAAAGATAAATTACCTCCTCACAATTATGATTTTCTGTCAAATGCAAAGGTCTTTGTAGTAAAGAATACTCCCATTTACACATTTGCTATATGCAAAATGTTTTATTAATAAGGTTACATGTAAGTTAGATACTTAAACCCATATCTGGCTGCCAGTTAGCAAATATTTTCATCTAATGTTTGTTTTCCAAAGCCAAGCCTGTGATGGCATCTCCTTCATTTCCAATTTTAAAGTGAGGAGCTGTCCAGGGCTGGCCAGCTGGTCAACTGTCTGCAGCATAATATTTTTAGAGAAGAAAATGGATAAATTTACTTCAGTTTTGTTTTATATTTATTTCCTATATATCTAGACAAATAAGTATGGGGCTTGGTCCTGTGATTTTTATTGGTATAGGGATTTCCTATGTCAGGAAACTTCTCCTGTCAATGTGGGTTGACACCTTCTCTGAAGTTCATAATCTTAGAGGTTTTTCTAGACTCTGGAGAGGTTAAAGGATTTGCCCAGAGTCGCATAGCCAGTATATGGCGGATCTAGAATCGATACCTCTAGGTCTTCTTGGTTTCAAGACTGTTTCTCTATCCACTCAGGCAAACTGCCTCTTCTTGTCATTTAAAAGTCTTTCATTTTGCAAACTATCTCTCTTCTTTTCCGAAAATATTTTTGCACTCTCCTCTGTCATAATCATATACAGCAGAAGGTCTGGTGTGCCCCAAAATGGTGCATCAGGGAAGGACAAGGATCAATAGGAATATGGTATGAAGTTATTGTAGTAGAGACCCACAGATCTTTAATGTTCTCGCTTATCAGGGTCTGTCACTGAGCACTGAGATAGAAAGTCTACCTCTTTCAGGTGACTCAGTGCCAAGAGCCATGTACATTATACATATAAGCAATGTGTCTATAACTGAGTTGCAAAACACATTTTATTAATATGTGAACATAAACACAGGAACATAGTGAATTACAATGACATTCTATACCAGTGATGTCAAACTCAAATAGAAATGAACTGGCCACATATTGACTTAGAAAACCATATATTGATATTACCTATGTTCTATTGTATTTGTATTTATCTTATGAAATATTTCTCAATTGTATTTTAATCTAATTCTGTCCCACTCAGGAGTGTTGTGTGTTACATGTCTCTGCTCTATACCACCTCAGTTCCAATGAATATCCCAACATTGAATTTTCTGAAAAATATGACTTGCTCTGTGCATAGATTTGCAGTTTCATGTGCAATCATCTCTTTCATTGTACAATGTTATGGAAATTTTAAAAAAGACTCTTAAAAAAAAGGAAAATAAACACTCAATAAACGTTTCTTGTCTGATGGTCAGTCAGTCAATAAATGTTTACTAAGCATCTACTATGTGCCTGGAACTGTGTTATGTGCTGGAAATACAAAGAAAGGCAAAGGATAGTTCCTGCTCTCAAGAAAGTCACAGACTAATAAGAGACACAGCATGAAAAGAATTATGCATAAACAATCTAATTATTGTTCAATTGTATTCAACTCATCATGATCCTATTTGGGGTTTTCTTGTCTAAGATACTGAAGTGGGGTGCCATTTCCTTTTCCAGCTCATTTTACAGTTGAGAAAAGTGAGGCCAGCAGGGTTAAGTGACTTACACAGGATCACACAGCTAGTAAGTGTATGGAGTCAGAGTTGAACTTAGGAAGACAAGTCCATGTCTGTCACTCTATCCACTATACCACCTAGCTGCCCTCCAAACAGTCTATAAATAAGGATAAATTGGTTATAATCAATGGAGAAAAAGCACTAGAATTAAGGGGAAGCAGTGAGATTTTAGCTGGGATATTTGAAGGAAGCCAAGTGAAGGCAAGAGACAGAGATGAGGAGGGAGAGCATTCCAAGCATGGCCAGAGAGGAAGTGAAAATGTCTAGAGTTAGGGAATGTTGTTCAAAGAGCAGCAAGGAGGCCAGTGTCACTGGATCACCAAATATGTAGTAGAGTATACATCATAAAAAAAAAAACTGGAAAGATAGAGGGGGAAAGATTATGAAGGGTTTTAAAAGCCAAACAAGGGGTTCCTTAAATTAAATTTTGATATATTTTTTATTTCTTACATTACCATGCTATCTCATTTTCTTTCCCTTCTTCCTCCCAGAGAACCATCCTATTAAAAAAATAGCATGTTTAGAAAGGAGAAAAAAAACTCCACACATTTGATGAATATTGAAAAATTCTGAAAACATGCTATGTGTAACACCTGTAGACCTCCCACCTCCACAAAGGGATAGGTCAAGGTTGTCTTCTCATATCTATTTAAGTCCCACTTGATCTTGGTAATTTTGTTACACTAAAAAGTCATTCTTTCCATTTATATTGTTATAGTCATGGTTTGGCTTACTTCATTGGCATCAGTTCATATAGATCTTTCCATGTTTCTCATCACACACATCATATCCTACAGCACAGTAATAGTCCATTACATTCATGTACCGCAATTGGTTTTCCATTCCTCATTCAATAGGCATCTGCTTTGTTTCCAATTCTTAGCTATCGTGGAAGTGCTATTATTAATATTTTGGAGTACAGTAGGATTTTTTTTTCTTATTGATGGTTTCTTTTGAATATAAGCCACTCAGTAATGACATCCATTTGCCAAAGGATATGGACATTTTAGTCATTTTATTTGAATAATTATTGCTTTTCAAAATGATTCTATCATTTACAGTGAGACCAGTACTGTACCAGCATTCTGATCTTTCCACAACCCATCCGGTATTTTGATAGTATTATTTCATTTATTTCATTCCACCTTCATGAAAGGCAATGAAAAGAATTGGCAGAAGCAATTTGTCTTCAAAAGGTTTGCAGTTTAAAAGAGTGTTTATCAGCAAGGATGAAATGGAAAATGCTTGTAGGGAAGGGGATCTGAAGAGAATAAGAAAGTCACAGCAGGCCATGTGGGATTTCTGGGCAATTTTCCATGCAACATGTGCTGTGTATTCAGAGGCAGGGCTCAGCATTCTTCTGGGATTTTTTGAACTGTAGCATGTCTATGGAAAGTGAAAATGGGTGGAGAGTTCTGGAGACCAGCTTTGTTGACCTGAGGGTCTATGTTTATCAAGACTCCCCCTTGCTTCTCTTCTTGGTGGTTTCTTTTTTAGGAGTAGGAAGTCTGGTTAAACCCTAAATATTCTCATGTGTTTGTAGATCTGCCTAGCTTTAAAATAAATATTTACCATTTGTAGAACCTGGAGTTATAAATGACCTCAGAGGCCCTAGGATCAGAGATTAAAAGATGGAAGGGACATTAGAGAGCAACTAGTACAATTATTTTATTCTGAGTGATCTGAGCTCACAGTGGTTCAGTGACCTATGTAAGGTTGCGCAGATACTAGGTAGAAAAGCTGGATTAGAACTCAAGTCTTTCTCACTCCGAACCATTCAATGATGTTTCCATTTCACTATACTGCTAACCTTCTCCAAATCATGCTCAAGCAGAAATGCTTTCTCCAATAACCCTACAAATGTAAAAACCTTCAAATAAAACTATCTAGGGCTTTGTTTTTTCTCCAAAATTTATCAACTTTGTGGTGAGAAACTTGCTGCTTCAATTCAACATATTATATTTAAATTTATAAAATTTTAGCTATAATATACTTAGGCACCTTTTATGATATGTCCCCTATTTTCAATATGAATAGTAAAAACAAAAAACAGACAAACAAGGTCCCTGCCTTCAAGGAACTCAGATTCTAATGGGAGACATGACATGCAGACAACTATAGGTAAATTGAATGTAATCTTAGAGGATGATCACCAGGAAAGGAGCTGAAGAAGAGACTAGGAAAAGGCCTCTTGAAGAAGGTGGGATTTGTGTTGAGTGTTGAAGGAAGTTAGGGAAACCAAGAGGCAGAAACCAGGAGGGAGAGTACACGAAAAATAAGAGGGTCTAGTGTTTGGAGTTAAGTTCCTTTAGCATCTTATTTCTTATCTCTTTCCCAAGAACACTGCCTTATGGAAAAGTTCTGTGGCATCAGGAAAGTTGGCTTCGTTAGAGAAAGACTTTGGGTGCAGTTCCCTTTTTTGGCTTAGTTTGGACATTCAAAATAGCAGAAAACATCTAACACACAGTATGATGGCTTCCTGCCATTCCCTTCACCCCCTTTCCTATCTTACTTTTCTGATTCTCTCTACTTTTGTTTTTCCTTCCTTCTTTTACCTTTAATTTTCTCTCAGTTTCTCTATCCTTACATTCATTCCTTTGTGAACATTCTTGCTGTTCATTCATGTTCAACTCTTTGTGACTGTTTGGGATTTTCTTGGCAAAGATGCTGCAATGACTTTTCATTTTCCTCTTCAGTTCGTTTTACAGATGAGGAAACTGACGCAAACAGGATTAAGTAGCTTGCCCAGGGTCACACAGTTAGTAAGTGCCTGAGGCTAGATTTGAACTCATAAAGATGAGTCTTCCTGACTCCAGGTCTGGTACTCTATCCACTAAGCCACCTAGATGCCCTTTGGACATTTTTGCCTATTCCTTATATCTTATCTTCTTTCCCTTCCCTCTTCATGTTCTACAGTCTTTGTTTCTTTCCCTCATCCTAGTTGAGATCTATGGGAAACTACTCTAGCAAGGCATCCTGTTGTTGTCAAATCTAATTCATTGAAGTCCGTAAACCATGGAGGAGGGAGCCCCAGAAGGAGTAATCAAACATAATGAGAATGGCCCTAATATTTACATAATGAGATAATGGTCACAAAAGAAAAGGAACATGGGGTAGTTAGTGCATAAAAAGCTGTACTTGAGCTCAAGAAGACCTGGCTTCAAGTCCTCGTTTTGAGGCATTCTGGCTATGTATCTCTCAACCAGATGATTAATATCTTCGTACAGAAGTTTCAAATGTGTTCTTCTACATCTGAGTCAGAATAAAATTGGGAAATATTTAACAAATTTGAAATTTTTCTTTTTAAATTTTTAAAAAGTTTATTTATTTTTAGTTTTCAACATTCACTTTCATAAGTTTTTATTTTTTCCCCCTCCCTCCCCAAGGCGACATGCAATCTGACACAGGCTCTACACATATATTCCTATTAAACACATTTTCACATTAGTCATGTTGCATAGAAGAATTATAATGGATGGGAGAAATCATGAGAAAGAAAAGCTAAACAAAAAAGAAAATAGTCTTCTTCGCTCTGCGTTCCTACTCCATAGCACTTTCTCTGTATGTGGATAGAGATTTTCGATCACGATTCTTTCAGAACTGTTTTAGGTCCTTGCGTTGCTGAGAAGGACTAAATCTATCGAAATCAGTCTTTGCCTACTGTGATTGTTTCTGTGAACAATTAAAATATTTCTTAACAAAAATATTGGGAAATGTTTAACAAAATAAATAAAATAGAATTATATTTTAAAACTAAGACAATATATAGGCTATATGGATCATTATGTACAGAAAGGTGGCCCCCATTTTTAGAGTTTGACACCACTGTCCCAGGACTCTACAGCTACTCAAAGCTATTAATGACAGAAAAGGTGCTAGCCTGATTTGGTAGTTCATCTGGGAGCTCCTGATACCAGTGAAACCATAGGTTCCATCTTTATCCCTTTAAAGTGAAACTATAGATTCAATCTCCATCCCTATAAAGTTTCAAGACCTTTTTCCATAACAAACCTATGGAGGAGGTAGCATAAGTATATTTTATTGTTCAGTTATTTCTCAATAGTGTCAGACTCTTTGGAACTCCATTTGGGGTTTTCTTGGCATAGATACTGGAGCAGTTTGCCATTTCCTTCTACAGTTCATTTTATAGATGAGAAAACTGAGGCAAATAGAGTTAAATGACTTGCCCAGGGTCACACAGCTTAGACATACAGTGTCTGAGGTCACAATTTTAAGAGACGTGACATCTGAGGCCAAGAGGATTAAAGGATTTGCCCAAACTAGGAAACAACAGAACTAGGAATGGAAAGTGAACTAAAGACTACCATAGAGATAAGGAGAAAAGCTTACATCAGGAAAAAGGAAGAGATAAAAGGGGAAGAAGGAATGGAGTCAGTAAAATGAAAATTGTAGACAAGGACTCCCAATGGAGAAAGTAGTGTTCTTTAGACTTAGCTCTTTCTCGGTGGCCTATAATATCATTCTAGTTTCAGAGGCATTTGTGGCAAATCCTAAATTCAAGACATTTTAGGTGGGGGAGTGTTGATTTGAGGGTATGGAAACTGTTTGGGACTGATGCTAATATATGGTTCTAGATGCCCATGGAAGTAGTTCCTCCCTGATGCAAAGGAAAACAAGGGCTGTTTGAAAACCCTGTTTGTTGCTCCCCACAAAAGGAAGTCATGGATAGGTGGTCTTTTGTCACAGGGCAGCTTTTCTTCCTCATGACTGCCTGAATTTCATTCATTCCTAATTGCCTTCTGGTGTCCTGGCTGCTGGCTTCTGTTTACAGTCTGGCTCCTCTTCTCCTACCACAGATTCACAGAATGTTACCTCACCCCCTGCAGAGAGATTTGAGAATTGGTTGCTATGGCCAAGGATGAATAAAGAGAGAAATAAAGAGAAAAGGGAGAGGAGAAGAGAAAGACAAAGATAGAGATGAATGGAAGGGGAGAAAGACAGAGAGACAGAGGAGAGAGAAATGACAGATAGCCTAGGTACGGAAAGAGAGTGAGTTTCTAACTCTTAAGATTCTTTTAGCTTGAGAACCTTGCCACCACATAGTCCTAGCTGGCTATTTCAAAGGGATATAAGCATTCCTCAGTGGATAAGTGGCCAAAGGATATAAACATATGAGTCTAAAAAGATTGATAACATTGCTCCAAATCATTAATAGTAAGATAATTACAAATTAAAGCAATTCTGAAAGTTCAACTCACAATCATCAAATTGGTATAGAGAGGCAAACTAATACATGGTTAGTGGAATTGAGAATCAGCCCAACCATTTTAGAAAGCATTCTAATTAAATTTTTTAAAAAGTGACTAAAATGTCTACCTTCTTTGACCCTACTGGTAAGCATATATACCTCAAAGAGGTCAGATATAGAAAGAAAATTCCCTGCATACCAAAATATCGATTATAGTATTTTTGGAGTTAGGAAAGAATTGGCAATAAAGTACATACCCAATGGATTTGGGAATGGCTAAATTGAGGTACATAAAAATTATAGGCTATTTACTGCATCATAAGAAACTTTAAAAATGAAGAATTCAGAGAAATGTAGAAAGATATCTATGTACTGAAACAGAATGTGGTAAACATAACCAAGAAAACAATATAAACAATGACTACAACATAAAGAGAACCATTAATGCAAACTAATGGTGTGAAATTACAATGACTCAGGAGATTAGTCAAGAAAATAAATTTTCTTCCCTTCATTAGAGGGATAGAATATTATACACATTTTTTGATGTTTTTGATTGTATTGCTTGGTTTTCCTGAGCTTCTTCTTTCCCCTTTTTCCCTTAATCTTTGCTACTAGAGAAGGCTTACTGCTTAGGGAGGAAAGGAAGGAAGGAAGGAAGGAAGGAAGGAAGGAAGGAAGGAAGGAAGGAAGGAAAGAGGGAAGGAAGGAAAGGAAGGAGACAAGCATTTATTAAGTACTTAATATATATAAGGCACTATGCTAAGCACTTTACAAATATCATCTCATTTGACTCTCACAACAATCCCGGGAGGTACCTATCATTATTCCCATTTTATAGTTAGGAAACTTGCTCAGGGTCATGCACTTAGTAAGTGAGGCTAAATTTGAATTCAGGTTTTCTTGACTCTAAGCCTAGGGCTTCAAGGAATATATTCAGAAATGAGTGTGTTGTTAAAACACAGGACAGCATTATAATAAATACTAAGGTAAATTATCTAGTTAACTAGTTTTTATTGCTGTTTATTTCCTGTTCCATGGGAGCTACCCAATGTCTCACAAGAACAGTTTCTGAAAATTAGGTTATATTTACACAGCATCAATAGAGTGTAAGCCCAGAATTTGGTAACAAGATAAAAAAAATACAGAATGTGTTTCTGGGGCATAATAGCTGGGGTAATTCCTAATCAGGAAAGTGCTGGAGCCAGTTTTTCCAGGCTCAGAGAGCTGATTGAACTCATTTATACCTTGGAAACTGACTAGTGTTCCAAATCAAGGCTTGTTTTATGGTTTTGTGGTTTGTCTAGACATAACAAAGCACTGGAGAAAATGCAGATTCAACCAAGAAGTAAATCTTGCTATATTTTCTTTACCATAGAGCTGGTAGTTAAACATTTACCAGCATGCCACTCTAATCCCAATCCACAGAAAGAGGGTCTCCAGCAAGAAGGCTAGAATTTCTTTGAAATTTAATCAAGCAATATGTCTGGAATATGCAACTATTTTAAGTTAAGCTGTTATCTAATTACTTATCCTATATCTAAAATAATTTTTTAATCATAAAAAGGTGTTCTACATAAAGTCTAGGGGGAAAAATATATTTAAAGAGTAATTTGTCCATAGTCATCCATGACTGTTTTGTCCTAGCTGGTCAACCAAGTATTCTAGTCTGTTTGGTAGGTATATATGTATAGTAGGAAAAGGTTCATTAAGCTCTGTGATAGTATCCCTCTAGGTCATTACACTATGATGAACATGGTCTGTAATCTTAGTATGAGTGAATGGTTCTGTTGTTGTTGCTATTATGTTCATCCTTCATTCTTGAAGAAGACCATGACATCGAGATGATGACATAACTTGTACTTGACTTTGATTTGAGGGAGGGAGGGCTATGAAAGGTCACCAGCCTCACTTTTTCCTCCTGAGCCATCTGGATCCAGTGGCCTGATATTCATCAGGATGACTGAAGATGGCCCAGGATGCAATGTAGGACCCTGGCCATTTTAGGCCAAGGTCTTATCAGACTATCACTTTGAGTGAGATACACCCATTCAATGAATAGACCTCTTTAAGTAGCTATTCATGGGATAACAAATAAATTTATTTAATAATAAAATTTTTAGTAAAAATTAAAAAAAACATAAAAAATCAAACTTGGAAGAGAAAAACCTCAGGTTTCCAGGGTAAAAGAGAAACAGTTACTATTTAATAACTATTCTGTAAGGTGGCAAAAAGACTTGATAATGATTTTAGGTTTCTTTGAGAGGCAAAAGATCCACAAAAGGAGAGGTGACTGTCCTCCTTTACTCTGTTCTACTCAGCCCACCTCTGGGCTATTACATTCAGTTCTTGGTGCCTCATAGTAAGAAGGTCATTGAAAAGCAGGATTGCCTCCAGAGAAGGACAACCTCTATTAGGGAAGACCATGCTATATAATACTGGTTTAAGGAAGTAGGGATGTTTAGCTTAGAAAACTAAAGACTTGGGGGAGGGGGAGTATATGACAGTGATCTTCTTTGTTGAACTACTATGTGGAAGATGGATAGCCCTGATCTATTTGGTTCAACAAACAGTAGGTAGAAATTACAAAGAGGTATTTTATGCTCCATGTAAGGAAGCATTTCCATGTTACTGAAGAGTTGTCCAAATTAGGAGTTATTCTTCCCTGGAAGGAAGTTGGTACCTCCTCACTGGGAGTATTCATGATGACTTGTTGGAGATACTGAAGATTAAATTCCAGGTGTGATGTGATGGGAGTTATACTGATTTTATGTGGAGAATGAATTTGGTAATAGAGGGTGGTAAGGGGGGAAGAGTAACTGATGCCTTCCAATTTCTGAGGACAGAGTCATGTTTGTACTATAGCTGGGTTCTGGATAGTATTCCTGTCCCCACCTTTTCCTTCTATTTCTACTCTCTCATATTCCTTCTTCTACTTGGTGCCCTCACCAGAGGTAAGCAAAATAAATTGGGTCTTTAGGAAGCTTAGGGGTTGGGGGGAACATTTTACGGCTTGGAGTACAAACAGACTTAGCCCTAGAGCAGGGGTGGGGAACCTGAGGCCTTGAGGCCACATGTGGTCCTCTAGGTCCTCAAGTGGGACCTTTTGACTGAATTCAAACTTCCTTAAAGGATTTGTTCTGTAAAACTTGGACTCAGTCAAAAGGCTGCACTCCAGGACCTAGAGGACCACATGTGGCCTTGAGGCCACAGGTTCCTCATCCCTGCCCTAGGGGAAAATGGCTCAGAAGTGCTTATTGCCTGTTCATCATGTAGACACTACAGGAGGAACTAAGCAGTTCTTTATTTTATTTACATATCCTTCTAAAATGTGTTCTTTACATATTTAAATAGAAAAGTGGTTTTTAATTGCACATTACAGTCCATACCAATGTGCGCTGCATTTTAAACTTCGAACCTGTGGGATTAAGCCTAATTTAGGCTTGACTGGCAACACTTGACCTGAAATAAATTAGACTAATTTCTAAGGCCTCCTCCAACTCTGAGATTTTTTTTATTCCTTTGCCTCAGACATTTTCTAGCTATGTGACCCTGGACAAGTCCTTTGATCCTGTTTGCTTCATGTTCCTCTGTAAAATGAGCTGGAGAAGAAAATGGCAAAACACTCCAGTATCTTTGCCAAGAAAACCCCAAATGGGGTCATGAAGAGTGGAACACAACTGAAAAGACAGAGCAACAAAATGCGAATAATGATAGCTTTTGCTTCCCAGGGTTGTTGGGAGGATAAAATGAGATAATATTTGCAAAGTGCTTTACAAACCTTAAAACACTATGTAAATGCAAGCTAACTTTATTTTTATTGTGAATCTCCTACCAGCCTTCTGCTGTTCATTTGTTTCCCCCAATATACCTTTCTATAAAGGATAATGTATTGATCAGTGAAATGAGTACTCTGGTCCATTTTTCAGTTATATTTTAACATATACATGATTTAAAATGATCATTTTGATTAGTCTCTAATGAGTTTAGTTAGTCATTCAAATCCCCCAGAGCCTAATCACCTCTGGAATAACTGAGATGAAATCAGGTTTCTCTATTTACAGCTTTAACGCAAAACCAGATAAAAGTACTTCCTCCTTACACTTTTCACTAAGTGTTAGGAATAACTTCATGCATGAGTAAAGACTTTTTGCAACCTAAAGCAATCTGGTTGCAAAAGTATTCCTAAGACTAAGACCTCTATCATGAACAAGTAAAATGCCTGACAGATATTTACCAAGCCTAAGAAGACTAACTTCAGTGTGAAAAATAATGAGCAGAAACCAATAAAAGCCCATTTGGAAGAATGCACATTTGTTTGTACACACATGTACACAAATGTCTCTAATACACACTAATAAATCAGAGCCATAAAAGGTAAGTAGCAACATAAGTTAAGACATTTATTGTTAGTAGACAGCATTATGATGCTAAAACCTTTCAGAGAATGAACTTCATTGTATCTATATGTGTCTTGAGAAATTTTTTCCTCCTGTTCTCTTTTCTGTTTTTTTTTTTCATGGTTCTCTTTCTACCTGTGAGAGGAATTCTTGCCCTGCTCCTCCATTGGTAGTTGTACCCTAGAGCTCAGTCCTTGGCTCTGTCTTTTCTCATGCTATATTCTCTGAGAGATCTCGTTAGCTCCCGTGAATTAGACAGTCATTTCTGTGCAAGGGACTCCCAAATCTTCATATTCAGCTTTCATTTTTCTCCAGTGTTCTATCTCTCTGTTCAATATTTCCATCTGGAAAAACACAACACGCCTAAAATAAAGCTCATTATTTTACCTTCTACACCAACCACCTCCTCTTAACTTCCTTATTTCTGTCTAGGGTGCCACTATTCTTCTCATCCTCCAATTTCATAGTATTTGGTCACAAGTCTTCACTCCAAGTCACCCCCTTTCCATAGCCAGGGAATTGCCAAGTCGGATAGCAGCATCTTTTGAATCTGGCACCTTCTTTTAACTCAATAACCCAACCAAGTTAGTTCAGTCCCTTATCATCCTTCATTTGAATGACTAGTCTCTTTCTTTTTCTTTATGCATGCAGCCTCTGTGCTTCCTAATCTATCACTCCCAGGGCTGCTAAATGAAAATTTCTAAAGTGCTCTCACTTCTCACTCATTTGCTTAAAGATCTTCTATGACTCTAGGAGGAAAACACAAACTTCTCACAATCTAATTCCAGTCTGACTGTACGGGTCATGTTCCACACTCATGTGACACTGATCTACTTGCTGTTGCCTGTGTTTCACATTCTGACTCTTTCCTCCGAACATTGGCACAAGTGATTCGCCATGCTTGGAATGCTTTCCCTTTTCTTTGCTTCCTCTTGGAAACTCCTAGATTCCTTCAGAGCTCAATTGTCACGTTACCTTCTGAGGGAAGCCTCTCCTAATTTCTCCATTATTAGTACCCCTTTCAAAACATAAAATGCCATCACAACTTTTTAGTCACTAAGTCTTGCTCCATCAGATTTTTTTTATTTGTCTGTTCACCCTCATTTACCTTTCCTCTTATAGGGCCATGATTTGTTGGTGTTCTTTCCTTCTGGTTCTGATTTGTTTGTTTGTTTGTTTCTCATTCTTTTCACAAAAGTCTTTCTGGGTTTCTTTAAATCCCTAAATTATATTGCATTCAAGTGTCACAAATGATTTGACCATTGCCTTACTTCTAGGACATTTAGGTTGATTCCAAGATTGCTTTATTTTGTATGTAGAGAGTTCCCCTCTGCCTCCCAATCCCCCAGTCCATTAAGGTCTCCATTTCTAATATGGATGACTGCATGAAAATTTTTAGTGTGTGTGACATTAGGGCTTACATTATGAGATGACGAAGAATCCTCTTGTTGGCTATAGCACTAATGACTTAGTGTATGAAGAAAAGAAGGCTGCCTGCCCCTCGTCCTTCTCTTCCTTTTTTGACTTGAAACTGTACAGAACTGTCTCAAATTCTTCCACCAGGGCCTCCATGCATTGATGAGCACATGGTATCTACAGTACATGTCCTCCCTAAGGCAATCTTGAGCCTGAATTCAGCCTACCTACTTTGTAGACTTTTTTTTTCCTAATAATAGGTTGCTTGAAGGCAACCTTTTGAGTTAGAGAGGTCCTGGGCCCAGAGAGAAGGAAGAGTGATTGACTGTGGTAGCTAAAGGAGCAGGCATCAAAAAGAAGATACTTATATGAATGTTGGCCCCAAAGTGGCCATTTTGCCATCAGACATGTACGAGGAGTTGTTTGGACAGTGCTGAGCTGAGGAGAAATATAAATGCCTAGCTAGCAGTGCTGCAAACTGCTTTATATTCTATTTCAGTTGATCAACCACCTAGCAGATTTTAACCATTATTGTCACTAGATCCTGTTCTGTTGATGTACATTTGTAAATTTTTTACATTTGTGTGTGTATCTGTATGTATGTAGTAATAAATTACCTGTCTCATATCTAATTCCTATCAAGTCTATTGAGTACTTTTGAGTAAAAGGTACATGAGTACTTTTCCCCTTTCTAGTTTTTTTCTTTTGGCGGGCGGTGGGGTTGGGGGGAACCTTAGGCATGCACTTTAAATTATCTCCAGGGTGCCAGAGTGAGGATTTTAATGAACTCTCAAGTGTGAGAACAGGTAACCTAACATCTTTAGGGCTAAAGAGAATAAGGAATTATGTAGTACTCCAGTAGTTCCAGGGCACCCAGCAATAGCTTCCCAAAGTTAGGGTTACATGATTACTATGGTTACATCCAAAGTTAGATGTAAGGATACTGTTTCCTGCTCTCCTCTTCCCACCTCCAACCAAATGAAAGCTTTTTGAGGGAAGAGACTGGTTCACTTTTATGTTTGTATCCCCAGTATCTAGCACAGGACTTAACATGTATTGGATATTTAATAAATACTTATTAATAGAGTTTCTATAGAATAGACAGTATTGGCCATACATTAATTTGGGGTGCAAGTTATAGCAAAATTTCATTTGGAGTTTTCCTACTTCCCCAAACCTACCTCTCAGAATAATTATTCAGACTGCTGGCATATCTAGCTGTGCATTTACATATAACTCAATGGAGTAGGTCAAATGTTAGAAGGTATTCAATTCAACAAACATTAAATAGCTCCCTGTAATTTGCAAGACTGTTAGGTTGTGGGGACACAAGATTAAAAAGGATAGGATTAATATATGAATTCACAATCTAGGACATGATATATAAAAAACATTTTGCAAACTATGAAAAGTCATGCAATATTATTTTTATTACTTGAATTACATCTCCCTATTTGAATAATTTATTATAAATTTAACATCAAATACCAATACAGCCAATTAAACTTATCTTCCAGCTGAAATGAGGCAGTGTTGTACAATGAATATAATCACTAACTCTAGAGTGAGTAAACTTGGGTTCAAACCCTTCCTCTGACATTTATTGCCTATATAATGACTAGGCAATTTACTTTTCCTTTCTGAGTCTTAGTTTACTGATTTAGAAAATGAGAGGACTGAACTAGATGGCTTTAGAGGTCCCTTTCAGATCTCTGTCTATATCTGATGACATGTTTCAATGGGGAGCAGTGGATAGTGCCCTTCTGGGAGTCAAGATGGCTCATCTTCCTGAAACACTAGCTGTATGACCCTGGGCAAGTCACTTAACACTGTTTGCCTAAATTTCCTCATCTCAGTTTCCACTGCTCATTTGAGCTGTGGACATGGCAATCTGCTCTAGTATCTTTGCCAAGAAAACCCCTTACAGGGTCATGAAAAGTTAGACATAACTGAAACAACTGAACAAAATTTCAAAACATAAAATGTCAATGTTCTCTCAGATTTTTTTATTTGTCCATTCATACTCGTTTGCCTTTTTTTTTAGAGGACCATGATTTGTGGGTGTTCTTTTCTTCTGGTTCTGATTTGTTTGTTTCTCATTCTTTTCACAAAAGTCTTTCTGGGTTTCTTCATATCCCTTATACTGGCCTAAATTATATTATTGCATTCCATTGCATTAATGTATCACAATTTATTTAACCATTGTCTTATTGTTAGGACATTTAGCTTGCTTCCAATATTGCTTTATTTTATAATTATAAATAAAACTGCTACAACAATCTTTGAATGGCTATCTTTTAAAATTATTTTTGGTAACCTTCTCAGGGTATCTTTTTGGCAGTGGAACTATTGAGTCAAAAAGGATGATTTTTTTTTTTTTTGCATCATTAAAGAAGTACTGTCCTACTGATTTCCAAAAATATTCCAGTAGTTTGCAATTCCACTGGCAATGAATGAGTGTACCTGTTTCACTGAAACTCTACCAATGCTGAGTTTCTAAGCTTTTAATTATTTTTGCCACTTTAAAGGATATTGTTTTAATTACCATGGTTATTTTAATCTACAGCTTTGATTGTTAGTAAAGTAGAACATCTTTTGAGTAATTATTAGCAACTTGTATTTCCTTATTTGAAAATTATTCCAACTCTTTGACCATTTATCTGTTGTGAACTGTGGGTGCTTCTATTTTTCCAAGTATTCCTATGCTTTTTATGGGAAGTATAGTCAAGGGTAGCCAGGAATAAATACACCTCTTTATTTCTCATCTGACTTCAATCTAATCTTCTCTATCATGCCCCCCATCCCTATTCTTCATCCTGTGATATAAGTTAAATCTTGCAATTCAAATATTAATAATGGTGTACCTCATATCCCCAACACATGCACTTTGGATGGTTCCTCCCAGAACTTCCATTTAAGGTAGGCACCTAGTCTAGGCATCTCCTCATTTTTTGCCAGGCTACAATCTGCTTCCTTCCCCCTTTCAGATTCCTTCCTTTTGTAATATTTTCCTCCATTGGAATGTAAGCTCCTTGAGGGTAGGGTTGGTCTTTCTTTTTTATTTTCAAAAGTAAATTTATATTCCTATTGCATTGCATAATGCTTGGCACATAGCAAGTGCTCAATATATGTTTTCTAACTGATTACTTAACCTAGGAACTATACACTTGGTCTTTTATCTATTTCTTAGGTTGTCTTAGGCAAGTTATCTAACTTCCCTGTGTCTTGGTTTCCTTATGTATGTGTTAAATTTATCCTGTTCTACCAAATGCTGAACCCTCCCCCACCTCTTGGACAATCTTGAATATGGATTTGCACAATTATTGCTCATGACTATGGTTTTCCAAAGGTAATGAAAGTAATAGTATTACCCTCCTTTTGCCAAGACTGCCACAATTTGCAGATGTGGTTCCAAGCTATTGAATGGAGTAAATTCTTTGTGTGTAAAGATTTCTTTAGTTGTCTTAAGTTTATCCTTTATGTAATGATTCTCTCCTGGCTGTGTATTCTGAGGCTCACTTAGCATAGTTAGTACTTCTCATGGCTATGTTGATTGCTTCTTCATGCCTCAGAATGTGTATGTCTATGTGTATACCTATCACTCTTGAATGGCAAGGAAAATTTCTCTCTGAGATAAAAATAGAGACTTCAGGAGTAAATGAAGCATGTTTATGAAGATTTATCTTTGGAACTAAATTAGTTCATGGATATTGAGAAATTTATAGTTGTTGTTTCACTTTATATTGAAAACAAGTACAAATTAACATGTCAAAAGTAATGACAATTATTGTACTTTTATAATTTGATTTCTTATATAACTCTAATTATATTCTTTTAATTAGTAACCACACTTTGTTCCTTAGTTTTCCCCAAATGAGGCGAAACTTAGTTCTTAATGTAAAACACTTCATAATTTTTATGACATGCTATTAAACTAAAAAAGATGACACTTGTTTTTGTGTTTAAGACTTTGTGATGTCAAAGGAGAATATGAAAGAAATAACATGTTGAAATGGAAAGGATCCCAGGTTTGGAGTAAAAGGGCCTGAGTTTGAATCCTGGCTTTCCCATTTAATACCTGTGTGACCCTAAGCAAGTCACTTGAACTTTGTGGGCTTCTCTGTAAAATAGCAGGATTAGACTACATGACCTCTACCATCCCTTTCCTCTCTAAATCTAGTATCCTATTATTCTATAAATAAACTCATAAGCAAATAGTCAAATCTTTTATATCTCTTGAAAAAAAAATCTTTGTATTAACACCATCTCCCTTTGAGGACCCATGTGGGGAGAGTAAACAATAAAACTTCCCCATCTTATATTTGTAAACCTTTTGGAAGTTTACTCAAGTATGACCAGTTAGAGGAAAAAGGAGCAAATGTGGGTACATTCTATAAGCTTAAAATTATTTTAAGACCTTTTAATAGATTACATTTATTTAAGGATGCTTGCATTTGGAAAAGTGGAGTTTCTTTCCATGCAAGAGACTACTCAGCTGTCTTCACACAACTACAACTGAGGCAGTTACTAAAAGTCACTAACTCTGGCTTTCCCTTTGCATCCTGCCATATCAACCTAGTCTCCAGGAAGGAAGGAGTATTTGGTTTGGTAAAACACTTGTATAACTTTAAAAATTAAAAAAGAAATCTTTTCAAATATATATTATTTAGAAGCTACATCCCACCTAGAGAGGAGGCAGGAAGGTTAAAGGATTCAGGGAAATAAGATCACCAGGCATCTTCAGAAGTCTTTATATCCCCTTGCAAATTCCTTTGCACATGTTAATCTTCTTGAATAAAAGGAAAGCAAGCAGCTGCTATATCAGAAATCTCAAGAAACATTTTTTCTTGGTTACCTAGACAATCATACCTGTGGGGTATTTTAAACTAAGTCTACCTATGGCTCTCACTTCAACAAGCCTGGCATTAAGCCTAATGAATGGTCATCTTGGATCCTGCTAAAAATCCCTGGAAAAACCAAATTATAACATAGCTAGTCTGCAAGGATAGTGCCATATTTAGTGAACAATTGATTATTGACCAGTTTCTATAGTTCTGTATTGTGTTAGGTATAGTGGGAATTATAGAGAGATGTATGACATAGCTCCTTGTCCACAGGAAGCCCCCAGGGGATCTAGTAAGTTAAGAGTTCAGAGATGGGACAAATCAATAAAAACCGCATCACAGATTTAGAACTGCAAAGGACCCTAGATATCATCTTGGCTTTCATTTTGCAGATTAGTTAACTGAAGTCCAAAAAAAGATAAATGACTTGCCCTCAGTTCACACAAATAGAAAAAAGTAGAGATTTGAACTCATATCCTCTGACTTCCAATCCAGTCTTCTTGCTTCTCTATCTTTGTTCCTCTCTACAAAGTCAATTTAACAAGTATTTATGAAGCATTTGTATGCAGGCACTGTGCTGAGCACTGGGGGGATACAGAGAAAGGCTAAAACAGTTCTTCCCTTTCTGGTTAAGGGATTGAATTTCCAGGTTTCTAAAATAAAAGCATGGCAGCTAGATAGCACAGTGGATAGAATGTCATTTTGATCTTCTTCAAGTATGGGCAACAACCAATAACCATTTACCTCAGTTTCCTCATCTGTACAATTAGCTGGAGAAGGAAATGGCAAAGCATTCTAGTATCTTTGCCAAGAAAACCCCAATAGGATCACCAAGAGTCAGACCAAACAACAAGATAAAAGCAAATTTTCCCAGAAGACAAAGGGGATATGATTAGCAACTTTAGAAGTTCAACTTCTCCATTTGGAAATATATTTTGGGTATCTTCTACCTTTATATACCAAAGTTTCCTAAATCAATAACCTATATATAGAAACAGAAGTTATTCCCCAGTGTGAGTGAAGTCAGGACAGAAGGAAAGTCATTTTATTCTGAAAACTGTTTCAACCTTGAAAATAGCAGAAATCATTCTGCCATCAGCAGTCTAGAGACTAGGACATTATAAATCATTCATTAACATTTTGGGTTCACTTATCAATTCTCAGAATGGCTTATGTTGACAAATATGGAAAATGAGTATGGCATTATAAAAATAAGGTATCTGAAATACTGCTTTTCCAAAGTACATAGTGTTACAAATTATACACTGAGAGCTACACATAGCATGTTCTCCCTCACTTCTTCTGGACATTTTGTGATGTGTGTATGTGTGTGTGTGTGTGTGTGTGTGTGTGTGTGTGTGTCTAAATGGTGCTGTACAAAATCATAATGTTTTATACACTTTTTTGCTTTTGCATTGGCACAACTATTTTTTCCAGAGGTGGCTTTGAAAATGTCAGGTAGGCTAACATTTGTGAAGTGCTTATTGACAACATGAAGTGAAAACCAGTCACAAAATGGAGTTGGTTTGGTGTTGGAATCAAGAAAACCAATTGGATTTTATCACTATCTTGTGCTGCCACATTTATTATCCTCCATGTTGTTTTCTCCACAAATCATTCATGGAAAAAATAGATGGTATAAGTTATCTATTGTTTTGTGAAACGCAGGTGGCTACAATTAATCAGCATCTCTCGATTACGGGAAGGAAAATAAACCTCACTTGCCCTCCTCCCAACTCAACTGAAACTCACTCTTCCTCCCTCCCAACTTGGAAAGTTCATTATCTTTCCTTCAATGAGAAATTAGATCACCCAATCTTGTATTCTGGGTTATATATTGCCATTTTCTTTTAATGCATAAAAATGTCCCTTCCTGCATTTGGGGGTCCACTACTAAGCTGAGGAGGCCTACTCCCAATTTGTTATGCAACTGGCACGAATAGCTTAATAAATTGATATGATCAGATGCTTGAGCTTTGTTTCCTCAATTATTTCAGATTTTATCTGTCACACTATGAAAACAAGGGCAACTACCCTTCTCCAGTTAATTTTCACTGTTTTTTTTTTAATTTGTCAACTGTTGCCCAAAGTGGAAGGTTAGAGAATCACTCTGTACTTTTTGCTGAAAATGAATATGTTTTATGTATTCCACACAAATGATTGATTCTACTGTCTCATTACTTTTCACATTATCCATTCGTTTACAAAAAAAACTTGACAAAAAAAATTTCCCTACATAAATAACAGAAAAATGGTATTGTAGATAAAATTGTGAACATCTAACATATCATTTTTAAAGTCTGAATTATATTTAACATAACAGTAACAAAACTGCCCTTCTTTACTGAGTTCCAATTTGAAACCTTTTTCTGCTCTCTTTTGTGCATTTTAAAAAGCTTTCATTGATTTTCTTCCTTCCTTTCCTTTTTGGGTGTCAATATCATTACTGACATATACCACTTTATTTTTTTCTCTTCTCCAAAATAAAAATCTCTCTTTTGTAACAAATAAGTTTGGTCTAGCAAAACATATCCAAACATTGACCACTTCTGAAAATTTTTGTCTCCTTCTGTACCTTTACTCCATCATTTCTCTATTGAGAAGCGGTAAGGAGACTCTATCAGTTTTCTTGGGTCAAGTTTAGTAAATGCATTGATCAAAGTTTTTCAATCTTTCAAAGTTGGTTTTCTTCACTTACCCAGCAAAACTGAGTATAATTCTTCAGAAGAAAAAAGTGACATTCAGTGAAATAGAAGACTTTCAAACATGCTTTGTGGAAAGACCAAAACATTAGGATAGTTAGAAAGGGTATATATAGATAGAGGGCACAGGGGTAAGGTGAATATGAAGGGATGATATCTAAAAAATAAAATTAAGGGGTGAGAGAGAGGAATATACTGGGAGAAAAAGAATGGGGGAGATAGAAAGGGGTAAATTATCCTACATAAAAGAGGCAAGAAAAAGCTTTTGCAATGATAGGGAAGTGGGGGAGGTGAAGGGAAATAAGTGAACCTTACTCTCATCAGAATTGACTCAAGGAGGGAATAGTATATACATGCAATTGGGTACAGAAATCTATCCTATCCTACAGGAAAGTAGGAGCAGAAGGGGATAAGATAAAGGGGGGCGGTGATAGAAGGGAGGGCAGATTGGGGTAGGAGCTAGTCAGAATAAAACACTTTTGAAGAGGGACAGGGTGAAAGGAGAGAGAGAATAGAATAAATGGGGAGGGGAATAGGATGGAGGGCAGTAACAGTAACTGTAAAAAAAATAGTGGAAGCAAATTTCTCTGATAAAATCCTCATTTCTCAAACATACAGAAAACAGATCCAAATTTATAAAAATAAGAGCCATTTCCCAATTAATGAATGATCAAAAGATATGATCAGTTTTCAGGTAAGGTAATCAAAACTATCTATAGCCAGATTAAAAAAAATACTCTACCTCACTATTGACTGGAGCAGTGCAAATTAAAACAATTCTGAGATACTGGCCCATATCTATTAAATTGGCTAACAGGAGAGAAAAGGTAAATGGCAAATATTGGAGGGGATGTGGGAAAAATGAGACATTAATGCACTATTGGTGGAATTGTGACTTGATTCAACCATTCTGTAGGGCAATTTGGAACTATATCCAAAGGGCTATAAAACCATATGTACTCTTTGACCAAGCAATGACACTACTAGGTCTGTATTGCAAAAGAGATAAAAAAAAAACAACAAAAAGGGTAAAGGACCTATATCTACAAAAATAGTTATAGTGGCTCTTTTCTGGGGGCAAAGAATTAGAAATACAGGGAAGTCCATCAATTGGGAAATGACTGAACAAGTTGTGGTATGTGATTGTGATGGAAAACTATTGTACTATAAGAAAAGATGAGCAGGAGGGTATCAGAAAAACCTGGAAAGACTTGCATGGGCTAATGCAAAGTGAAATGTACTATGTATAAAGTAATAGCAATATTTTTAGATGATCAGCTGTGAGTGATTTGGCTGTTCTCAGCAATGCAATAATCCAAGACAACTCTGAAGGACTTATGATGAAAAAAGCTATCCATCTCCAGAGAAAAAACTGATGGTGTCTGAATATAGATTGAATCATACTTTTTTTTAACTTTTCCTTTTTTATATAATTTATTTATTTTCAGTTTACAACATTCACTTCCACAAGGTTTTGAATTCCAAATTTTCTCCCCATGTCTCCCCACCTCCCACCCCAGGAGAGTGTGCAGCCCATATACTCCTTCCCTCAATCTATTCTCCCTTCTATCACCCCCTTTCTCCCATCTCCTCTATTTTCTAATAGGACAAGATAGATTTCTATACCCCATTGCCTGTACATCTTATTTCCAAGTTGCATGCAAAAACAGTTTTTAATATTCATTTTTAAAGCTTTGAGTTCCATATTCTCTGCCTTCCTCCCTCCCCAACTCTCATTAAGAAAGCAAGCAATTCAATGTATTTCATACACATGTAGCCATATATAACACTTCTATAAGTCATATTGTGAAAGACTAACCACACTTCCCTTTTTCCTGTCCTGCCTTCTATTTATTCCATTCTCTCCCTTGACCTGTCTCCTCACAAGTATTTGTTTTTGATTATCTCTTCCCCAATCTGCTGTCCCTTCTATTATCTTTCCTTTCCTATCTTCTTCCCCCTTGCATTTCTGAAGAGTAAGACAGATTTCCAGACCCAAGTGCATGTGTATTACTCCTCCCTTAAGCGAAATCTGATGAGAGTAAGGCTCACTTATACCTTTTCACCTTCCTTTTCTTCCTCTCCATTGTAAAAGTTCTTTCTTGCCTCTTTTATATGAGGTGATTTGCTGCATTCTACCCCTCCCTCTCTCTCTCTCCCAGTAGATTCTTCTCAACAGTTAATTTTATTTTTTAGGTATTCTCCCTTCATATTCAACTCACCCTGTACCCTCTGTCTCTGTCTGTCTGACTCTCTCTCTCCCTTTATCTATCTGTCTACCTATCTATCTATTTATCTAAGTTACACACACATATATACATATACATGCCTAAACATATACATACACATATATAATATACACATATCATACACATACATATTCCCTCCAACTACCCTAATACTGAGAAAGGTGTCATGAGTTACAAATATCATCTTTCCATGTAGGAATGTAAACAGTTCAACTTTAATGAGTCATTTATGGCTTCTCTTTCCTGTCTACCTTTTTCATGTTCCTCTTGATTCTTGTATTTGAAAGTCAATTTTTCTATTTGGCTCTGGTCTTTTCAACAATACTTGGAAGTCCTCTATGTCTTTGGAATTCCATTTTCCCCCCTGAAGTATTATAATTAGTTTTGCGGGGTAGGAGATTCTTGGTTTTAATCCTAGTTCCTTTGACTGCTGGAATATATTATTCCAAAACTTTTGATCCCTAACTGCAGAAGCTGCTAAATCTTGTGTATTGACTGTATTTCCACAATACTTGAATTATTTCTTTCTGATTGCTTGTATTATTTTCTCCTTGATCTTAGAACTCTAGAATTTGACTAAAATATTCCTAGAAGTTTTCTTTTGGGAGTCTCTTTCTGGAAGTGATTAGTGGATTCTTTCAATTTCTATTTTACCCTCTGGTTTTAGAATATCAGGGCAGTTTTCCTTGATAATTCTTGGAAGATGATGTGTAGGCTCTTGTTTTGATCATGGTTTTCAGGTAGACCAATAATGTTTAAATTATCTATTTTCTAGGTCAGTTGTTTCTCCAGTGAGATATTTTACATTGTCTTCTATTTTATTCATTCTTTTGTTTTCTTTTATAACTTCTTGATTTCTCATAAAGTCATTTGCTCCATTCTAATTTTTAAGGTATTATTTTCTTCAGTGAGCTTTTGGACCTCCTTTTCCATTTGGCCAATTCTTCTTTTTAAGGCATTCTTCTCCTTATTGGCTTTTTGGACCTCTTTTGCCATTTGGGTTAGTCTATTTTTTTTTATTTTAAATAAATTTATTTAACTTTTTACATTCATTTTCACAAGAT
>CM053771.1:158722004-158743457 GCA_028658325.1 Potorous gilbertii | reverse complement strand
TTTTTCAGGGCTCTCTGCAATGGAAATCTCCTTTACTGTGTTTCTGCGCAGCTTCCACTATTCCAGAATTTGTCAGGAGTTCTTTTTAGAGGGAATCCATGGGCTGTGGGTTCGGAGCTAGCAAATGTGAGTCTTTCTACTCCGCCATCTTGGCTCCACCCCCCCACATGTACTATTTCTTAAAAAGGAAATTCTTTACAGACTGGTGCAAAGTGTAGAGAATCAGGAGGGTTATATGCATGACTATAACAATGTAAATGGAATGAACAAAAGAACAAGACAATAGAAACTTAATACTGTAAATCTTAGTGACTAAGATTGCCCCCCAAAAGAGATATGAGAAGGTACCTCACTCCTTTCCTTTTTGCAGAAGTGGAGGACAATAGGAATGGAATGTAGTGTATGATGTCAAATGTTTTTGGCTTTGCTGAACTTCTTCCCCAAACCCCCTTTAAAATTATTTTTATAAGATATTGCTCTCTTGGAGGAGGAGAGGAGATACATTAGTAAATATAGGTGATGTCCAAAAAAAATCAATAAAAGCATATTTAAAAAATAAAAAACAAAGCCACACACCCTGAAACTATTAAGCCATGTATTTTAAATTCTGTCTTACAAAAACCAGTTGGAATGATTTGCATATGGAGGAGTTTTAAATTAAGATTATTGATACTGTAGACTGAAATGAGCTTGTGGGAGTTGATTATTTTATTAATGCAAATGCTAAACATGTACGTTGTGCTTTTCACTCTTCTGTCATGGTATTTGATTTATAGCATAAATTTCACGTTGAAGGCTTCATTATACAGGGCATATCTCACACTAATAAGGATTTGTGTGCAAATTTTTATCCTTAAGGAATTTTGTTAATATTAATTAATCCTCCTAACCCCTTGGTAAAGGAGGTGAGTATTAATATCTCTATTTTCAGAAGATCAGTACTATGTAAGGCTCATCTCAGGGTACAGAGGAAATTAGTAACAGAGCTCCGATATGAAGAATCTAGTTTCTAGCTTCAAATTCTTCTTGCTAATTTCCACACCTTTTTTCTCTCTCTCATTTTTAGGGTTCAGTTGTTTCAGTCATGTCCAACTCTTCCTGATACCATTTGGGGTTTCTTGGCAAGGATACTAGAATGGTTTGCCATTTGCTTCTCCAGCTCATTTTACAGATAAAGAAACTAAGCCAAACAGGGTTAAGAGACTTGCCCAGGGACAAACAACTAGTGAGTGTCTGAAACCAGATTTGAACCCAGAAAAACTCATCTTCCTGACTCCAGGTCCAACACTCTATGCACTGTCACCTAAATGCCCTTTTTTCCCATTATTCTTTTTAATAATGTTACCAGTTTTCAAGGTTGATAACTTGCTTGAAGAAAATGTAAGTTAAAGGGAAACAATAGAGAAAGGAAAGGATTAGAAATATATAATGTAATTTGTGAATAACTCACAGTTAGCTTCCAGTGGTTTATAAAGACATAAAAGGTGGTACAGTGCATAGATGGCCTTGCAGTCAGGCAGACCTGAGTTCAAATCCACTCTCAGAAATCAGCTATGTAATCCTGAGCAAGTCACTTAACTTGGGGAACCTACAGCCTCCATGCCACATATGGCCTTTTAAGTCCTTGGGTCCAAGTTTTACAAAACAAATCCTTTTTTTAAGGGGATTTGTTCTGTGAAGTTTGGATTCAGTTAAAGGGCCACACTTGAGGACCTAGAGGGCCTCCAGGACGCAGGTTCCCCATCCCTGAATCTTTCTCAACCTCAGTTTCCTCATCTGTAAAATGGATCATAGCATCTATCTCACAGGACTGTGGTGAGGATAAAATGAGATAGCATTAAGTAAAGCACTTTACAAACCTTAAAGCACTATGTAAATGCTAGCTATTCTATTTGTGTGTGCATCTATGTTATCTCTTCATGTCTATCCATTAAGTATGACTCAAATGAAATAATGTATATAAAAGCATTTTAACAAACCTTATAATGCTAGATAAATGAGATATTATTGTTGCTGATAGTTTTGTGTTATTTTGTTGTTTGGTCATTTTTTTCAGTCATGTCTGACTCTTCAAGATCCCATTTGGGGTTTTCTTGGCAAAGATACTGGAGTAGTTTGCCATTTCCTTCTCCAGCTCATTTTGCAGATGAGGAAATTGAGCCAGACAAGGTTGAGTGACTTGTCCAGAGTCACTCAGCTAGTAAGTTTATAAGACCAGATTTCATTCAAGAAGATATGTCTTCCTGACTCCAGACCCCTACATTCTATCTAGTGCACCATCTAGCTGCCCTATTATATGTTATATATACACATTTTTTTGTAGGTATATACACATACATATTAGCATATACATATATACATACAGGGTATTCCAAAAATCTTAGTGCGGTTTTAAGCTTTAATGTCTTAAAACTGAACTTTTGGGATACCCTCTAGAGTGTGATAAAGAATGAAAATATTGCAAATATGTTTCCTCACTCAACTTTCATCAGACTTCACTCCTCCTTTTGGATCTGGAACCATCTCATAGCCAAGGCCTCCAGATCATTTAGGCTGTTCTGCTTGTAGATTCCCAAGGTAGATCATATAACCACTTGCATCACTGTTCAGATTTATCTATAATCAGATTAACACAGCTCTGTGAAGAGCAACAAAGATTTAAATGAGGGGTTTTTAACCTAGGGTCCATGAATAGGTTTAGTGATTCTTTAATATTTTCATAATGATATTTCAAAATAATTGATTTCCTTTGTAATCATCTGCATTTTATTTTATTTATTTACAAACATTAAGTCTATAGGCTTTGCCAGACAGCCAAATGGGTCCGTGTATTAAAAAGTTTTTAAAAAGCAACTTTAATTTATATAGTAAAGCAGATAAAAGAATACTAAAAATAAATAAATGACTGCATGAATGGATATATAAATGAACATGGGTTTTGATTTGACACTACTGCCCTAGGTAATGGATAGATGGACAGTGAACTGTCTATTCACTATTACATTTCACTGAAGAATTTACAGTCAATACAGCAGGTGACCTTAATGCCATGTTCATCCTCATTGAAAGCATTTGCTGGTGCATGATTTTTTGTTTGCAGATGATTGTGCACTCAATGCAACCTCTGAAGCTGAGATGCAGCAAAGTATGGATCATTTCTCTGCTGCCTGTGCTAGTTTTGGTCTCATAATTAACACCAAGAAAACACAGGTGCTCCATCAGCCACCACAACACCATCTATACATGGAACCATCGGTTACAACAAATGGAGAAATTTTGAATGTTGTGGATAAGTTCACTTACCTTGTAGTGTACTTTCCAGGGATGTACATATTGACAATGAGGTTAATGCACGCATTTCCAGAGCTATTTCAGTGTTTGGGAGGGACTGAAGGAAAGTATGGGAGAGAAGAGGTATTAGACTGACTACCAAACTGAAGGTGTACAGAGCCATTGTGCTGACCTCATTGTTGTATGCTTGTGAAACGTGGACAGTCTACCAACGCATGCCAGGAAACCAAATCACTTCCATTTGAACTGTCTTAGGAAGATTCTGAAGATCACCTGACAGGATAAGATACCAGACACTGAGGTCCCTACTAGAACTAAAGTGCTAAGCATTCAGACTGCTTCAGAGAGTACAACTTTGATGGACTAGCCACATTATTCAAATGCAAAATGTACGCTTGTCAAAAACACTATTTTTATGGAGAACTCAAATGGGGCAGATGATCAAATAATGGTCAGAAGAAGCAATATTAGGACACTCTCAAGATCTCTCTCAAGAACTTTGGGATTGATCGTGTAACATAAGAGACATTGGCACAGGACCACTCAGTGTGGTGTGCTCACATCAGAAAGGGTACTGTGCTCTATGAGTAAAGTAGAATTGAAACAACACAAAGGAAACATAGGATACACAAATTTGGAGTATCCACCCTAAATATTCACACGGACCATCTGTGTCCAATCTGTGGTAGAGCATTCCAAATTTGTATTGGTCTGATTAGCCACAGTTGAACATGTTGAAACTTGACTTTCCCATGGTGATGTCATTTTGGTCCTCTTTGAGAATGAAGGACTACAACCAAACATATCACTGATAGAAAGGCATTACCTTGTATTTCTGCTTTCCTTTCAGAGGTGAATAAGTTTGGGTCGAGTCAAAAAGGCATCCCAAGCAATGTTCTGTTCTCTAACATCACCAAGGAAGTGAGGTGTTCACCATATTATGCATTTGTAAAGCATTTTGCATAGTTCCTGGAACAAAGTAAGCACTTAATAAAGGCTCATCCCCATAAGTGATTTCTTTGGTTATTCTTTAAGCACCATTTATTTTTAATCATTTGCTTAAAGCCAAAGGCAAAGCCATACAAAAAAGGCAACACAATAGATGTCTTCATGGACATGAACGACTGGAAAAGGAAGTGAACCAGTTAAGTAGTAAGAGTCAGAAAAAGATAACTGATAGCTAAGCCATATTCTCCTCTGGTGTGCATGTAATATCTAAATACCTATAGTAAGACCTCCAGTATATTGGGTAGACACCTCTAGAGACTCTAGGAGAAAATATGAACAACAGTCATACAGGAAGAGAAAGTATGGATGAATGTGTTGTATTTCACAAATATATAACTGAGATTACAGATCCATGGAAATATTGAAGCAATCATTTTTAATAGAGACCATCCAATATAAAAGATACTTTTCTGCCTTCTCAAACAAAGTACCTGAACATAACTGACAAACTTCTGGATGAATTAGTTGCTATCATAATAGTTATACAGGGTGTCCCAAAATTATAGTTATTGAAGCTTAAAACTGCAGCAAGACTTTTGGGACACCTTGAATGCTATTACATAGCATACAGCTATTGAAAGTCATAATATAGTACCAGATGACTAGGAGGTTTTGTTTTCCATTTTTATGTCTCTCTTTTTTTTTCTTTTAACATTTTTACTGCTGTTTTACTGGAATTTTCCTCTCAAAGTACCTACTCTTAACTGCTTCCCCCAGTTTTTATTTACTTTTACTTATGTAGTGTCTTGTCTGTATAGCACTATATTTGCATATATTTACACAGATTGTTGAAGCTTAAATACTTGGCCACATAATGAGAAAATGGGGCTCATTGGAAAAGATCCTGATGTTGGAGAAGGCAAAAAAAGAAGGGAGGAAGGCAGATGAGATGAATGGAAAGTGCCATAGAAGCAATGAACATGAGCTTGGACAGACTTTGAGAGACAGTGGAGGATAGAAAGGCCTGGTGTGCCATGATGCATAGGGTCATGAAGAGTCAGACATGACTGAGCAACAACACAGAGACAATTCTCAAAGAATTTTTATGTACATTTTCTCATTTGATCATCACAGCCCTATGGCATAAACAAGGCATTCATTACTTCAAACTCTCAAGGATCTGTGAGTGAATCTGTGTGAGATCTGCTTCCACAGAAACAGGTTCTGTCCTCTTTATGACTGAGTAGGTGGTCTTTAAGAGTTGCAGAGTTGAGTCCAAACTTCACAGAAGAAATTCTTTTATTAATGGGATTCAGTCAAAGGACTGCACTAGAAGACCTAGAGGATCACATGTGACCTCGAGGCCACAGGTTCCCAAACCTTGAGCTAATGTGACGGGCAGCAAGGTGATCCAGTGGATAGAGTGCCCACTCCAAAATCAGGAGGACCTGAGTTCAAATCTATACTCAGAAACTTAATCGCTATATGACCCTAGCCAAATCATTTAACCCCAATTGCCTCCAAAAAAACCCCAGTATGGTTAAAAAATACTCTCTCTATAGCTGACCTAGGAATAAGATATATTTTTTTTTGCCTGGACTTATGATTTCTAAGTGAGGAACTCCCTCTCCCAATGCACATTGCTCCCTTCTCTGCGAATTAGAGTTTTATAGTTATCCAGGGCCCTGAGAGGTCACCTGGCTTGTCCATTGTCAGACCCCCAGTTTGTGGCAGAGGCAGGACTTGAACCTAAGGCTTTTTGACTAAGTGGTCAACTCTCTATTCACCAAGCCACTGTACGTCTCTGTGTTGTTGTTATTGTTCATATTCCAAGATGTAAGAGAACTGAAACTTACAGAGGTTAAACAACATGAATAAAAAAGGAAGATGAGACCCAGATCCTAAGACTTCTCTCTCTTGTCTGATGTCATTCTGATACACTTTGCTACCTGTTTTTTTCCTTTTTTTCTGTATTCTAAAGTTTATTTATTTATTTTTAGTTTTCAACATTCATTTTCACAAAATTTTGTGTTCCAAATTTTCTGCCCATCTCTCCCCTCTCCTATGTCAAAACACCTTGCATTCTGATTACCCATTCCCCTAATCTGTCCTCCCTTCTAATACCCCTCTCTTCTCTTATCCCCATCTTCTCTCTTGTCCTGTAGGGTAAGATAAGTTTCTATACTTCTTTACCTGTATTTCTTATTTCCAGCTTTATGCAAAAACAATACTCAACAATTGTTCCTAAAACTTTGAGTTCCAACTTCTCCTCCTTCCTCTCTCTTCACCCATCCCCACTGTGAGGGCAAGCAATTCAGTATAGGCTATATATGTGTAGTTCTGCAAATGACTTCCATAATAGTCATGTTGTATAAGACTAACTATATTTCCCTCCATCCTCTCCTGCCTTCCATTTATTCTGTTCTCTCTTTTGACCTTGTCCCTTCCCAAAAGTGTTTATTTCTAATTGCTCCCTCCTCCCATTTGCCCTCCCTTCCATCATACCCCCTACTCCACTTATTCCCTTTTCCCCTACTTTCCTGTAGTGTAAGTTAGATTTTCATACCAAATTGAATGTGCATGCTATTCCTTCTTTAAGCCAAATGTGATGAGAATAAGCTTCACTTTTTCCCTCTTACCTCCCCCCTTTTTCCCTCCATTTAAAAAGCTTTTTTTTGCTTTTTTTATGAGAGATAATTTGCCCCATTCCATTTCTCTCTTTCGCTTCCTAATATATTCCTCTTTCACCCCTCAATTTTTAGATATGATCCCTTCCTATTCAACTCACCCTGTGCTCAGTTTCTCTCTCTATACGTGTGTGTGTGTGTGTGTGTGCGTGTGTGTGTAATCCCTCCAACTACACAAATACTGAGAAAAGTTTCAAGAGTTACAAATATGATCTTTCTATGTGGGAATGTAAACAGTTCAACTTTAGTAAGTCCCTTTTGTTTTCTCTTTCCTGTTTACCTTTCCATACTTCTCTTGATTCTTGTGTTTGAAAGTCAAATTTTCTATTTAGCTCTGGTCTTTTCATCAAGAATGCTTGAAAGTCCTCTATTTCTATTGAAATCCTGAATTGAAGTCTATTGAATGACCATTTTTTCCCCCTGAAGTATTATACTCAGTTTTTCTGGGTAGGTGATTCTTGATTTTAATCCTAGTTCCTTTGACTTCTGGAAAATCATATTCCTAGACCTTCGATTGCTAAATGTAGAAGTTGCTAGATCTTGTGTTATTCTGATTGTATTTCCACAATACTTGAATTGTTTCTTTGTGGCTGCTTGCAATATTTTCTCCTTGACGTGGGAACTCTGGAATTTGGCTACAATATTTGTTTCTTTTCAGATCTCTTTCAGGAGGTGATCAGTGAATTCTTTCAATATTTATTTTACCTTCTGGTTCTAGAATATCAGAACAGTAAATTCTCAGTTCCTCCAAGGTGACCCAATCAAAGGAGAGGAGTTTGTGCCTCTCCTGACCTGCACTCTGGTCTGGGAGCTACCAAAGCTTTTCTGCCCAGGATCTGCAAGTAGAATTCCCTTTCCAGAGCCTCCACCAGCTCCACCACACCAGGCAGCACTCTTCCTCACCCCTGTGCTACTGAGGGCTGAGACCCAGATTAACCACTCAATTCCCCCAGGGGTTTTAGGCTGAGGGCTACAAAAATGGATGCTTCTGATGCTGCTACCACCACCTCCTCAGCTGCCTCTGCAGCCGCAACATGGGGCTGGGACTAGGGGAGGACCCTATTCCCTTCTCACTCAGGTGAAAAAGCTTTCACATGGACCTTTGAAGCTGTCTTTGGTGTTTGTGGGTTGAGGGATCTGGGAACCACAGCTACTGCCAGGGATTCTGCCCCTGAGCCCTATTCCAGTCCTGTTCCTGCTGGTGCCATGTAGCCAAGGATGGGCTAGGCTCCGAGGGCTGCACTTTGCTCTGCACCCTGTGTGATAGACCTTTCCTGTTGGCCTTCCAGGCTACCTTGGACTAGAAATCTCTTTCACTTTGTCTTTTTTGTGGTTTCTGCTGCTCTAGAATTTGTTTAGAGTCAATTTTTACCAATATTTTATGGGCTGTGGGAGAATAGCTAGAGTATGTGTGTCTTTCGACTCTACTATCTTGGCTCCTATCTCCCTATTTTTTCCCTAATTACTTTTTATCTGTGTTGGTCTAGGGAACCAGATGTTCAAGAGTTCTAGAATTTTTCTAAAGTAAAATAAATCAGTTCCAAATAAGATTTTGAAGGTCAATCAGCCAACAATCTTGTATCAAATGCCTATTAGGTGCCAGACTCCATGCTAAGCACTGGGAATGCAGAAAAATACAAAAACCATTCCTGTCCTCAAAGACCTCACGTTCTCAGGGTCTATCCTTCAAACAAAACATGTGAGCTTTAGTACATGGAGATCTGGGTCATTAAAGCTTTTGTGACATCTATTTTGGTTACTAGGGTTGTGTCTCATCTTCCTTGTAGACTCTCAGTTCTCCTTTGAGGAAGTGAAGTTGCTAGATGATTGACCTCTAGACAACTGAGATGGGAACCTATTTGGTGATGGTCTCCTGGATGGGGTAGTCACCTTCATAAGTGCACAGTTTTCTCATGAGGGACTTGGGATCAGGTTCAATTACACTTGCTAATTCTTCTCAGCTAACTTCCTCACCTAACCTGCTGTCTTTTGTTTTGCATTATTCTATTGAGTGAGTGTCAGGAACGCCTTTCCTTCATACATTCTCAGCTTTAACATTTTGCTGAATTTGTAACTTTCTCCAGAGACAGATGTAATTTATCTTCCCCAATCTCCACCAAGAACCAGAAGGATGTGCTAATTTGTTAGCTGACACTCTGATCCTCTACACAAATCAGGACCCACAAACTGGTGAGATAGACACAATTTTTTAAATGCCAAAACAAATGTTTTAGTGCCCCAGTGTAGGATTGAGTATGAATAACACTGGACTGAGAGAGGAGAGATGTAGTTTATAGATAGGCATGAAATCACGAAGTTGGAAGAGATCTCAGGATTCAGATAGTCCAATCTGTCAGCTAGTTCTAAATTGACTTTTGACTCATGGGTGTACAGGACATCTTTGGAAAAAATTTTCAGTTAGCCTTGCCTCCATGTAAAAATCAGTGGTAGTTCCTATTTTTAAATAGCGTCTTGAGTTAATAAAGAACTTTACTAATAACAACAATCCTAAAAGATAGTATGAGCATTGTTGGTCTCATTTTATAGATGAAAACCTAAGGTTTAGGGAGGCTTATTTTTTCCATGGTCACAGGGGTAGTGAGTACCAGAGTTCAAATCCAGATCCAGGTATTTTGGTTCCAGATTAAGGTTCTTCCCAGTAAACTAGGTTGCTTCATATCATCACCTGTGTCTATCTCTGTAAGAGATAATGTAGTGTAGTGTATATAGAGAGCTAGTCTTAGAGCAAAAAAGAACTGAATTCAAATCCTGCCTCTAACACATACTGGCTCTCTGACCCTGTGTAAGTCTTTTAATCTCTTAGCACACTAGATTCTCCAAGTCTCCGAAAGAAGCTTCATAGGAGGTGTCAACCTGTATTGGTAGAAGGAATTTTCTCACCTGACAGGTCCCTGGAGTAATGAAATGACAGGACAGTCCCTATCTACCTCAAAGCTGAGTTTGTAGCCAGGACCTTGGAAATCTGTGAAAGACTACAAGCTTAGACGGAGCAAGAGTCAGGGAAAATTTACCCTCACATACTTCCAGATTATCTGGAAAGCCCTGGATCCTAGAACACATTGTTCTTATATCCTTTGCCTGGATTTAAAGTATGTTGAGAGATCTATGGCCCCATCCTGCAAGATACAGAAAGGAGACAGAAGATAGGAAGGAGGAGGCTAAAAGGAAATGGGAATGAATATAAGACAATAAATACAAGTTAATACGCAACAAACTATATTCAGCAACAAGAGGATAAAAGAATTGCAGTACTGGTTACTGGTTACACCTTTAGTGATCTTTGAAAAAAATATATAGCTATACCTATTTGTGTCCAATGGTAGCTAACTCTAGGACAAGGTGAGAGGGAGGAAGGGAAGAAAAAAAAAGATGTTTACATGATAATTTTGTTGCATATTTGAAAGGAATAGCAAGTTGTACATAGTAGATTTGCAGTTTCATGTACAATCATTTGTTTAATTGTACTATTTTAAGGAAATACTTGTTTTATTCCATAAATTAAAGAGCCACAGACCTGAAGACAAATAAAAGTTGTCTTGATGTTTTTTTAATGGAGAGATCATGGAGTTTCAAATTGTAAGCTAGTGAACTTGATTCCTGTCTATATTTGAAAACAGTAAAAGCTGAACTAAACAAGGTGAAATTTAATGTGTTCAAATGGGTTTAAAATTTTAGTTATACATATTCAGAATGGAGAGAGTTGGCTGTAGAATAGTTCTTAGAAAAAATTATGGAGATTTTTTTGAGACAAGGATTTCAAGATCAATATGAGTCAGCAGTATGGCATGACAACCAAAATTTATAATACATTCATAGTGTAAGGATATATGTGGGGGAGTTATTTGGCTTTGCCATGTAGGTTATGTCTGCCCCTGTGAGTCTGTCTATATGTGGCTCATAGGAAGGTAGGAATAAATATCTCTAAAGTCTCCTCCCCCTAGAGAGTTTGATTCCTGCCAGGAGCTTAGGGGCAGACACTAGCTATTCTGCTCTCCTCAGAGAATGTGGCTACCTGGCTAGAATTATAGCTATGTGATCTTTTAAAAACTGTTCATCTTGGAGAAGTAATTTTTAGGTTCAAGCTAAACTTTTGATCACTATTCCTTAGAAAGAAAGGAGTGCCTCAAGCTACATATCCAAAACTTTCTTACCCTCTCCATCAAATGCCAGTTCCAAATGAACACACGTAACAAATAGTAAATAAACCCATTTATCCAAGTTGACATAAAAACAGAAATCAGAGAAAGTTTATGTAGGAGAATATATATCAAACAATACAAAGGGAATGAACTTCATTCACTTTGTGAATTGGAGTGAGGTAGCTCCACTCAAAGGCGAGAATCTCAGAGCTCACCCACAGAGAAATTCCCTGAAATTTCTGATGTTGTAAGCTGGAGAAAGGGACATGATTAAAGTCCTGCCTTCTCCACATATCAGCTTCTTTCCAGGGTCTTTCTCTCTTCAAAGGGCTGAAGAGAAGTTTCTTCCCTCTCAATATGGGAAGCCAGAAGAGCTGGTATCTCTTTTCTCTCCAGCTCTCACAAACTCTATTTGCCTCTCAGGAGCCCTAAGCATTGAATAATCAATCTAATAGCAATGAGGAGAGAGCCCATATAATTGACCCTTTGAGCCAAGAATTGTATTTCATTAAAGAATGTCAAAAACAAAGAAGGTATTAGTCCCATTGCCACATACCCATTTTAGACCATATCTGGGATATTGTATTCTGTTTAGAGTACCACATTTTAGAAATAGCATAAACAAATTGGAGAAAGTCTCAAGGATTGTAGACATTTAAAGCTCAATCAAAGGGACCTAAGAAGTTTTGACTGGAGAAGACAAGACTTGGGGTGATCTTATAGCTGTCCAAATATATCATACAGAAGGGATATTAGATTTCTTCTCTTTGGCCCCTGAGGGAAGAACTAAGAAAAGGGTAGAAATTGCAGACAGGTGAATTTAGGCTTCATGTAATGAAAACCTTCCAAATAATTAGAGCTATCCCAAAGTAGAATAAGTTGTCACAGTGCCACCTGGTAATGGAGTTTTCTGTTTCTGGAAGTTTTCAAGTGGAAGCTATTAAAAAAAACATATTAATTAATTAATTAGGTTTTAGTTTTCAACATTCACTTCCATAAGAAGTGGAAGTTATTTAAGAATTTGTTGGGAGTATGGTAGAGGAAACTTCTACTCAGGTATAGGTTTGACTAGATGACCCCTTAGGTCCCTCCCAACTCTGAGATTCTGTGATATTGCTAAGAAGAACAAAACCAGAATATTGAAAAAAAATAATTCACCTGCCTAACAATGCTGCTCACTGGAGATAAATCACCTGCCCCACACCATCTGGTAAGCTATGGAGATAACTTTCCAACAAGTACTGTTAGTGCAATTTACATTTTAATTAGTGAATTTTATGGGACTATTACATTTTGCTGAAATATAAATTTGTTTACAGAAAGATAGTAGCCACCATATGCTTCAATAATTGTTCCCAGTCTTGTACATTGTATGTGGTCAGGAATAAGAATTGTGTCATTGCTGTTGTTCATATTCATCCTAAGAAAATTTCTGAATATGCTACCTTCCTGCAAGGAGTTAAAAATATAGGTAAATAGGAGAGGCAAATTTGAATTAAGAAATTCATGACCATGCCTTCTATGTTATGTATAGCTGGGACTAAGAAGGATGCTTGTTGTTTTAATGTATTCTGCAAGTGGGACCTCACAGCCCCTGCAAAACCCTAGAGGACTCAAGATATCATTCCAAAATTTTCCCCTCAGGGGAACTGAAATTTTCTCTTAGAACTCCATGCTAAACAGAGATTGGTTCAAGAAAAACATTTCTAGAAAGATTTATTAAATGCTTGCTCTATGTCTTGTAGCTAGCCCACCACTGCATCAGGGCGAAGAGATCACTAATATTCCTTGTCACCCTCTGCTTGGTTTTGACTCCACATCTTCATCATCCCCTCCCCACTCTCAAGCTCATCAGTAGGATGAGCTTGAGACATGCAGGTGGATTCAGTTGTGATGGTTGGTTGTTGTCCTTCGTTTTTGAAGACGACCAAAATGACATCACCATTGTAAAGTGAAATTTCAGTGTGTCCGACTATGGCTGATCAAACCAATATGAACTCAGAATGTTCTACCACAGGTTAGGCACAGATAGTCTGATTGAATATTTGGGATGGATATCCCAAATTTGCGCACCCTGCGTTTACTTTGTGCTATCTCAGTTCGGCTTTGCTCAAAGAGCACAATTCTTGCTAGATTCCTCCTTAATAGGCTAATCCTTCACCTAGAAGATGGGCATATACCTGAGAGCCAGTGTGGCTTCAGAAAGGGCTGAGGAACAGTCGATATGGTGTTTGCTGCCTGACAACTCTAGGAGAAATGCCCAGAGCAGAACAGAGGTCTGTACACAACATTTGTGGATCTGACTAAGCCCTTTGACACTGCTAGTCATGAGGGCTTATGGAAAATTATATCAAAATTTGGTTACCTGGAGAGGTTCATCAACATTGTACATCAATTTCATGATGGCATGTTTGCCCAGGTTCTGGATAATGGACAAAGCTCCCGTGCCTTCCCAGTCACCAATGGAGTGAAACAGGGCTGTGTACTTGCTTCCATGCTTTTTAGCATGATGTTTTCAGTCATACTGACAAATGTTTTCAATGAGAATGAATATGGCATCAAGGTCAACTACCATACTGATGATAAGTTCTTCAGATTGAAAAATTTACCAGCCAAGACCAAAGTGGAGGGAGTGTTGGTGCACGATTTTCTGTTTACAGATGATTGTGCACTCAATGCAGCCTCTGAAGCTGAGATGCAACAAAGTATGGATCAATTCTTTGCTGCCTGTGCTAATTTTGGCCTAATAATTAATACCAAAAAGTAAAACACAGGTGCTCCATCAGCCACCACTACACCATCCATACGTGGAACCATCGGTTGCAACAAATGGAGAAGTTTTGAACGCTGTGGATAAGTTCACTTACCTTGGTAGTGTACCTTTCAGGGATGTACACATTGACAATGAGGTTGATGCACATGTTGCCAGAGCTAGTTCAGTGTTTGGGAGGCTCCAAAGATTCAGCTTTGATACTCACATCTTATCAGTATCTTCAGTGGCTTCTGCCACTCTGATTGGAGAACTAGAGGACAGAGTAAAATAAAAATTCTCCTCCCCCAGAGCTTTCTGTTTTAGGGTGCTCAAATTCTCAGTCATCTTTTCATTTGTTACCAGCTATCATACTTGGATTCAACTCTACCACTATCATCATGTCCTTGAACTGGGTACTAGGTCCCCTCTATGTTCAACTTCTCCTCTCAGTAGATTGTAAGCTCCTTGACGTTAGGAGCTGTCTTTCCTTTTCTGCTTAGAACTTAGCAGAGTACCAGGTTTATAGTAGATGCTTAATAAATGTCTAACATATTGTAATATCACTTGCTCATAGAAGGCATTTAACAAACACTTGTTTAGCTGGTTGTCACACCTTCCCTATATTTTCTTCTGGGACAGTCAGTTTTCCTTTCTGGCACTAGATCCAGAGGCATGAGAAGGAGGTCACTGCAAGTTGAGTAATTTAGTTGCTTAATGCACTATGACTGTAGTTAGTGACCATTTGGATCATTTTACTCAGAAGAATGAAATGATCCATCCAAGGTCATGCAACTAACAATTTGGCACAGTTATGGCTCTAACCCAACTCTTCTGACTCCACATGCAATGTAAATTACAGGCATATTCTTATATCCTTGACCAGGCAAGCTTCTCAAGCAATCAACCCAGTGCCTTTAGAATATCATTAGCTAGTTCTCTTTCTGAAAAGATTCAAGATGGAGAAAGGTATCTGGTCCTTTTAATAATGCTGAACTGATTGCCAAACTATGTGTTTAGTTGGCAAGGACAGACTTTTGAAAGCTTTCACAGTCCACCAGCAAGAATAAGGTCATACCCATCACTTTCTTATGTTTAAACTTTTTTCTTTTTTGTTTGACAAGCCCATGGTTTCTTGGAAACAAGGAGCAAAGATATATGAGACAAATTTTGGATTTATATGGAAACTCTGTTTTAAAAATCCTATTGTTCTTTTTTTAACCTTCAAAAGTTTAAATGTAAAAGCTGATTCAAGAATTTTGCAGATCAATCAATCAGCCTAGTTGGGGAGACAAAACATAGAAATATGTTTAAAATTATTAAAAACATCAGTCAATAAATGATTAAGTGATACATGGAGAATATATGGAAAATGACTGTCTAGGAGTTTAGGGGACAAGGTTAATGTGGTGATCAAAGTGATCAAGCAGGTCTTATATGAAGAGATAAGATTTGAGCTGCACTTGCATGATAAGCAGAATTTAGCTGAGTGAAGTCAGGTGAAGAGAATGGGATGAAAGGCATAAATAGGAGCTGATCTTGGAAAGAAAGGCCATCTTTTCATCAGAGCCTGCAGAGAGAGAGAGAGAGAGAGAGAGAGGAGGGGGGGGAGGGAGAGAGAGAGAGAGAGAGGGAGAGAGAGAGAGACAGAGACAGAGAGGGGAGAGAGGGGGGGGAGGGAGAGAGAGAGAGAGAGGGAGGGAGGGAGGGAGAGAGAGAGAGAAAGAGAGGGAGGGAGGGAGGGAGAGAGAGAAACCAAGAGAGAGAATTTGTAGAATTTATTTATGTGTTTTGGAGTATAAAACAGAAGAAAAGAAAGTTCACAGTATGAAGCAAGGTTCTCTGCTGAAAAGGAGGAGGTTAGTCGTTTGGGGGGCTTGAGGACAGAAAAGTCACTCTAAAACAATTACTATGAGGAATACTATAGGGAATCAATTAAGGAAGGAGAGGAGAATTGCAATATACCAGTAATGAGGTCCCATTTGGGATGAAGCTGGATATCGCTGTTGTGTGGCTTCCTCCAGCACTATTTAGCAACCCCTGAGCAACAGAAGACAGATGGTGGATAATGTAGGGTTGGTTTTCATTAAGGCGTAAATGATATGACAAGGGGCAAGAGATTTAAGTGTTGAAGATGCTAGAGACTGAAGTGGTTAACTACAGGATCAAATTGAGAAGGAAAGAAAGTTGATCTAGGAGCAATGGTGATGGCCTGGGAGAGCAGGAAAGAGTAGAGGTCACAGTATAGATGAAGAATTGGCTTAGGAGTGGTAAGGGACAGGGAGAGGTGGAAGGATTGAGAGGGCAGGGTCAGAGAAATTTTCATTTTTTGGGTTAGGATAGTAAATACTTAATCGGTGGTCATAATGTTAACAGTAGGACCATTCCTGCTTTTGGCTAATTCAGAGTAAAGGCATGGGTCATAGAGTCTAAAAGGTTGATGAATAGCTTTTATTGCTTTTTAAACTTTGACATTTTTCTAGCCTTATTTAACTAATTCATAGGATCACAGGCCAACAGCTGGGAGGGATCTTAGAAGTCATCTAATTCAATCTCCTCTTTGTACTGAAAAAAGAAAACAAGGCTCAAAGAGGTTAAGTGACTTGCCAATGTCCTACAGGTTAAAGTAAGTATTGGAGGTGGTAATTTGAACCCAGGACCTCTACCACCAAAGTCATTGATCTTTACTTTTGCCAATTTTAGGTAATCACTTTCAAGGAAACGGGAAAACTAGCTTCAGACTTTACTTATTTTGATGTTTTAAGTGGTTTGTGATTTTATTGGTGAGAGAGTGCTTTTCGTTGATACAAACAAAAATCACTCCATCCTCCATTCTGTGTGACTCTCATCTGTATTTTACAGCAAATCCTCCATAGACAACATATGGAGCTAGACGCATTCTTTCTGATCTGTTCGCACTTTGAGGCTACCCAACCTCAGGTTCTCCAGCTGTTGTGTTTTATTCTAGCTATGTGATTGGCCTATAGTTTTCCCCTATATATATTTTTGATGATGTTTCTCACTCCGCTTGTATCCAGGATATCTTTGGTAACATGTAGCAGCCTGCATATTTCCATTGCCTTTTGAATTATTGTAATTTTAATCCTTCTGAAATGAAACTGTTGGCTGGCTGCCTAAAAATTGATGTCATCAAGTATCTTCTGGGGCAGCGAGGTGGCTCCGTGAATGGAGGACTGCACCTAGAATCAGGAAGTTTCATCTTTCTGAGTTCAAATCTGGCCTCTGATGCTTACTATTCATTTATACATGAATAGTATATAGTATATAATATACTATTCATGTATATATGTATGTAAATGACACAACCTTATTTGCCTCAGTTTCCTCATCTGTAAGTAAACTGGAGAAGGAAATGGCAAACTACTGCAGTATCAGTCCCAAGAAAACCACAAAAGGGGTCATGAAGAGTTGGACATGACTGAACACACTATCTCCTGGGCCTCATTGCATCAGAGCAATCCTTTTATTTCTCTCTCCTCTGTCCTTTATTTCACTCACCACAGGGACTGTTCCAAAATTTTTCTTCTGTTCTGAAGCCTCCCACAGCACCTCCTACCCCTACCCTCTCAGATGAGACTTGACTTCATACTTCACTCATGATATTGAGACTATTTAAAGCGAGGTCCCTCTTCTCCCCTTCTTATACCCCTCTAACATCATCTCCAATATCTCCTCCACTCTCTGGTCAAGTGGCCAGCAGCTAGGTGTCAGTGGGTGGAGCTCTGGACCTGGAGTCAAGAAAACGTGAGTTCAAATCTAGTCTCAGACACTCATTAGTTAACCCATCTCAGCTTTCTCATCTGTAAAAATGGGGAGGTAATAGCACCTATTGCTGAGGATTGTTGTGAAATTAAAATGAGTTAATATTTACAAAACACTTTGCAAGCCTTAAAACCCATAAAATACTAGCCATTATTATTATTGTGTATTCCTAATTTGATTCTCTCCCATCTCCGCCCCCCCCCACTGTCACTATCCTTTCCCTTCCCAATCATATTCAATCTTTCTCTATTAGTTCCTTCCATGTGCCTACAAACATGAGGTTGCCTCCCTCCCCTCTGGAGTCCAAAATCATGAAGCAGATTGATACTCAACAAGCATTGTCCTACAGTCTCATTTGCTCCTGCTCACTACCATATTCAACATGTTCTCTGTGGCTAGTGTCTAGTAAGGAGGCTTTAAAGCTTTCCCCAGTCTGATGATGATGATGATGACAGTGACAGTAGTTAGCATTTGCATAATATTTTAATGTTTACAAAACACTTTATATATGTTATATCTCATTTGATAAAGTATGCCAAAATTCATACTTTCTTCCCATGTATCTCTCCTTTCATCAGCCCCATATTTCCTAATGTAATCTGTGTTGAGGCACAACGTCCTAAGAGTTTAATTTCCTGAATCTTCCCCTAACAAATGGTAGCTTTTTTCAGCTATCAGGAGCAAGGAGATCAGACTGACATCAACCATTTTGGGAAAGGACCCATATACCTCATTATATCACTAATCAGATTTCAAGGGCTTAATTCCCCAACAGATAAATAAATGGTCAAAATACATGAACAAAGAGTTCTTAAAAAAAGAATTGCTTAAGTATTCACAATCACATGAAAGAATACTCCAAATCACTACTAAGAGAAATGCAAATCAAAACAACTCTCAAGTTTTACCTGAGACCCTAAAAATTGAAAAATATGACAAAAAAAATGACGATAGTCAGTGTTGGATGGGGTGTGAAAAGATAGGCATGCTTGTACATTGTGGATGGAGATGTGAAATGGTACAACCATTTTGGGAAGCAATATGGAATTATGCAAATAAAATGACTAAAGTATCTATACTCTTTGAACTAGAGACCCCATTGGGCTTATTAAGCGTATCAAGCTAATCAAGTCACTATGAATAAGAAGAAAGTTCTCATATACTCTAAAATATTTATGGCAGCAGTTTGTTGGTGAAAACTAACAATTAGAAACAAAGTGGATGCCCATCAATTGTGGAATGATTAAATTGTGGTATGTGAATGTAATATTACTGTACTGTAAGAAATGGTGTGTGTGATGAATACCAACATGGAAAGATCTATATGAACTGATGATGCACAATGCCTGGCACATAGTAGACATTTAGTAAATATTAATTGATTGATTGAAAGTGAAGTAAGTAGAACCAAGAAAACAACACAGTAACTCCAACAATGTAGATGGAAAGAACTACATGCCAAAAAATTACAAGTAAATGTAACAAAATTATAAAGATCCAACAGGACTTAAATGAAGAGATAAAAGAAGACAGTCCAAGCCTATCTCTTGGCAAAGGTGGAAGATCTACAGATATTATATGTTGCATATTTTTGGAGTTTTTCAATGTATCAATCAGTTATGTTGTATTTTTTTTTCTCTCTAAAAAATGCTGTTTGTCATAGGGAATGGCTCTCCAGGAGGAGGTGAGGTTTGGGATAGCTATGGTGATGTAAGAAATAGAAAATATCAATAAAAATTTTAAAAATACATTTCAGGGCTTACTGCAATTAGTACAATGGTCACCTCCAGCAGGAATGTTTGGATGCAGAAGCATCCCCATGCGAGAGGAAGCATTCCTCATTGGTGAACTTTAGTGACCATTAAATATGTGTAAAAATAAATAAAAGTGATCATGAGAGTGCTTTGTAAATGCTATAGACATAACTATGCCCATACCAACATGCCCTCATGGACAATTGTCTGTATATGTAGTATATGTAGCTAGCAAGTATTTCCATGCACCCTGTAATTTAAGTTTGCATAGTTAAATAGTAAACAACTCCCAGCTGCAAAAAGGAAGTTGAAGACAGTGTATAATTTACCATCAAACACAATTCCAAAGAGGTCTATAATTTGCCCTAATGGTATTGTTAGTCCAATTCTTTCCTTATATGTCACCCGTCATTTAATGCAAGGTTTTAAAAAGTGTTCCATGTTTAGCAGCATTAATACCTCCAGCCAAAGAACTAAGGGAGAATGGAAAATTTGCCCATTGCAGCTATATTTTATTCAAGTGTCCAACTGTAGTGAATTCAGGCCAGAGGCTGTGATGTGGTTGTGCCAAACGCTCTGAAATTTTGCCAAGGTGAAGAGGCAATACCCTATTGCGCTCTTGTCACCATAAATCCTGATATCATAATCTTTTCTAAGTTCAGTTGCTGTAAAATTCAGTTGTATGTGCAAAAAGAACAGCTTAAAATTTTCTAGGGTATAGAGGAGCTCAATTTTTTAAAAGAAAATATCCAAATGAAGCAATTGTATCTCACATAATTTGCAGCACTGATGCCTTATCATTCTGTAGAGGTGACGCAGTGCTCTGAAAGACCATGCCATTGGAGGACACACTCTAGTAGTTCTTCCTAAGGTGGGGAGACTTCCAACATGTATCTGGTGGCAGACTTTGTGGTTCAAATACCAGTCTCGCTAAGGTTGAAAATGATCCTTGTCAGAAAGTTGGACATCACACAAACATTTTCTTGGCCATAGCAACTTGTGAAACATAATAAAGAGCAGAGGGGTTGAAATCTGCAAGGCAAGTGTCAACAGGGATTAAATCATGGCTCTTTTGAAGTATCAAAATAGCAGTTAGTGCTGAGTAGAAAATAGACCATCATCATGGTGGTTCCAAAGGCTACTTTTTCCCCTTCCAAATTCCTGGGTTGTGTCCCGCTAAAGTTTGCTAGAGATCAGTTGAATTAAATGGCCTGACAACTGAAGATAAAACAATCAGAAGTTGATGATATATAAAACACTCCAGCAGCATTAAAGGAACACAAAGTCTATATATGGCCTTCCATTATGTCAGCTGGTGAATTTTGGTGACCTAACCTAAAACAGAGGAAGTTTCTCCCACTGATAATGGGTCAGGAAGATATTACTACAGTCCCTCCAAGACATTGAAGGTGAGTGGTTTTCCCAAGGCTGCTAGGACCAGCAGTTCCAAGATTCTTGAGATAAGAAAGAGTTGTATTTGGACATTCTAATCCTTACCTTAGTGAGTCATGAAGAGGTCGAGTTTAGTAGAATGTCATAGAATGGATGGGGCATTGGAAGAGATAAGCAGAAAGCAATAGTATAGAGGTTTTTTTACATAGGTCAAGATAAGTGGACTGCGTGTGCTAACATACCCTGGCTAATGAGCATTCACACTGACCCTAGAAGGAAAGAGTAATGAGAAAGTGCATGCTCTGTATATTCTTATGCTTCTTTGCAGGTATTATGAATTTAGTTATCTGTGTACATATTGTTTCTCCCCAGTGAAATGTATTCAGCTGGAGATCAGTTTAATTAAATGGCCCATCAATTGCTCTCCAGCCAACTTTGTCAGGATGCAATTGGGGAATTTGAAAGGAGAAAGAGAAGTATTTTGAGCCATCATGATGCTGACCTATTTTCTATTTAGCATTAACTGCTTTTTTTATTAGTAAATAAATTTATTTATTTAACTTTTTACATTCATTTTCACAAGATTTGGGGTTTCAAATTTTCTCCCCATTTGTCCTCTCCCCCCTCCCCAATACACTGAGCATTCTAATTACCCATATCACCAATCTGCCCTTTCTTCTTTCATCCCT
>CM053771.1:158700530-158721504 GCA_028658325.1 Potorous gilbertii | reverse complement strand
CTCCTCCTCAGAAAGGAAAGGAGCTAACATGTGGTCACCAAGAAAGTAACTTTCTATGGTCTTATTTTTTTTTCCCTTTTCTGGGCATTTTCCCAGCCAGTTACTTGACTTCTGAGATTCCTGTCCACCCCCACCCAGATCCACCCAGCTAGTGCTTGGGGTCTGAGATTCAAATGCTGCTCCCCAGCCTCAGGGCTTTCAGTGGTGGGCCCAACTGCTATTCAGGGTAAGATTAAATTCAAGTTCTCAGGTGGGGGCAGGGCCGCCTCCAAGGCTCAGTTCCCTCAGGGGGTTTATGCAGAGACCTTCAGTAATGGAGCTCCTGCCTGCTCCTAGAGCCTCTGGCCACTGCTGCCTCTGCTGCTGCCTCCCAAGGGGGCCTGAGTTATGGAGACACCCCTGCTCCTCTCTCAACCAGCCCAGAAGTCTCTCTCACTGACCAGCAGCGCCTGTGGCTGGAGGGACCTTCGTGGTCACTGGAGATTCCGTCCCTGAAGCCTGCCTCGATCTGCTCCTCCTGGGTGCAGCCAAGCTAGGGTTGGATTCCACTCTGGTCCTGTGCACGACGGACCTTTTGTGAGGGTTTTTCAGGTCTTTCTGTAACAGAAATCTCCTCCACTCTGTTGTTCTGTGGCTTCCACCTCTCCAGAATTTGTTAGAAGTTCTTCTTTACAGATATTTTGTAGGCTGTGGTTTCAGAGGTGGCATAAGTGTGTCTTTCTACTCCGCCATTTTGGCTCCTCCCCCCACTAACTGCTTTTTGATGCTTAAAAAAAACTCCACAAAAACATGATTTAATCTATTGCCTGAATTTAATTCGTGCATTGAAATGACCAGAGTTGGGCACTTGAATAAAATACAGCTGCCATAGACAAATTCTGGTCTCCTTTGAAGGCAGGAATCATTTCAGTTTTGTGTGCCTAGTACAATGCTTAGCACTTAGTAAATGCATATTGATAGGTTGAGTGGTTGTTTTGCTATGTAGCTCCCCTCAGGAAAGTTACCAGGGCATAGAAGCATAGTGAGTTCAGCTGTGATAATAGAGGAAGTTAATTCAGGGGATTGTTTAAATCTAGAGACTAAGGTGAATGCATTTCAGTGTCAAATAGGGTTCATTTCCTTGCTGCATGTTTTAAAAAAGAATATCAAATGAGTTCTGAGATCTTCCAGAGCCAATTAAGGTACTTGCCTTCATCTTCAAAGTCTGGAAGGAGACAGACCTCTGATATTTAAGGAGCTGTCATTTACTCTATCTTGTATAATATTCTCTGCAGAGGAAAAGTCAACTTAGCCAAGATTACATGGAGTTCTCCAGTATCAGGTGCCCAGCTCAGTGGTCCTATCAAAATGTTCATAAGTAAAGTCAAAACACATATCTGGAATCAGTTGCCATGCAGGTACTTGCATTCCTTATCTTAAGAGAACTCATTCTGTTGAATTTTCCATTTAAGCTTTAGGGACTTTCTGGCTAAAATACATTGCATTAAATAGTTACATCTACTGGTGAATTATGATAATACAGCCTGACTATGCTAAGAGTTGCAAATACAGTCGGACCACTATATCTTTTTAAAAATGTGGTTAAAACATGCCTAATATGAAAATATGTTTTACGTGATTGTATGTGTTGACTGATAGTACATTTCTTGCTTTCTCAATGGTTGGGAGAGTGATGAGAGGGAGGGAGAGAATTAGGAACTCAAAATTTTTGAAAAATGCATGTTGAAAAGTAAATAACATTTTTTTAAAAAATGAGGCCAAGTTCTTAGAGGTGACAAAATGCTGTGGTATGGTATGCACCTGAGAGACAGGTTAAGTGTATGTTCATGGCAACTGATGAACTCTCATGACTACAGATGAGGCTAAGTAGGCTCTTGTCTGAGAACACAGCTCTCAGATTAGGTGGGTAGGACACCATCTTAACCTTTTCCCACAAAAAGCATTCAATTCAATCTATCTGGGGGTTTTCCTTCTTTCTTCAGCTTTAGAGGGTTAAACAACAAAAAGATGACATTCATTTCATAGGCACTTATTTCATAGTGTTACAGGAGAAATATTTCCTCTCTGAGTTCATGTGGTAGATAACTATTGCCAAAATATATTTACCACAATGCAGAAATTAGAGGGGTAGAAACATGGGTTTAATTACTATGCTCAAGCACAGGTTTAAGCCTTAGAGAAAACCAGAACCTCCATTAGGATCCTCACAAGCTCTCTTATAGGTCAAAGTGACACAGAAATAATTCTTTTACATATTGCAATCTTGTACATTTATCTTGGGCCGTAAAAATTAAAGAGATGATAGCTCCATAATCTCATATTTCTTTTAATGTCATAAAAATTGAGCAAAGGTAATAGTCATTGCAAAAGTCATGTTCACAAACATCCCCTAAGGAAACAAACCTCAGCAAATAAACTCTATGGGTAAACTAAGTCAGGTTACATATTAAACTACATTTAAAGGGCTCACAAATAATCTGATTGAAGAGGAAGATTTATATATTTCCAGAGAGTCAGGGACAATTGAGAGTCTCTGTCTTATCTGAAGATTAAGACTTTAAGTACATTTTCACATTCCTTGGAACAAGTTTTGGGCAAGTCAATAATCTCACCACTAAGAGAAACAGCCCTGACTTTCCTTTAACATTATTATTGAACGAATCAGGTTTCATCAGCTGAGGTTAGTAGATTAAGAATTAAAAATTACCATTACAATAGTCATTTTTTCTGGAATGCACTTAAGAGAAAGCCATATGCTGTGTTCCAAATTAAGATGAGAGGATTATGGGAGTCTTAGAGCTCCAAGAGGTTTTAGAAGCCAGATAAATCAACTTCCTCATTAGCAAATGAGGAAATTGAACCCCATAAAGATAAGGTGACTGGCCCAGCCTCACACTTCCAAGGTATATCATATCAAATTCATGAAAAGAGCACCAAGGACTTCTATATCTCCTCATCCTCAACCTTACCAGATAGATTTAATTTAACAAAATACCAGCATTGGAGACTTGGGAGATATCACTGTTCTATTTCAACATCTCAGACTGTGTGTCAGGAAACTATAAAAATACTCACAGACAAAACAGTGTCACAAGGGAATCCAAAGCTTTCTCTTAGATTCATGATTTCAAAAGCTTTTGCACAGAGAAAAAGAGTAACTATGGTCATGAAAAAAAGCCAGTTTCCTCCACAAATCCACAGCTCTGCACAAACATATTGAAAACTCAATCAATCCTGTGTAAGTCCATGGGGTCTCCTGTTTTGGGGCCTGGCCTCATTGAGCAACTATTATAACGTGGCACGTCTTAGCTTATCTGTAGGGAAATACACTAAGTTGATTAATACACAATGCTAGGTTTTACTACTGAGCTGACCAAGCAACTTAGTCCAATTCCACAGTCATAGAGTATGCATCTAACCGTGGACCACCATCTCACAGTATGTGTTCTTAGTCAACAAATCAACAAACATTTATTAAGTTCTTATTTATTGCCAGACATTGGGGATACAAATACAAAAGTAAGACTATTCCCTATCTTCAAAGGCTTACATTCAACTGAAGAGACATAAAATATTCAAAGTTAAGTAAATCCTGGATGTTAGTAAACACAAAGAGTAGGAGGGGATGGGAAAGGGGCAGGGAGGGATATCACTGAAAGTACATTACCACAATCGGAGAAAACACTCCAAGGGCACAACTTGAAAATGATGCATCAAAAACAGCACACAAAGCAGATGACCATCAGTTGAAAAAGAACTAAATAAATTATAGTCCATGAATGTAATATCTTACAGCATTATAAGAAATAAAGAATATGAAAAATTCAGATAAATAAGGAAAGACACATGAACTTATCAAAATGAAATAAGTAGAATGAGGAAAACAATAATGTATATATATATATATATATATATATATATATATATATATATATATTTATGTGCGCGTGTGTGTATAAATACATACAATTACTGTAACAATATAAATTATAAAAAATAAAGGAAATTGTTCTTTAATTATAATGGCTAGCTTATCTTAGAAAATTTGAAAACAAAGCTACTCTGGTACTTCTTTTAAGGGTAGGGGACTATAGGTTTGAAATATTTTCAAACTTGTTATGTTGGTCAATTTTGCAGAACTATATTTTTCTTTATTTTATTGTTTGCTACAAGATTGCTCACTGGAAAGCAAAGAGGAACATAGTCAAACATGAAAGTTATATAAAAACAAGAGTTTAAAATAAAAACTAATTTTTAAAAACTTTATTGGCATTCTTTATTTTAAATCATCTACATATCTTAGGACATCTGTCCCTCCTTCCCCTGCCAGAAAGACATCCCTTATAACAAAAGATAAAAAAGAGAGAAAAATACAGAGGCCAGGGAAACTGACCTACATACCTATCAACTAAGTCTAGCATTATAGGCTGCATTCCAGAGCAATAGTCACTCTCCTCTACAAGGAAGGGTGAGGGTGGCATTCTCATATCTCTTCTTTCAGATCCATTGTGGCCATTATAATTTTGCAGCACTCATTTTTTATTACTTTGTTTTTATTGCTACTTCTGGTAACATTGTTATGGTCATTACAGATATTGTTTTCCTCATCCTGATTACTTCACTTTGCAATAGTTTGCACAAGTCTTTTGAGGTTTCTCTTCATCACATTCATAGATTGGTTGTTGTTGTTGAGTCATTTCAGTCATGTCTGACTCTTTGTGACTCTGTTTGAAGTTTTCTTAGCAAAAACACTAGAATGATTTGCCACTTCCTTCTTCAGCTCATTTTACAGATGAAGAAACTGAGGCAAAGAGGGTTAAGTGACTTGACCAGGGTCACACAGCTAGTAAATGTCTGAGGCTGTATTTGAACTCCTGGCCCAGAACACTATCCACTGTGTCACTCAATTGCCCACTCATAGTTTTATTTTGGTTTTTTTTTTTTACATTGCAGTAAAATTCTATTAAATTCATGCACCAAAATTGTTTAGCCATTCCCTGGATGACAGGCATCAACTTTCTTTGTAACTTTTTGCTACCATAAAAAGTGCTGCTATAAATACTTTAGTGCATATATTTTCCTTCTTTGAATCATTGATCTTTTTCAGATATGTCTTGCAGAGGCATCTCTGGGTCCAATAATATGGACATTGAAACCTCTTACTGTAGTTCAAAGAGTTTTCCAGAATCATTGATCCAGTCCACATCTCCACCAACAACGAGTACTAGTATACTTGATTTCTCACATTCCATCCAAATTTATCATTCCAATCTTTTGTTGCCATTGGCAACTTGCTGAGTATGAGGTGAAACCCCACAGTTGTTTTTGTTTTCATTTCTCATATTAATTATTTGGGACAATCTTTCTTTGGTTATTAAAATTTGCAGTTCTTCATTTGAGAACATTTTTCCTATTCAATGTGGAATGGTTCATTGACTGATAAGACAACATAAGTTTTCCCCTCTAGAACTGTCCTCCCACAGAATGTCTAGAAGTTTCATATGTGACAACTCTTCTCATTTTTGACATCATATCCCCACTGAGTCTTCTCCCTGTAAGAGAGTACCAGCTTCTTTGATATTGTGAAGGACCACAAGATAATCGATCTAGGTATGAAAGAAAACTTCTTATCCAGCCCCTTCATTCTATAGATGAAGTATCTGAGGCACTGGAAAGTTAAGGGAATTCATTACCTTTGACCATCTGTTTGCTTTATTTTGAGTGTACGCTAGTATGTCAAATGCCTCCTGTGGTGCCTGGAACTGGATACAATACTCTAGATTTGGTCTGCCCAGTATAGGGTATAATAGAATATTCTGTCTCTTGATCTAGACAATGTTTCTATTAATTCAAACCAACAATAATTCCATTACTACCATTATGGAAGGGATCTAGGGCAGAATTCAAGCAAAAGATGTCCTTCAGATATCTTTGCAAATGATATTGTGTTTATAGAATCAAGACTCAGAACGCTAAAAAAAACACACTTAAAGGAGATCTATGAGCAATCAAAAGAGTTTGGCCTAACTATCCACAATGGAAAAATTATTGTTGACTATGGTTGACTATGACATGAAGTTGGATATATAGAACATAGTCCATCAGTATATCAGTGTGTGTATATGTATGTGTGTGTGTGTGTGTGTGTGTGTGTGTGTGTGTTTAAATAAATAAATATATGGGAAGGGAAAGGAATAACCATTTATATAGTACCTAGGATGTGATAGGAACTTTACTAAGCACTTTTTAAAACAAATTTATCTTATTTTATCCTCACAAAAACCTTAAGAGGTAGATGCTTTTATTATCCCCGCTTTACATTTTAAAAACTGAGCAAATAGTGATTAAATCACTTGCCTATGGTTACAGTTAGTAAGTACCTAAGGCTGGAGATGAACACGGATGTTCCTGACTCCAGACTCAGTTATCTTTTCCACTGAGCCACCAGCTGCATATGTGTTTATGTAAGTATATATGCATATGTGTGTGCATATGGACATATATATAGACATGTGTAATTTATTATATATACACATATAGAAAATTTCTGTCCAGGATTTATCTGTCATATAGACAACTGACAGATAGATGTATGGATAGATAGACAGATAGATAGATGATAGACAGATAGACGGATAGACAGACAGAAAGATAGATAGATAGATAGATAGATAGATAGATAGATAGATCTTGGACAGAAACTGTAAATGCATAATTAGCTCAGCCCAAAATTGAAGAAGAGGAGAGGAAATAGCTATATCTCCTTTGGGAAATTGTGCAGGGCTTTTAATTACCAAAAACTTCTCTCTGAAAGAATGACCTATCTTTTTAAAAACAATGTTATGTATGTTGTGATCTTGTATTCTTTGAATCATAGAATATTATCATCTCTGAAGAAGCAAAGTTGAAAGTAGCCCAAAGAACAAAGAGATGCATGATTGCAACACATCACAAACAGGACCCTGTGCCAGAGTATTGGGATAAGGGATGTCATCAGAGAAATGTATGACTAGAAACAGATAGGCCTGTCATGGAGTCACAAAGGGATAATTGATGTGCAGTCCATTGTGCTCCACTGGTACCCATTCCATCTCAAAAGTTCTTAAAGAAAGATGGCACTACACTGGGGGCACTCTCTGAGGCAGATTTGTGAGAATTTAGAGACAAGAATCATGCAATTTGGACAGGTATAGGCAATCTACAATCTGCATTCTAGGGGGAGTGCCCATATTAGAGATGTTATAGAGCCTTCAAAATATGGGGTTTTATATTTCAAATTTTCTTTTTATTTTATTATATCCTTACCAAACTTCAATAAACATGGATGTTTCTATGTTTAAAAAAACAAAAAAAGGGAATTGTAAATAAAATCATATATCTATTATATACAACTTGTTTTTAAGTATATATTAAATTTTTCATGATAACATCAACACCACTTTGCTTATCTGTCCCATTTTGAATTTCATGTTGCTCTTCTATAGAAAAAAAAAATCAAAATTTCCACTGATACTCTTTTCTTTCTTTTCTCTTTTTTGCATTACATACTATCTCCTAGAAATATCTCCCCTCCTCAAAAACTAAAAATCCTCCTTTATAATGAATATATATGTATATATAATGAATAACATAAAACAAATAAATAAAACTAATTCACATGTTGACATTGCTTGAAAAATATGTAATATATTCAAGAAAATAGATTGTGAGGATGGAGTCAAGATAGTGGGATAGAAAGACAGACCTGCTCTAACTCTAGCCCCATACCCCACAAAATACCTGTAAAAATGACTCTAAACAAATTCTGGAGCCACAAAACACAGAGTGCCACAAAATGACAGAGTGAAAGAGATTTCCAGCCCAAGACAGCCTGGAAGCCCAATAGGAAAGGTGTATCACACCAGACTCAGAGTGGAGAATAGCCCAGATTTGGCTGCACAGCAGGGACAAGACTGGAGCAGCCTTCAGGGTGTGGAATCATGGTTAGCCCTGTGGTTCCCAGATTTCTCAACCCACAAACACCAAAGACAGCTTCAGAGAGAGGTCAGTGAGAAAGCTCTTTCACCTGGATAAGAAGGGGGCAGTGTCCATCCCCAGCCCTGGTCCCAGGGCAATGGCAGTCAATGCAACAGCAGCATCCTTTTTGGAGCCCTCTGCCTAAAGACCCTGGGGGATCAAGCAGTTGATCTGGATCTCAGTCCTGAGTGGAAGTCTTGGGGTGTGGAAGAGCACTGGCATGGTGGAACTGGTGGAGACTCTGGAGAGGGAATCCTACTCATGTATCCTGGACAGAAAAACTTGTGGTTGCTCCAAGACCAGAGCACAGGTCAGGGGAGGTGCCAACTTCTCTTCCTTAATTGTGTCACCATGGAGGAATTGAAACTTACAGGTCCCTAGAGTATACCCTCCACCTGACAAAGGACTCAAAAGTCAAGTAACTGGCTGGGTAAATGGCCAAAAAAGGGAAAAAATAAGACTATGGAAGGTAACTTTCTTGTGAAAAGGTATTTTCTTCCACTCTTTCAGATGAGGAAGAACAAAGCATACAATCAGAGGAAGCCATAAAAATCAAGGCTTCTACATCCGAAATAAATATTCAGTGCTCTCAGGCCATGGCAGAGCTCAAAATGGTTTTTGAAAGTCAAGTAAGGGAGGTGGAGGAAAAATTGGGAAGGGAAATGAAAGCAGTGCAAGAAAATCATGAAAATTAAGGCAACAACTTTCTAAAGGACACCCAAAAAATGCTGAAAAACATAACACCTTTAAAAATAGACTAACTCAAATGGCAAAAGAGGTCCAAAAGAGAATGAAGAGAAGAATGCTTTAAAAAGCAGAATAGGTAAAATGGAAAAGGGGGTTCAAAAGCTCATTGGAGAAAATAATTCTTTAAAAATTAGAATGGAGCAGATGGAAAGTAAAGACTTTATGAGAAACCAAGAAATTATAAAACAAAACCAAAAGAATGAAAAAATAGAAGACAACATGAAATATCTCATTGGAAAAACAATTGACCTGGAAAATAGATCCAGGAGAGACAATTTAAAAATTATTGGTCTACCTGAAAACCATGATCAAAAAAAGAGCCTAGACATCATCTTCCAAGAAATTATCAAGGAAAACTGCCCTGATATTCTAGAACTAGAGGGTAAAATAGAAATGGAAAGAATCCACCAATTCCCTCCTGAAAGAGATCCAAAAAGAGAAACTCCTAGGAATATTGTAGCCAAATTCCAGAATTCCCAGGTCAAGGAGAAAATATTACAAGCAACTGGAAAGAAACAATTCAAGTATTGTGGAAATACAATCAGGATAATACAAGATCTAGCAGCTTCTATATTAAGGGATCAAAAGGCTTAGAATGTGACATTCCAGAGGTCAAAGGAGCTAGGATTAAAACCAAGAATCACCTACCCAGTAAAACTGAATATAATACTTCAGGGGAAAAAATGGAATTTCAATGAAATAGAGGACTTCCCAACATTCATGTTGAAAAGACCAGAGCTGAATAAAAAATTTGACTTTCAAATACAAGAATCAAAAGAAACATGAAAAGGTAAACAGGAAAGAGAAGACTTAAGGAACTCATTAAAATTGAACTGTTTATATTCTGACATGAAATGATGTTATTTGTAATTCATGAGACCTTTTTTAGTATTTGGGTAGTTAGAGGGAATATATATATGTAGGTGTGTATGGGTATCTATGTATGTGTATATTATATATCTGTAGGTATATATATGTCCATGTGTGTATAGAGATGTGTGTGTGGGTGTGTGTATATACATATATATGTATATACACACACCCACACACACACATAGACAAGGAAACATGAGGAACTGAATATGAAGGGAGAATACCTAAAAAAATGAAAATAAAATTTACTGTTGAATGGAATGTACTAAGAATAAGAGAAAGGGAGAGGTAAAATGTAGCAAATCATCTCACATACAAGAAGGAAGAAAGAGTTTCTGCAATGGGGGGGAAGAGAGGGGAGATGAAAGGAAATAATTGAGCCTTACTCTCATGGGATTTGACTTAAGAAGGGAATAATACATACTCAGTGGAATATGGGAATCTATTTTACCCTGCGGGAAGGCAATGGGGAAAGGGATAGGAGAGTGAAGACATTAGAAAGGACAGCAAACCGGAGAAAGTGATAGTTAGCATTTCTAGGACTGTACAAAATAATAATGACAGTCATGAACGTGTTGCTTTGCCCCTTAAATTATTGGAAAAATCTTTAGTGTTTCTTTATCACAGACATTATTGATTCTTGGTTTTAGACAGATACTATTTACTGTAGAAAGGTCCATTTATTCCTATTCTTTATATTATTTTTAACCAAATGAAAATTTTATTTTGTCAAAACTTTTTAAGTATCTATTGATATAATAATATTATTTTATTGTTTTTATTCTCAAAATATGCCTTTTAAGCAGATGTGTCATATTGAACTCTTGGTTAAATAGAGCCCCGCCATGGCCAGATTAGAAGTGATATTTAGCCCGCTAGGGTCCCCATCTTGGTACTACTTATATGTCATCTCATGAATTAGTGATGTAGTAAATATTTTTTGCCACCAAGATCATTTGAAGAAAGAATTCACTTCTTCAGTGTCCAACAAAATCAATCAATCAATACCAATAAGTATCAATTAACTACTAAATGCTCTGCTCTGTTGTAGGCATTGGAGATACCAAAACAAAAGTAAAACACATATTCCTGGTCCTTGAACTTGTGTTCTATTTAGGAAGACAATATGCAAAATACATACAAACTAACCTTCTATGGAAAGACAGGAGCAGAATGTATTCCAGGCATGGAGACAGAAGATGAAGTGTTGTCTCTGAAGAAAAGCAAAGACATGGAGACAGGAGATAAAGTGTTGTGTGTGAAGAAAAATGTCAAGGTCAGGTTGCCTGGAGCATTGTATGGAAAGGTTCGTTTGTGGCAAGTTGTGAAGCACTTTAGATGCTAAACCAAGAGGAATTCCTATTTGATCCTGGAGTTAGAGGGAGCCATTAGCGTTTATTGAGTAGAGGCTGTGATATGATCAGACCTGTAGTTGAAGAAAATCACTTTGGTAGTTGTGTGGAGGATGGATTGGGTTGGGGAAAGACTGATGCAAGGAGACCAATTAGGAGGTGATTTCTCTAGTCCAGGTGAGATGTGACAAAGGTGAGGACAAGGATAGTGGCTGTGTGAATGGAGAAAAGAGGACATCTGAGAATGACATAGATGTAGATACAATAAGATTTGGCAACTGAATTTGTGACATAATGGAGAGTGAATAGTCAAGGATAATGTTAAGGTTGAGAACTTGGGAGAATGGAAGAATAGCACCCTTGGCAAAATAGGGATATTTAAAAGGTAGATAGGTTTTGGGGAAAAGAAAATGAGTCCTTATTTGGACATGTTGAGTAGAGATGTTAGTGGGACTTGCAGTTTGAAATGAGCATTAGGTATTAGTAATGCCTGACTGGAGCTCAGTAGGGAATACATCTGGATATATAAATCTGAGAGTCATCTGCATAAAGATGATAACTAAGCTGATAAGTTCCATGAAAGCAAATGAGATCACCAAATGAAATCATGTAAGCTGAAGAAAAGAGAGCCTAGGACAAAACTTTGGGGTTAGAGTATTGAATATGTATGATGATCAAAAGAAAAAGACACTTCAAAGAAGTGGTCATGTACAGAGCAGGAGAACTAAGGAAGAACAATGTCATGAGAACCTAGAGAAAAGAGAATATCCAGGAAGAGAGGGTGATCACTGGTATCAAGTGCCACAGAGATTTCAAGAATAATGAGGACTGACAAAAAGTCATTAAACTTGTCAACTAAGCTATTAGTGGAAAGAGTGATGAGGTTGGAAGCCAGATTGTAAATGACTAGAAAGACAGTAAGAGAAACAGAGACAGTAAATGTAAACAGCTTTTTTCAAGGAATTTGACTTAGAAAGGGAGAAGAGATGCAAAATGATCATTTCAGGGAATGTTAGGGTCTAGTGAGGACTTATTTTTAAAGATGAGAAAGACCACTCTACTTGTAACCCCAGCAGAGAAGGATCAAGTAGATAGCAAGCAAAGAAAGATAGGAGAAAGGGAAATGATCATGGGGACAATCTACGGGATGGGATTGAGGATACATTTGGGGAGGTTGGATTTGGAAAAAAAAGGCCACCTCTTTACCAGTCTTATTTTGATTCTGAACATCAAGTCATAATTAGCAATCAGGAACCAATACAAAAGTAACCCTTTGAGAAAACAAAATAGACAAATGAAAGGGATATCTTCTTGTATAGATGTTCTTTCTTTAACAGAAGAAAGTTGCACAGCTACACTGGCAGACAAGAGGCTACTAAGCTTCATCTGGGCCTAGTTCTCATCAGTTTTTGTTAATATGCTCAGTTCTCTGACACACTCTAGCTTTACCAGCACCTATCAATCAAAAGCATCTATTAAACAACTATTATGTTCCAGGCTCAGTGTCAGGTGTGAGAGATATAAAGACAAAAATAAGACAATTCCAGACCTCTAGACCTCAGATTTCTTCCTGTCTGCTCTTCCAACTGGAACCCCCTCCCCAAGTCTTCTTTGATTTGTCCTCACTCCTACTCAAGCCTAATTTACATGTGCTTTTCCTGCAAATGTCAAGCTGAGAGTATTCTACTCATCTGCTCACATAGGATGAGGCTGCTGCCACTCTCTGCTCTTCAAGGTGAAATCTCTGCCCAGGGCCCTGTTCACTCTCAGTCCTCTTCAGTTCCCCCAAGGATCATAACAGTAAAGAAATAAAAGTTTACATTCACAGCCAAGATCCAAATTGAGGCAAACTTTCTGAGGGAAGCTAGAAGTCCAGTGGAACTCAACAATATTAGTATCAAATCTTTTTTCCCTTTCCTTTTGTAAGCAAACTGCAATCTTCTTTCCTGACTTAGTAGACAAGCATAAGAACATAAATAACCTCTTTCCTCTCCCACTGCTACAATCTATGATCTATATTTAATGTCAAGTGGCAAAGGAATTGGTATTGATGGATGCTGTGCCTACTCCTTGGTTTAGCATGAACCTTTCTTTCCTCCCAGCCCTATTACTACAAGTTTGTTTTAATGACTGTCAGCATAATAAATAAGCTTAGGGACTATGATGGAAACTGCTGTTTTACCTCTAAAAACTAAAAGCATTAGGATGACCACTGCCCTACACAGATTGGAAATCTAGCCCGGGAGCTAGAAAGCAGGCATGGCACTAAGCCACCTCTATCTAGTACATTGATGCTCCCAATTCTAAGACCAAAAAAAATTATTTTTTAATTACTTGGGAATTTACTCATTAAATAACTCTAGAAATAAATGTGCCATATGCCAACTCAAGGCAGGGGACAGGAATGCAGATATTGATCGTTTATCTAATGATGGAGGCCTGCTGACTGTATTGTCCCTTTTTTCTCATAGTTTCATCAAATCTGTGTACTCTGGAGATGTCTGACACATTCTCCTCCCACTGACAGAAGGTCCATCCCTTTGAGCCCTTGACATAATTCACATCACAAACACCAGTTTTGACACTTAGGAGCAAAACAGAATGAGCAAAACAATGTGCTAAAGTAAATGCTTCCCTGTTATTGCCTTAGAAAGCTGACTTGAGCAAGAATATTTGGGTATACCTCCCCCAGATGTCTTGTTTGGGTTATAGAGGCCTTTGTGATGTTGAGATACATTCTGTGCTTGGACCATCTATCTTGTAACCTTTCAGCACGTTTTTCTCCCCAATCTTGAAAGTAGAGGAAGTAAATTTTGATCCTTGCCCCTGCATGGAAGACAGAACTAGCCTTCTTGGCTCATTCTTGCCATCCAGAAAATAGAGAAACTGTTCAGTGCTTGGGATTTTGGGTAACCCTAGGGTCAAGTAACTTTCCAAACAACCTGTTCTCTGTTTCATTATGCCCCATTTTAAAGTCCACATTCCTAGACACAAAGAACCAGAGTGTAAAATGGGATTTTCTTGATCGTGGCACAGTTAGAGGCAGTAACAAATGAGTGATTCCCTTATGTTTGGAGTAAATCCCCAGCCATCATGATGGGCTAGGAAGGCACATTAAAAAAGAACTGCAACACAAGAAATCAAACCCTCAGGATAATAAAATTTGTCACCTACCCCGCCTTAAAGAAATTCTGGGAAGATCATTAATAAAGCACTTGTAGGGATTTAGATGAAATAAGCAATATAAATCATAAGGATCAATAATATCACAGATGATGGAGGTCATCTGGTCTAAAGCACCCTTCCCCCCATTTTAGAGATGAAAAATTCAAGGTCCAGAACGGTTGTGACTTGTGGGTAGATGTGACAGAACCCGGAGGTGACCATAGCCATGACCCCTTCCATTGCAGTGCACTGGAGTTGCAGGTGTGCCCCTTTAGCTAGGTGTCTGCCTGAACTTGAATACGAGCAGAATGCTAAAAGTAGCCTTGGGAATTTGTTAATCAAGTAGTTCTTGAACTCAATCAGTCAGTAGGGTGGGGCACACCCTACATAATTTTCGGCAGTTAAGTGCTCCCTTTGAGGTTGTTGGGAGGATCAAATGAAATTTTTAAAAGAGCTAAATAAATGTTGATTACTTTCTTCTTATTATTGGTAACTTGGTAGCACAACGTCTGGAACCCTGGGTCTCAAATCAAGAACACCTGAGTTCAGTTCCAGCCTCAGATACATCCTTGTCATGTGATCCTGGGCAAGTCACTTAACTTCTGCCTGTCTCAGTTTCCTCAACTGTACAATGAGGATACTAATAACGTCAACCTCCCAGGGCCGTTGTGAAGACCAAATGAGATAATATTGTAGAGCGCTTAGCACAGTGCCTGGCACATAGGAAGCTCTTAATAAATACTTCTTTTTTCCTTCCTTCCTTCCTTTTTTCCTTCCTTCCCTAAGGATCAATCCCCAGAAAAAAAGGGAGAGGCCTTTGATATTCTGGTGGCATTCTACAGATATTACAAATCTCCCGCAGTGAAGAAAGGCAACTTTTCTGCCGTACACGTTACAGCAAAAACGTGCTGTGAGAGCAGATGGGCTCTCTCATTTACTGAGATGCCCTGAGGTTTGGAAACCAGGCAGGGGGTTGGAAAGAGTTGGCATCTACCCCATCTGCCATGATGGTGTCAGTCCTAAAAATGGCACCTGCTGTCCAACCAGAGAAAACAAATGGGCTTCAGGCTTTCCTTTTGTCACTTCAGGGCAAGATTCAGACAGACTCTTCTGAAAAAATAATGTTTGTTGATCAAGATTGGGCAAGGGAGCATGGAGGCTTCTGTTTCAGAAAGCTGGTTCCTTTGGAAGCACCAAATCTGTCTTTGGCTCCTATCACCAAAGGGAAATGATTAGACTTCAGAGTCTAATGAATCCCACTGCCTGGTAGGTTACTCAAAAATTACTGGGCTATCAAGGGAGGGTTGGATTTTAAAGAATCTCTTATTGGCTGCCAGCCATTGTCTCATATACTATTGGAATTCAATATTAGCAATGACTTACTGGAGACAGGAAGTGTCTGAAACTGCACCGTCTAGAAAAATGATAGTTGATGGGTTTCTCAGTAAATATGTAGAGTGAGGGCTCCTGTGGAATTCATGCTGAGTAACTCTGAATGGTAATTAACTTGAATTTATTCTTGTTTTTCCAAAGCCAAGTCTGATCATCATATGAAACTAATGTTTTTCATCAGAGTTGGAACTGCAAGGGCTTTCCATTCATCCAGATCCTGCTGGAGAGCAAATTTGCGAACATGTGAGTGTATCATTTGGTAAATTCAACAAACTGTGCCTTAGCATCTACTACACATAAGGCACGGTGTTAGATGCTAGAGGAGGAAACAGATAAATACACCATGGTCTTTAGCCTTAAAGATACAATTACAATTGTAATTCAATTCTGTTGGGGGAGACAAGCCAGACACAAACATTACTATATTGAAAATTAGAATGTGCCCATGAATGAATGAATGAAAAGAAAAGGATTTACTATAGGGTAGGCAGGGTTCTAAGCAGAGGAGATTCAAATAGAAAAACAAGACAGTCCCTGATATTAAGGAGCTTAAAATCCAATAAAAGAAAATATTTGGGGGAATATAAAGAATCTTGGTTCAAGGATAAGACCTCAAAACGTAGTTCTTTCTGGGTATGGGCTCTAGATGTTTATTTTGATAAGGGGGAAGCTAAAAAGTGGCAAGACAAGAGAAGCATGGTCTGGAGGCAGGAATTTTGAGCTAATAACCTACAGAAGATCATAAAAGAATCAGTTTAGAGCTGGGAGGCCCCATAAAGCACATCCAGTTGAATCCATTTTACAAATGGGAAAACGGAGGCCCAGAGAAGTAAAGTAACTTGCCCAGAATCACATAGCTAGTAGATGTCAGAGGTAGGATTTGATCCCATTAATTATAAAATTGGTAGTAAGTCTCATTAATTAAATAATTAGCTCTGAGCTTCCACTCAATTTATTAAATATTATTTATTTTCTAAACTGGAAAAAATCCCATGAGTGTTATCTTCCCATAAACATTTCTCTCTCTCTCTCTCTCTCTCTCTCTCTCTCTCTCTCTCTCTCTCTCTCCTCCTTTTCTCCCCCCTCCAAATATATACACACATGTACCTATATATCTCAAATTCCATAATAAGTTTAAATAAATATTAAGGTTACTAGCTAAAGTATTTACTAACAGTATAATAAATAATAAAATACAGATACAAATAATTACTTATACCTAGGACAAATAAAGATCGTGGGCAAATAGTAATTTTATCACATAAATTACTATTCATTAATTTTATTAATAAATGAATATTTATCAGCTATGGGAAATATCAGAGGCAAAATCATTTTTACCATCACTACAACTGTTGATTTCTTCTCAGTTTTGGAAATATAGTTTCACATTTAGATTTCTCCATAGAATGACCAAAGCCTTTCAAAAACTGACTTTACAATGTTTATTCACAAAATAAAAGTTAAAATGGTTCTCTCAGGAAAGAAGTTCTCTTCTTTTTCTTTGTACCTTACTCAGTCTCTCTTCAGCCATGACAGGAAGTTTCCCTAGAAAGGTTTTATTTATCATTTCAAGGTTGTTGTTTTTTGGGCTTTCAATTTTGTGAATCACTTTGATTTTCAGAATTTCTACTTTAGTGTTCAGCTGAAGTTTCTTTATGTGTTTCTTGTCTAGATTTTAAAATTGTATTCTCAGTTCGTGGCTTTGCTTTGTCTTTCTGATTTATCCAATTCTAACCAAATCATTCCAGCAAACTTTCAATTCATAGTGAAGGCAATCATGTGTATTCAGTGTGGTTAACTCCCATTTGTACTTTCTGCTTTCACCCTTTCAGTGCTATAGATGTTGGATGATTGACTCAGTGTCCCCACTCTTGCTCTTTCCCCTGCTCCCTTACAGTATAAGCTTCTTGATAATAGGGATTGTTTCCTTCTATGTATTTGTATCCCCAGGGCCTAGTACAACACATAGCAGGTACTTAATTAATGCTTGTTAATAGATTAATTGATTGATAACCATAACTGATCTTGCCTTTCTTTCTAATATAATTATCTAGCTTCTAGTTTCTCCACCTATATCAAGAGGCCAGCATCATTTAGTCAGACCTGTTCCTGCCTTGACCATACATTTGACTCCTTTTGGCATCAGATAGCATTTACCCATAACTGCTTCATGTTTCATGGGCAACAAAACATGATAACGTTCAAGACCTAGCAGAATCAATGGATCACTGGAACCTAGGGTACCTCTAAACAGCCCAGAAACTGGCCCACCACCACTAGGGAAAGTATATGTTTATGTATGTATGTGTGTGCATGTACATATGTATGTATGTACGTACATAGACTATTTGTGTCTGACCTGTGGTAGAACATTCTTAGCTCATATTGATCTGATCATCCGCAGTTGAACACAATGTAATTTGACTCTAACATAGTGATGTCATTTTGGTACTCTTTGACACTGAAGGACAACAACCAACCAACCAATATGTATAGATGTGTATACATGTATACATGTATGTATATATCTATATATAAAAATATTTATGCTTAATCATAGCCTGGATGGGGAGGAAGGAGTGGGAAAGAACAAAATAAAAAATATACAGCAGAGAACAAAACATGCAAGGACACAAAGATTGACAGCTCTCAACACAATGTGTATTATTTATTAGATAGGCTTTCTTGAAATGAAAATTGATTGCTACATATCTTGAATCCTCTCTTACATACTGCTGTACACATGACATGTTTTTTTATTTTCTTATTTTATATTTAGGCTTTAATATTCAAGTTTATAATATTTTTCTTTTCTTATGTATTTAAGTTTAGTATTTATTTAGTACGTAAATCTAAAATTTAAAGAAGATAAAAATAAAGTTGTTTTTTTTTAAATTGACTCACCAGTGTTGGTGGGTCACTGATTTTCAGCTAATTTGACCCACACCCTTGAATATTAGATGTATTATTGCAGAAATCCAAATATTGAGAAGCAGTCATTGACTGTCCTTTATAGAGCCTCTTATGTTTAAGAACTTCATAGCTACCCAACCTCAACTAGATATGATATTATCCATTGAATCAGCTAGCAAAGGGATCACTATATCTAAGTCCAGTTGATTTCCCCCCTCCAGGGACCTTTCCTGGCTCCAGAAAGGGGTTCTACTTTAAGGAGGTTGTTCCAGCTGTGTTGGCAGCTTGATAACAATATGACCAGCACTGAAATTTATTACATTCCAACAGACTAATGGAATTCCTGTGGAAAATTATCTTTGCCAAAGTAGAATTCTCAGAACAGTATTACTACATTTGGAAGTGTGATTGAATTTATAACAGCCCAGCCCAGCCTTGGTCGTGCATGCACAGCTCATGAACAGCCCTCCGGGGCAGAATCTCCAGTCCTGGAACCCCCAGTCCCAGCAGCAGAGGGTCCACATATCCTTCAACCCACAGGCGCCAAAGGTCAGTTGTCAGGGTTTATTCAGCTGGCCTGGAAGGGAAAAGGGCCTTCACATCAGGCAGGTGGTAAGAGTTCTCAGGGCAGCCCCTACAGCAGCCTGAAACCATGGCTGGATCGTAAAAACCCCTGGGGGCACTTAAGAGCTGAGTCTTACCTCAGCCCTGTGTAGATGCTCTGAGGCAGTGAGTCTTTATCTTGCACTGAATGGAGGCCCTGCTCTTGCAGCTTGACTGAATTCCACCCCCTCAGTGCTAGCTTGGTGGAACTGAAGGTCAGGTGCCTGTGGAGAGGAAATGCTGCTAAGATTCTGGGCACAAAAATCCTTTCCTGTATCCAGACCAGTACACACTTGATTGTGCCACATTGGAGGAACTGATAGAGTATACCCTACTCTTGACAAAGGACCCAAAAGTCAAGTAACTGGTTGGGATAATGCCCAGAAAAGGGAAAAAAAATAAGACCATAGAAGGTTACATTTCCTGTGGGTCTTTCGTGTCACCCTGGGCTGGAAATCTCCTCCACTCTGTTGTTCTCCACTTCTATTGTTCCAAAATTTGTTGAGAGTCCCTCTCTTCAGGTGTTTTATGGGCCATATGGGGGCAGCCTCCACATGTGTGTCTTTCTACTTTGCCATCTTGGCTCCACCCCCCAGCTGGCCTGGACAAAAAAAAAGGAAAGAAGAAAACCACATTTGTAGTATCAAAAATAAAAGGAGTGAATTCACCACCAAAGAAGAGGAAATTAAGACAATTTTTTGGAACTATTTTGCCCAATTATATGATAATAAATTTGATAGTTTAAATATGTTTGCCCTAGTGCAAACCAAACATTAATGAAGCCTAGGACAGCCCAACTACCAGGACAATAAAAAGCACATGAAGGGCATTTGTTTTAGAGGGAGAGAAAGGGTCTGTTTTAGGCTCATTTAATTGGTTTTTTAAAGTTCATGACCAAATAAAGAATAGAGAGAATCACAGAAGACAAAATGGATTTCTTTCAGGAGGTGATTGGTGGATTCTTTCAATATTTATTTTGCCCCCTTCTTCTAGAATATCAGGGCAGTTTTCCTTGATAATTTCATGAAAGATGATGTCTAGCCCCTTTTTTTGATCATGACTTTCAGGTAGTCCCATAATTTTTAAATTGTCTCTCCTGCATCTATTTTCCAGGTCAGTTGTTTTTCCAATGAAATATTTCACATTATCTTCCATTTTTTCATTCTTTTGGTTTTGTTTTGTGATTCTTGGTGTCTCAGAAAGTCATTAGCCTCCATCTGTTCCATTCAAATTTTTAAAGAACTATTTTCTTCAGTGAGCTTTTGAAGCTCCTTTTCCATTTGGCTAATTCGACTTTTGAAAGCATTCTTCTCCTTATTGGCTTTTTTAATCTCTTTTGCCAATTGGGTTAGTTTATTTTACAAGGTGTTATTTTGTTCAGCATTTTTTGGGGGTCTCTTTAGCAAGGTGTTGACATGCTTTTCATGCTTTTCTTGCATCTCTCTCATTTTTCTTCCCAGTTTTTCTTCCACCTCTCTGACTTGATTTTCAAAATCCTTTTTGAGCTCTTTCATGGCCTGAGCCCTTGAATATTTATTTTGGATGTTTGGGATACAGAAGCCTTGACTTCTATGTCTTTCCCTGATGGTAAGCATTCTTCTTCCTCATCAGAAAGGATGGGAGGGGATATCTGTTCACCAAAATAGATCCAGGAGAGACAATTTAAAAATTATGGGACTACCTGAAAGCCATGATCAAAAAAAGAGCCTAGACATCATCCTTCATGAAATTATCAAGGAAAACTGCCCTGATATTCTAGAACCAGAGGGCAAAACAAGTATTCAAGGAGTCTATCGATCACCGCCTGAAAGAGATCCAAAAAGAGAAACTCCTAGGAACATTATGGCCTAATTCCAGAGTTCCCAGGTCAAGGAAAAAATATTGCAAGCAGCTAGAAAGAAACAATTCCA
>CM053771.1:158673625-158700030 GCA_028658325.1 Potorous gilbertii | reverse complement strand
TAGGGCCAGATAACTTTCTATTCCCTATTACCTGTATTTCTTATTTCCTAGTAGCAAGAACAATACTCAACAGTTGGTCCTAAAACTTTAAGTTCCAGTTTCTCCCCATCCCTCCCTCCCCACCCATTCCCTTTGGGAAGGCAAAAGATCCTTGTAGCATCCAAAGGATAGCAGTGGCTGGCAGATGTGTCTATAATGGGAGGACAAACCAGACACACTGAAGAAAGGCAACTTTAAGACTCTAAGAAGAACCTAGAAGAAAACTACAACATGTTTAAAAGGACCTTCATGGGTACGCCCTGGAAGAAAAGGATTTCCAACAAGGAGAAGCTGTGTTATCCCTTTGCTACATGTGTTCTCTAAACCTAAGCCCACTTTCCTCTATAATATGTGTGTGCTGGTAGAAGAGTGTGGCACAGACTTGTCAGGGGGATTGCTCTTATTCTGCCACCTTAATAAATGTCCCTTTCTAGAAGCTAATTCAATCTAGTTAATTGTTATTAACTGACATTGTTGCTGTTTGTCCTTCATTTTTGAAGAGAATCAGTGACATCACAAGCGACATCTTGTGCATGTCATAAGGCACAAGAATGTGCCTTGACTTGTGCACAAATTAGATTTAACTGAGGCAGAGTGGCAAAGTCATCAGCATCACTCTTTCTTCCAGTCATCAAAGTCCAGTAGCAAGACATAAGTGAAAACCACTAGGGATAGCCTGAGATGCTATGGATGACCTTGACATCGTCAATGTCTGACAAAGCCCTAAGCACTCCACTGAGCTTCAATCACCTTCATGGACACTGGAACAAATTGTTCTCATCTGGAGAAGTCTTCACATGCTTGGGATAGACATCCCCCCCTCAACTCACTGATGGGTCTGAGGTCTGTCAATTACTATCAACCTGGATTAATCCTTCTGCCAATATGGGTTTTTGCACAAGCTATAGCTTCCTGGAGCCACAGGTGAGAATTGAGTGAAAGGTGGAGAGAAAGGGCAATCTGAAGCTGCAGATGCACTGCGGATTCTCAAACATATCAGCTCAGGATGAGAGTCCAGTTGAACTGAGGGAGAGAGAAGTTCAGAACTCCAGGTAATTGCAGCAGCTGCTCCTGAGACTATCAGTCAGCAGATTAAATGTCTGTAAGTCACCTACTTGAACTTTCAGGAGCCAAGATGGTGGAGTGATCAGTAATTGTTATCTCCCTTTGCTTATTGACCTTGAAGAGCCCAGAGGATATCTCTCCGGGAAAAATTTTGGAACAGTGGGATCAGACAAAGGGGTAAACAATCTCTTAGCCTGTGGGGCTAGGAAAATCACTAAGGAGGATCCCTCTTGCTGTGACTGAAGGGGACTAGTGCAGGACTGGAGCTATCCCAGACAGCCCCACCTCAGCAAATCAGGAGGAGATCCTGAGCCTCAGCAGTGTGAAGTCACAGTCACCAACACCAGGACCCCAGGCATGCCTCAGAACCCCAGCGGAATTGGGAAGACTAGCACAGATGGGTTCATAAACCACTGAGCTTGCCTGTTCTCTAGCTCAGCAGAAGAGACCTCCTGTGACAAGATCACCCCTCCCCCACACTTAACACAGCTAGCTCCAGGGTCTGGGGAAACCCAAAGAGACTTCACCTGGCCTCTGCTTTCCAGCACCAGCCAGCTCAGCACCAAGTAGCTGCAGCATTTTAGCTTCTAGTTGAAAGAACCAGAGGGACAGCCCATAAAACACTTGTAGAGAGGGACTCTTGACAAATTTTGGAGCAGCAGAAGTGGAGAACAGAGTGGTGGAGATATGCAGCCCAGGGTGACCTGAAAGGTCCACAGGAAATGTGGGCTGCACCAGACTTGAAGCAGAGCACGGAGCCCAGCCCAGCCTTGGCCACTTGTGAACAGCCCTTGGGGGCAGAATCTCCAGTCAAGGAATCCCCAGTCCCAGCAGCAGCAGGTTCGAAGAGCCCTCAACCCACAGGCACCAAAGGTCAGTGACAGGGTTTTTCAAGCTGACCAGGAAGGAAGAAGGGCCTTCCCATAGCTCCAGCAGCAGGCAGCCACCTCAGAGGCTACATTGGAGGAGCAGCAGCCACATACATTTTTGGAGTGTAAAAACCCGGGGGCATTGAAGAGCTGATTCTTGCCTCCACCCTGTGTGGAGGCCCTGGGTGAGCTGGTCTTTGTCTCACACTGAACAGTGACCCTGCCCATCCAGCTTATCTGAAAATCAGCCCCCAGTGCTGACTTGGGAACTGGAGGCCAGGTGGCTGTGGAGAGGTAACTGCTAAGATTCTGGGCACAAAAATCCTTCTCTGTGTCCAGACCAGTACACCCTTGATTGTGCCACATTGGAGGAACTGAGATCTCACAGACTCCCAGCGTATACCCTACTCTTGACAAAGGACCCAAAAGTCAAGTAGCTAGTTGGGGAAAATGCCCAAAAAAGGGAAAAAAAAATAAGACTATAGAAGGTTACTTTCTTGGTGAACAGATATCTTCTCCCATCCTTTCAGATGAGGAAGAACAATGCTTACCAATAGGAAAAGACATAGAAGTCAAGATTTCTGTATCCCAAACATCCAAAATAAATATTCAATGGGCTCAGGCCATGGAAGAGCTCAAAAAAGATTTTGAAAATCAAGTAAGAGAGGAAGAGAAAAAATTGGGAAGAGAAATGAGAGAGATGAAAGAAAAGCCATGATGAAAAAAAGATCCTGGAAAATATCTTCCAAAAAATCAAGGGAAACTTCCCAGAAGTCCTAGATCCAGAGGGCAAAATAGTCTGAAAAAACTCACTACTCACCTCCTGAAAGGGATCCCAAACTAAAAGCACCAAGGAATATCATTGCCAAATTCCAGAACTATTAAGTGAAGGAGAAAATACTGCAGGCAGCCAGAAAGAAACAATTCAATTATCGAGGAGCTACAGTCAGGATCACACAGAACCTTGCAGTTTCTACTTTAAAAAATTGAAGGGATTGGGAAATGATATTCTGCAACTCAAAGGAGTTGGGACTACAACCAAGGATTTCCTGATGAAAAGGCCAGAACTCAATAGAAAATTCAATCTTTAGACACAGGTCTCAAGAGGTAAAAAGGTTAACAGGGGAAAAAAACTTGTTTTTCAGTATGGGTAAACTGTTTGCATCCCTATAAGGGAAGATGATACTTGCTAATCTTGAGAATTGTATATTCATTATGATATATAAAAGGTATATACACAGACAGAAAGAGTGGGTATAAAGTAATTGATGTCATGATAAAAATGTGATTTAAGGGTGTGAAGGAATTGTAACAGGAGGAGGCAGAAAAAGGTAAATTACATTACAGGAAGAGGCACAAAATATGTATTACAGTAGAGGGAAAGAGGGGAAGGAGATGAGAATTGTTTGAGAGTTACTCTCATCTGATTTGTTTCAAGGAGGGAACAACAAACTCAGTAGCGTATAGAAATATAACTAGCTCTATCAGCAGTATGAGGGGAAGGGGAAAGAAAAGTGAGGGGAGGCTAAAAGGGAGGGAAGAAGTAATAAGTGAAAAGGAGAGTAAAAGGGAGAGGGGCTGAAAGAAGGGAGAGAAGATAAGGGAGGTGGTGGTCAAAAATTAAAACTCTATTGTGGAGGGGAAGGGAGAAGTAAGAACTAAAAGCATAAACAGGGGGAATGAGGATGAGGGCAAAGACACAGTAATCATAACTGTGAATGTGAATGGGATGAACTTTCCCATAAAACGGAGATGCATAGCAGAATGGATTAAAAACCATAATCCAAAAATATGTTGCTTATAAGAAATACATTTCAAATCAGGGCATACACACAGGGTAAAGGCAAAAGGTTGGCGCATAATATATTGTGCTTCAGCTGATGAAAAAGTAGGGGTAGCAAACCTAATCTCAGACAAAGCAAAAGCAGAAATAGATCTAATCAAAACAGATAAGGAAGGAAACTATATCCTGCTAAAAGGCATCATGGACAATGAAGCAATTTCATTACTAAACATGTATGCTCCAAGTAGTATAGCATCCAAATTCCTAGAGGAGAAGTTGAGAGAGTTACAGGAAGAAATAGACAGCAAAACTATAATAGTGGGGGATCTCAACCTCTCCCTCTCTGAACTTGACAAATTTAACCTCAAAATAAACAAGAAAGAAGTTAAGGCAGTGAATAAAACTTTAGATAAGGTAGATATGATAGATCTCTGTAGAAAATTGAATGGGGATAGAAAGGAATATACTTTTTCTCAGTGTACATGGAACATATACAAAAATTGACCATGTACTAGGCTATAAAAACCTCACAATCCAGTGTAGAAAGGCAAAGATAGTCACTGCATCCTTCTCAGACCATAATGCAATAAAAATTACATATAATCAAAGGCCAAGGAAAGATAAACCAAAAATTAATTGGAAACTAAATAATCTAATCCTAAAGAATGAATGGGTTAAAGAAGAAATCATAGAAAAGATCAACAATTTCATTCAAGAGAATGACAATAATGAGACAACCTGCCAAATATTACGGGATACTGCAAAAGCAGTTCTTAGGGGTAGTTTTATATCTTTGAATGCCGAATGAATAAAATAGAGAAAAAGGAGATTGATGAATTGGGCACGCAGTTGAAAAAGTTAGAAAAAGAACAAATTGAAAATCCCCAAGTAAATACCAAATTAGAAATACTAAAAACCAAAGAAGAGATTAATAAAATTGAAATTAAGAAAACTAAGAAACTAATAAATAAAACTAAGAGTTGGTTTTATGGGGGAAAACCCAATAAAATTGATAAACCTTTGGTCAATTTGTTTTAAAAAAAGAAAGAAGAAAACCAAATTACCAATAATCAAAATGAAAAGGATGAATTAACCTCCAATGAGGAGGAAATTAAAGCAATAATTAGAAATTACTTTGCCTAACTGTATGCCCATAAATTTGACAATCTAAATGAGATGGATGATTATTTTAAAAAGTATAAATTGCCCAGATTAACAGAAGGGGAAGTCGAATATATAAAGAACCCCATCTCAGAAAAAGAAATTGAACAAGCTATCAATGAACTCCCTAGGAAAAATATCTCCAGAGCCAGATGGATTTAGAAGTGAATTCTATCAAACATTTAAAAAACAGTTAATTCCAATACTATATAGACTATTTGAGAAAATTGGGGAAGAAGGAGTCGTACCAAATTTTTTTTATGATACAAATATGGTTCTGATACCTAAACCAGGAAGAGCCAAAACAGAGAGAGAAAATTGTAGACCAATTTCTTCAATAAATATAGATGCAAAAATTTTAAATGAAAAATTAGCAAAAAGAATACAGGAACTTATGAGAATAATACATTATGATTAGGTAGGATTTATAGCAGAAATATAGGGTTGGTTCAATATTAGGAAAACTATTAGCATTATTGATTATATCAACAACAAAACTAACAGAAACCGCATGATTATCTCAATAGATGCAGAAAAAGCTTTTGACAAAATACAACCCCCATTCCTATTGAAAACACTGGAGAGCATAGGAATAAATGGAACTTTCCATATGATAATAAGAAGTATCTACCTAAAACCATCAGCAAGTATTATATGCAATGGGGATGTTAGATGCATTTCCAATAAGATCATGGGTGAAACAAGGATGTCCATTATCACCACTGATATTCAATATGTTATTAGAAATGCTAGCTATAGCAATAAGAGATGAAAATGAAATTGAAGAAATTAGAATAGGCAAAGAAGAAACTAAGTTATCACTCTTTGCAGATGATATGATAAAATACTTAGAGAATCAAGTAAAAAACTACTTGAAATAATTTGGCAAAGTTGCAGTTTACAAAATAAACCCAGATAAATCATCTGCATTTCTACATATTACTAACAAAGCCCAACAGCAAGAGATAGAAAGAGAAATCCCATTTAAAGCTACAGTAGACTCTATAAAATATCCAGGAGTCTACCTGCCAAAACAAACCCAGGGACTATATGAACACAATTACAAAACACTTTTCACACAAATAAAGTCAGATCTAAGTAAGTAAGATCTTACTAAGTAAGTAAGTAAGCCTACCCAGTTGCTTGTGGGTAGGCCAAGCTAATATAATAAAAATGACAAGTTTACCTAAATTAATTTACTTATTCAGCATCATACCAATCAAACTACCAGATAATTATTTTCTGGAGCTAGAAAAAATAATATCAAACTTCATCTGGAAGAACAAAAGGTCCAGAATATCAAGGGAACTAATGAAAAGAAATGCTAGGGAAGGTGGCCTAGCCTTACCAGTTCTCAAATTGTATTTATTATAAAGCAGCAATCATCAAAACCACTTGGTAATGGCTAAGAAACAGAGGGGTGGAACAGTGGAATATGTTAGGTACTCAAGACACAGTAGTAAATGAATACAGCAATCTACTGTTTGAAAAACCCAAGGACTTCAGCTTCTGGGAGAAGAACTCACAGTTTAACAAAAATTGCTGGGAAAACTGGATAACAGTGTGGTGGAAACTGGGCATAGACCAATGCCTGACACCATATACAAGAATAAAGTTCAAATGGATACATGATCTAGGTGTAAAGATTGATACTATAAACAAATTAGGGGAGAAAGGAATAGTGTGTTTGTCAGATTTATGGAGAATGGAGAAATTTTTGACCCAACAAGAGATAGAGAACATTATGAAGTGCAAAATGGATAATTATGATTACATTAAACTGAAAAGTTTTTGCACAAACAAACTCAATGCAACCAAGATTAGGAGGGAAACAGAAAACTGGTAAGGAAATTTTGCAACTAGTATCTGTGAGGCCTCATTTCTAAAATATATAAAGAACTGAGTCAAATGTACAAGAATACAAGTCATTCCCCAATTGATAAATGGTCAAAGGATATGAACAGGCAGCTTTCAGAGGAAGAAATTAAAACTCTCCATAGTCATATGAAAAAATGCTCTAAATCACTGTTGATTAGAAAGATACAAATCGTAACAACTCTGAGGTACCACATCACACCTATCAGATTGGCTAACATGACAAAACAGGAAGCTGATAAATGTTGGAGAAGATGTGGAAGAGTTGGAACACTAATTCATTGTTGGTAGAGCTCTGAGTTGATCCAACAATTCTGGAGAGCAATTTGGAACTATGCCCAAAGGGCTACAAAAATGTGCATACCCTTTGACCCAGAAATATTGTTTCTCAGACTGTATCCCAAAGAGATCATAGAAACGGGAATGGATTCCACATGTACAAAAATATTTATAGCAGCTCTCTTTGTCGTGGCCAAAAACTGGAAATGAAGGGGATGCCCATAAATTGGGGAATGGCTGAACAAGTTGTGGTATATGAATGTAGTGGAGTATTATTGTGCTATGAGAAATGATGAACAGCAAGATTCCAGAGAAGCCTAGAAGGATTTATATGAACTGATGCTGACTGAAAAGAGCAGAACCAGGAGAACTTTGTACACACCAACAACCACAGTGTGGGAGGAAGTTTTCTGGTAGACGTAGTCCTTCAGAGCAATGCAAGAATCTAAAAAATTCCCAATGGACTCCTGAGGCAAAACACCTTCCACATCCAGAGAAAGAACTATGGAGTTGGATCGCAGAGTGAAGAAGACAATTTTCTTTTTTATTGTGTTTTGTTTTGTTTTATGGTTTCTCCTATTCATTTTAATTCTTCTTTGCAACATGACTAAGGTGAAAATGTATTTAATAGGAATATATGTGTAGAACCTACATAAGATAGGCTGACTCAGGGAGGGAGTGGGAAAGGAGTGGGGAAGCAGGGGGAGGGAGAGGAAAAAAATCTAAGATAGATGGAAGTGATTGTAGAACATTGAAAACAAAATAATTTAATAAAGAAAAAGAAAGGTGGAAAGAAAAGGTAGATGAGCAAGCCTGAAAATGACTCAGCAAGCCTTCACATCAGAGGTGTTAGTGCTCCTGAAGTACCCCATACACTCCAAATGATAACCTTTAAAAGAAGAACACTTTTGGGTCTTGATGATAGCATTTTAAAAATATCCCCCTTCCCTCAGCTCCCAGAGTCTGCTAAAAATCCTGAGGAGAGTTATAGTAGCCCCCTGGGAATCTAACTTGTCAATACAAATGGGAAAATAGCTCCAGAGAATGTGCTATAATTTTTTTAAATTTTATTCAAAAAAGTCTCCTCCAACAAGGAATTTGCCATACATAAATGCCATGATAAATGCAACCACAGAGAAAAGAAAAGAATTCAACAAAAAATGAGACATGTAAGAGGAAGATTTCATGTTTTCCAAATGTATTCCCTTTCATGGAGAATACATGAACTATATCGAAATACAGCCCTCCCTAGACTATCCCTGTTCCTATGGACAGCAAAGTCTTCCTTGAGATGTTGAGAATTCTATTGGTAAAGTTGGAATGGACAGCCCAAATGCTGGAAGGATATTTGCAAATTTTAAAGGACCCACAGGGAGGTCTCTGGCAAATTATATAGGTTTTCTATGGAGGATTTGTGGAAGAAAATAAACAATAATCTCATAGGATGAGAGAGAGGATATGGATGTGCTAAAGTCTCCACCAGTAGAGAAAGTACCCACATCATGAAATCTCTGATCTGTTGAATTACTAAAGGTGTCTCTCAGAAAGTAGGGGGCAAAAGTTAATGCCTCTATTAGTTCAACTAACCCACAACTTAACCTGGATTTAGTGGTAGAGGGTCAAGGAAAGCAGGCTTACAGGAGCCCAAGACATTCTATTTTAGATCCTGTGGAAAATTTGAACAAAAATTTGGCATCTTCCTGCTGTTTTTATGTTGGGATAAATCAGATCCCCAAGGGCAGTAAGTTCAACATCTGGGAGCTGTCAACCAAGAAGTTTCCCCTCCTGGTTCTTGACAGACTGTTCCTGGGGCCAGACAGCTGTTCTATTCTGGATGCAGGAAGTTGCCTGGGGTGAAGCCTGGAAGAGTGGAGCCAGCTCCTTATAAGCAACAGGTCTCTCCCCATGAAGACTCTGATGATAATTTCAAATCAAAGCCCTTGGAGGCTAAAACAAGAAGATAATACAAACAAATGAGTGGGGAGGCTTCAGCTTACGCCAGCTGCATGACTTACTATCTGAGTAAATTATCTTTTCCAAAGGCAAAAGGTATCTGAACACAGTCATTTCTTATTTCCTAGCACCATACTTCTCCCCCTCTAAGCGCACAGGAAGGAGTTAGCAATGTTACATGGTGGCCCTACATCTCCCTGACCTAAAATGGGATGAATCTCCTTAGAAGACATGTACACAGCCCAAAATGTAATGGGGTTTCATGGTATTATAACTCCTATTCTGTTTTCATATAATTTCTATTCTAACTTCTCTAAAACAAGACAAAAAATGAATGAGAGGAAGGAAGGAGGGAGGGAGAGAGGGAAGGAAGGAAGGAAGGAAGAAAAAAAGCATTTATCAAGTACTATGTGCCAGGCCCTACACTAGTCCTGGGGATACAAATACATGAAGCAAGAGCAGCCTCGACACATGGTCACAATCTTGTGATGATGTCCTCTCTTGGTTTTCCTATGTCAGACACCACTCAGGATTTTTGCTGGATATTCCTCATTAGCATCCCCCAGGGGTCTGTCCTTGGCCCTCTTCTCTGTTTACATATTCTCTCACTTGGTGATCTCATCAGTTCCCAAAGTTTCAATGATCATTTCCGTGCAGATCATTCTCAGATCGATTTATCCATACATAACTTCTCTCCTGAGCTCCTTTCTGTATCAGCAACCCCTTTGGACATTTCAGATAGAGAGTTCCTCCTGTGGGCATCTCAAACTCAACATTTCAAAACTGAGATCATTGTCTTTCCCCCTAAATCAAACCCTCTTCTGACTTTTAGTGTGGAGGCCCCCACCATCCTCACAATTACACAGGCTCACAACATCATCTTTGACTCCTCCTTCACACTCACACTACACATCCAATCTATTGTCAGTTCTTGTCATTTCTCCTGAGGAAGTGGAGTGGTAGACCTGAGACCGAGTAAGATGAGGTCGATGCCTATGAATCAGAGTCCAGGGGCAGGTCAGAGGTGGAGGCTGAGGAGCAGGTGGTATGCAATGGAGATTGCTAAGAAGTGGGGCCCATTAAGCACCTATTTGTATGGTGTACCTCTTTCTAAGTGCTATATTGAAAAACTATACAAAAAATAATTCTCTGGTGTAACCTCACCTTTTACCACTATCCCCCCCATAAAATCTAACCAATAGTGATAGAAATGTCCACATTAAAATTAAACTAAATTAAATAATTATTTTTTAAAAGGGAAATGTTTACATTACTGCACCACTGAGAATAAGGTACACTATCAAAATGTAAATGTTATCTGAAAGGGTAAATTATTAATCTACAATTAACAGGTGATAACTTGGTTTAATTTGTTTCCCAGGTTTGAATTTAATTATAACAAAGCAAATCGCTAAAAAGAATGGACTAGTAGGAAGAATTCAAGCTGTGATTTCATTGGTATATGGAACTTCTAGATAGGGAAAGTCTCTCCACCAATGCAGGATGGTGCCCTTTCTGAAGTTAGAGTCTTAGTTGCCTAGAGAAATGAGAATATAAACGACTTGCCTGAGGTCACGGAGCCAACATGTGGCAGTCAATTAATCAATCAAGAAGCATTTATTAAATCTTTACTGTGCCAAAAAGTTAAGATACAAAGACAAAGCAAAAATAGTCTCAGCCCTTGAGGACTTTATCTTGTTATCAGAGACAAAACGTCAATCAGAACATACAAGTTAAATACAAACTAGATGGAAGGTAACCTTAGAAGAAACAGCCCTAATAGCTGAGTCATTAGGAAAGGTCTCATGGATGATATAATATTTGAGCTAAGCATTAAACATTCTAAGAGGCAGAGAACATTCCAGGCATAGGAAACACAAAGTGCAAAGGAGTGGTGTCTGGAGATGGACTGTCAGCCAAGAGGACAGAATATAAGGAAACTGGAAAAACTATGAGGGGGTTAGGTTATGAAGAGCTTTAAATGCCAAAGGACTAAGTTAATAGGGAATTACTGGAGTTTGCTAAATAGGAGCAGATATGATCAGACCTTACTTTAGGAAAGTTACTTTGGTGCTGAATGGAAAATGGATTGGAGTAGAGAGATGAGTCAGGGAGATCAATTAGAAATCTAATACAACAGTTCAGGAGAGAAAAGAAGTGTAGAAAAGGGAGCTAGGTGGTTCAATGGAGAAAGCATTGGACTTCTAACCCAATGTCAGGAAGACCTGAGTTCAAATCCTACCTCAGACATTGGCTAGTTATATAACTCTGGGCAGGTCGCTTAACCTCTCCGTGTCTCTGTTTCTTCACCCATAAAACATGGAAAATAATAGCACCCACCTCATGGGAATGCTGTGAGGGTCAGGTGGGATAAAATCTGTAAAATGCTTTGAAACCTAAAAGCGCTACATAACTGGTAGCTGTTATTATTGCTATGGCAAATAGCCTTGATTTGGGTGGTGAAGTATAAGACAGGAGATTGGAACGGGGCTTGCTGTAGGAGGCTTAAGAAGAGAAGTTTTAAAATAGCCCCTGTGGTGAGTAGGCTAATCATGAGAGAGAAGCAGCAGGATTGCCTTGCTGCAACGAGTGCCCAGGTGAGCTTCATATTAATTTGTAGTGATAATTAATTTGTAGTTAGCAGTTTCTTTTTGGGAAAATTGAAATTACAAATAATTTAAAAAGTAATGGAAAAGTACAGGTTACTACACATTGCCAAAGGTGATTTGGATATAAGTAGAGTGAGAAACATTAATACATATTATATATGTGTGTGTGTGTTTGTGTGTATGTGTGTGTGTATGTTTGTATATCCATATATGTGTTTATATGTGTGTGTATATTTGTATATGTGTATATACACATATATTTATATGTTTACATATATACATACCTATACACATATGTGTGCATATATACACATATGTGTATGTATACATTTATATATACATATGTGCACGCCTATAGGCCTAATACATATATCTACATATGCACATGTGTGTATATTTATATATGTATGTTTGGGGGAAAATGAATGAGTCAATCATGTAGCAAGAATGAGAGACAATAGCCAGAGGACCTGAATGGTAACTGGGTAGCCTCAAAACACTAGCTGCATATGTTGCCTATGGGGGAATTTATTGTAAAAATGTAGACAAGATAGAGTCACACAGGATGGAAAGACTAAGAAGTGATTTTTGTTTGCATCAGTGGAGGGTGATGAAATCACAGATTATTCAAAGTTTCTAAACAAGTACACTTTTCAAAGTCTGGCGCCAGATCTAAAATCTCTTTTTATACCCTTGAGAGTGCTTACATAAGTTTATATACCAAGTTTGATACTGAAGAGAGAGACTTGGAGCCTGAAATCCTGGGTTCCAACCACCTCCTCTGATGCTTATGACCTGTGTGACCTTGGCAAATTGCATCATCATCCTTTCCTGTAAGATGAGGGAGGAGGTTGGACTAGAGGCCATCTAAGGTCCTTTCTAGCCCTAGGGTCTGTAATTCTGTGAGCTAATTAAATAAGATTGGAAAAATCTTAAAGGGTCAAGGGTAGAGAGAGTTGGAAAGTGGAAAGAGAGAGCAAGGATTTTTTTCTGACTCCACTACCTTGACCGTGAGTTGAAGTATGAGTGGAAATGCAACTCTTATTGGAAAGGGTGGTCTGGGAGACATCACCATCAGGAAGGAGCCAGGTCACCATGAAGGACAGGAAATAGTGAGGTAAAAAAAAGTTCTAAGATGAAAGAAAAGTTGTTAATTAGGGCTGGAGAAGCACTCATGTGCTCTACAGTTTATTGGTCAGAAGAAATGTTCAGAGAAGGAGTGGAACCAGTGCCCCAAGGAGAAAATAAAGAATAGATGAGATACAAAAGGAAGTTTGGTTGTGTCTGACTCTTCCTGACCCCACTGGGGGTTTTCTTGGCAAAGGTATTAGAGTGGTTTACCATTCCCTTCTTCAACTCATTTTACAGATGAGAAAACTGAGGTATGCAGGCTGAAGTGACTTGTCCAGGATCACACAGCTGGTAAGTATCTGAGGTCAGATTTGAACTCACAAAGATGTGAGTCTTCCTGACTCCAGGTCCAGCACTCTATCCACTGCACCTCTTGCCTGCTCCCAAGAAAAAGGGGGCAATACAAATCAGAGAATGGAAGGGAGAGCATACTAATATCCAGCATTTATGTAGCTCCTTAAGGCTTGGAAAGTACTTTGCATACATTATTTCATTTAATCATCACCATACCCCTTTGAGGCAGGTGATACATGATTACCCCCAGAGTATAGAAGAAATGGAGGGTCAGAGAGATGAAGTCACTTACCCAGCATCATCCAGTAATTGAGGCAAGATTCAAACTCAGGTCTTCCATACTCCAAGTCTGGTGTTCTATGTGCTGTATCAACCAGCTGCCTCTGAGAATTTGCCTGTTCTATGGAATGATGGTGGACATCCAAAGATCCACCAAAAAAAATATCCTTACGGATCAAATGGAAAAATAGTCATAATGGCTGGTAACTCTTTCCCAAAGGAGATCAATGTACTGTAATAGCAATGATATAATATTAGCATGTATTCAATACTTTAAGGTTTCTAATTCATTGTGTTCGCCCATCAAGGGTAGAAAGCTGTCTTACCATGGAGCATTTCTATCCTAAAGAAACTGTATGAAATTGATATAACTGGATGTAGTAAACACAAAATAATGTTTTTAAAAAAATAAATAGATCATATGCTAACAGAGAGGAAAGGGCTTTGAAAAAATTATTGATGTTGGTTGTCATTCACTCATTCAGCTCTGTCTGACTCCTTTTGACCTCATGGACCATACCATCAATGAGGTCTTTTTTAGCAGAGATAGTGAAATTTGCCATTTTCTTCTCCAGTGGATTAAGACAAACAGAGGTTATATGACTTGCCCAGGGTCACACAGTCAGTAAGTGTCTAAGGTTGGATTTAAACTCAGGTCTTCCTAACTCCAGATCCAGAGCTCTATCCACTGAGCCATCTAGCTGCCTCTGTTGATGCTGGAGTTATCAGCCAATCAACATAGAGTCAGACCACCAACTTCTCAGATGGAAAATCATAATTAAGAAGCAAAGTAAGAAGCAAAAAGAAAGAACAATAATGAAAAAGATAAGATGTGTAATTGAAACAACTGGACTTTTAACTATGTAAAGACACATTTAACAAGGAAAATGAGGAATGAGTAACAAAAATAACAACAGTGGTAACAGTTTCATGAAGTTTAACAAATATAAATCTGTTGCTACGAAAAGAGCAAAAGTGGCCAGAAAGTGGTTTAGTCAGCAAATATTTAACTTCTTGCCAATCAAAGAGAGATGGGGGCCAAAAGCAACACCAATTGAAAATATATACTCTTTGTAAATTCCAACACAGATGATGAGGTGAAAAGTTCCAAACTCAGCTCCTCAAAGAAACACTCAAACAAAGGTGGAAAAGGTGCTGCATGAAACAAAGACCCAAGGAAACTAAAAGAGATTCCAGGAACGTTCTCCATCCAAAGAACTTCACCATCTGACAGGGCAGCTAGGTGGTGCAGTGGATAGAGCAGGAGTCAGGAAGGACCTGAGTTCAAATCTCACCTCAGACACTTGACACTCACTAGCTATGTGACCTTGGGCAACTCACTTAACCCCAATTGCCTCATCCTGGGTCATCTCTAGTCATCCTGATGAATGTCTGGTCACTGGATTCAGATGTCTTTGGAGGAGAAGTGAAGCTGGTGACCAGCACAGTCCTCCCTCACTCAAAACAAAGTCAAGTGCAAATCATGTCATCATTTCTCTGATGGCATGGTCCTCTTCAGCAACAAGGAACACACACCATCTGGCCCTCGTGAAGACAAGGTGGATAGGTGGATGGCCAATGTACTCCCCTAGTGTTTCCTTGATGTCAGAAAAAATGATGAAGAACTTACTTAGTACATTGGGTAAGTCTCCTTTGGCAAATTCAGATAAAGGCCTGGACAAGGATCACACAGAATGACAAGATGAATGGGTTGCAATCTGCACCACTGGAAGAAACTTCTAAATCAGTAAGATCCCAGAGTCATTTGAGAATATCCTCAGCACCTAACATGAAATTGAATGATCTTGAGGCTCACTACTACTTTGTTCATTATCCTATCTCTCCTATATCTCAATGTCCTTCCTAGAATGTGATGCCCAGAACCGAACACAATAGTACTGATATGTTCAAACCAAGGCAGAGTACAGAAGAACTCTCCCCTGTCTAGTCCTGGCTCCTCTTAAGCAATCTAAACTGTTTACTTACATTGATACATAGAGGGGATATGGTAGTGAAGTCTAGCGAATCAGAAGAGCTGGAAGAGAAATGAAGGGTGGCAGGTCTGGGCCCTTCCTCAAAGTAGAAGATCCAAGAGGTATTTGCCAATAGGAGAGAAGGAAAGATATTCCAGGGTCAGGTAGCTGATACATAATGATCCAGAAAGTCAGAAGAAGAGCTGGAAAATGAATATTAAATTTTGTCTTGATTAGCCCAAGATTTTTTTTAATCCCAACTTCAATGTGTCTTTCAATGTTCCTCTTAGTTTTATGTCATTCTCAAATTTGATAAGCATGCAATTTCTCCAAGAGATTATCAAAATGTCAATCATCACAGGGTCAATCCCCATGGCACGCCACTAGAGCCTTCCTTCTAAGATGACATTGAACAATAAATGACTACTCTTTGGAGAGCCATTCAACCAGTTCTGAATCCACATAATTAAGCTACCACCTATCCCACTTCTCTCTATCTTCTCCATAAAAATAGCCTGAGAGACTTTCAAAAGCTTGACTCAAAGCTACATAAACTGTAAAAAGGGAAATAAGAATGTAGTGCCCAGATCTGGTATCCCTAGTGCTTAGCATGGTGACTGGCACACTTGTTGTTCAGTCATGTCTGACTATTTATGACCCCATATGGGATTTTCTTGGCAAAGGTACTGGAGGGGTTTGCCATTTCCTTTTCCAGTGGATTAAAGCATGGGTTAAATGACTTACCCAAGGTCACACAGGCAGTAAGTATATGAAATCAGATTTGAACTCAGGTCTTCCTGATTCCAGGCCCAGCCCTCTATCCACTGAGCCACCTACCTGCCTCCTGGAATATAGTAGGTACTTAATAAATGTATATTTACTGATTGACTGATGTGACATGTTCATGATCATTCTGGTTCTTTGTAATCTTTCCTAGATCTTCATGAATTATTCCTTTAATAATACATTCTAGAATTTAACAAGGCATCAAAATTAAGGTCACTGGCCTAGGGTCAGCAGAATTCATTCTCTACTTTTTGAAAATTGAAACATTTGGCTTTCTTGAATCCTTCAGTGCCTCTCTCATTCTCCATGATCTTTCTAAGATTACATAACCTTAGAACCAGCCAGTCTACCCACATTTTATAATGATGAAACTGGAAGCCTGAGAGATTGAGTGGTTTGTCCATCTATCACATAGTGGCAAAATAAGGATTAGAATTTGGATCTCTTGACTTTCAGCTAAAATAATAATTTCAGTCATGTCCAACATTCATGACTCCACAGGAATGGTTTACAATTTCCCTCTAGAGATCACTTTACAGATGAGGAAACTGAAGCAAACATAGTAAAGGGACTTATCCAGGGTCGCACAGTTAGTAAATGTCTGAGGTTGGATTTGAACTCTGGTCTTCCTGACTCCCAATGTTCCATCTACTGGGTCATGTAACTTCCCTCTGTGTGAATAGATAGGGAAATAAACAAAATAGAAAGGTGGTCTTGGGTGAGGGAGAGAGACTTCTCATTCTGGCTCATTGACTATTCTATGCCTAGCATGTGCTGATGCTTGATGGTACTTAATGCTAATTAAGATGACATTTTTAAAAATTAAGTTTGCAAGTTATCCAATGCCTTATTACAGATGAAATCTCATCATAGTATAAGGAATAAAGAAATCATATGTCTTAAAATGCCAGATTTAAAACTATCACATCAATGTCATTTTATTGAAATATATTAAGCTATGTGTTGTCTATAAAAACTGCATTTTGATATGTTCTTTCCTGCTGTGAGACATGAATCATAATTGACGTTTGTTGGAGCAGTTTGATTTTGAAACTCAAGAAGGCAACATAGAACAGTAGACAGCTGCAAGCTTTCAAATCAGTGGGTCAGGATTTAAATCTTGGCTTTGCTCCTTACTACCTGTTAACCTTGGTGGCCAAGTAATTTAACCTCTCTGGACCTCAATACTTTATCTGTAAAATGATAGGATTATATTCCGTGGCCTGCAAATTCCTTTCCAGCTTCAAATCTGTGATGCTATGAAGTTGACTGCTAAGAATGCTCAAGATTTTCAAAAATTCTTCTTTATTTGTTATTAATATAACATAGACTATATTAATATTATATAATAATGAATATAAATAAAATATTAATATAATATGTTAATATTAATAGAGTAGCAGAATAAGACCTTGATTTAGATAATAATAGCTAGAATTTATATAGTGTTTTAAAGATTGCAAAACTCTTTATAAATATCATCTTATTCTATCCTCACAACAACCTAGGGAGGTAAGTTTTATTATTGGTTGGTTGGTTGTTGTCCTTCGTTCTCAAAGAGGATCAAAATGACATCACTATGTTGGGGTCAAAGTACAATGTGTCCAGGCAGAGTCAAGATGGCAGAGTAACAACAGGCCCTTTCTAGAGTGCTGCCCTCAAGCCCAGCCAAATACCTGTTAAAATGGCTCTAAACAAATTCTGGAGCTACAGAACCCACAGAATGACAGAGTGAAGCAAATCTCTAGCCCAGGACAACCTGGAAGGTCTCTGGGAGGTGTCTATCAAACCATGCAGGGGGCAGGGGGCAGTTCAGCATGGGCCTGGCTGGCATAGACAGGACCTGAGCAGGCCTCAGGGAGACAGAATCTCTTGCACCTGTGGCAATTTCCAGACTTCAGGATCCCAAAATGCTGAGGATAAATTGGAAGGTCAGTGGAAAAAGTCTGTGGGATCAGTGTGGGAGAGTGGAGTAGCGGGGCCCCAGCCCCAGGGTAGCAGAGTGGAAAGGGGGAAGAGGAACCTGCAGCAGCCATAGCAACAGCAGGGGCAAAGGCAGTGACTGGTTCTGGAGCCCTAGGCCCACAGGATCAAGTGACTGACAGTAGACATCCAACCCCAACTGGAAGCAGAGATCTACCTTGGCAAAGAGCTCAAAGGTTAAGTAACTGGCTGGGGAAATGAGCAAAAACTGAAAAAGGATCAGACTATAGAATCTTACTTTAGTGACAAGGAAGACTAAAACATGCAAACAGAAGATAACAAAGGCAAAGCTCCTATGAATTGGTCTCAGGTCACGGAAGAGCTCAAAAAGGATTTTGGAAATCAAGTAAGAGAAGTAGAGCAAAATTTGAGAAGAGAAATTAAAGGAATGCGAGAAAATTAGGAAAAATGATTCAACTGCTTGCTAAAGGATGACCAAAAATATGCTGAAGAAAAATAACATGTTAAAAAATAGACTAACCCAAATGACAAAAGAGATCCAAAAAGTCAATGAGAGGAATGCCTTAAAATTATGCCTTAAAAAAATGCCCTAAATTAGTCAGATGGAAAAGGAAGTCCAAAAGCTCACTGAAGAAAGTAATTCTTTAAAGATTAGAATGGAGCAGATGGAAGCTAATGACTTTATGAAAAATTGAGGAATTATAAAACAAAACCAAAGGAATGAAAAAATAGCAGACAATGTGAAATATCTCATTGGAAAAACAACTGAACTTGAAAATGGAGCCAAGAGAGACAATTTAAAAATTATGGGACTACCTGAAAGCCATGATCAAAAAAAGAGTCTAGACATCATCTTTCAAGAAATTATCAAGGAAAGCTGCTTCTAGGACCAAAGGGTAAAATAAATACTGAAAGAACTCACTGATAACCTCCTGAAAGAGATCCCAAAAGGAGAACTCTGAGGAATATTGTAGCCAAATTTCAGAGCTTCCAGGTCAAGGAGAAAATATTGCAAGAAGACAGAAAAAAAACAATTCAAATATTGTGGAAATACAATCAGGATAATACAAGATCTAGTAGCTTCTACATTAAAGAATCAAATATGATAATCCAGAAGTCAAAGGAACTAGGATTAAAACCAAGAATCACCTACCCAGCAAAACTGAGTATAACACTTCAGGGGAAAAAATGGTCATTCAATGAAATAGAGGACTTTCAAGCATTCTTGATGAAAAGACCTGAGCTGAATAGAAAATCTGATTTTCAAACACAAGGATCAAGAGAAAGATGAAAAGGAAAAAGGAAAGAGAAATCATAAGGGACTTACTAAATTTGAACTGTCTACATTCCTACATGGAAAGATAGTATAACTCTTGAGATTTTTCTCAGTATTTGGGTAGTTGGAGGGATTATATACATATAGACAGAGTGCACGGGGTGAGCTAAATAGGAAGGAATGATATCTAAAAAAAATAAAATTAAGGGATGAGAGAGGAATATATTGAGAGGAGAAAGGGAAACATAGAATGTGGTAAATTAGCTTTTTCAATAGGAAGGAAAAGGGGGAAGGTGAAAGGGAAAAAGTGAACCTTACTCTCATTTGGCTTAAGGAAGGAATAACAGGCACATTCAGTTTGCTATGAAAATCTATCTTACCCTACAAGAAAGAAGGAGAAAAAGGGGATTAGTAGGGGGAGGGGGAGGATGATAGAAGGAAGGGCAAATGGGAGGATGGTGTAATTAGAAGTAAATACTTTTGTGGAGGGATGGGGTCAAAAGAGAGAATAGAATAAATGGAGGCAGGATAGGATGCCAGGAAATATAGTCTTTCACAACATAACTTTTATGGAAGTCTTTTGCATAATTACACATGTATAACACACATCAAATTGCTTGCCTTCTCAGTGGGAATGAGTGGGGAGGGAGGAAGGGAGAGAAGTTGGAACTCAAAGTTTTAAAAATGAATGTTAAAAATTGTTTTTACATGCAACTGGGAAATAAGATATACAGGCAATGGGGTATAGAAATCTATCTTACCCTCCAGGAAAATAGAGGGGATAGGGCTAAGAGAAGGGAGGGGGTGTGATAGAAAGGAGGACAGATTGGGGAAAGGGGCAATCAGAAAGCACACCGTCTTGGGGTGGTGGGAGGGGAGAGATGGGGAGAAAAGTCGGTACTCAAAATCTTGTGGAAATGAATGTCAAAAACTAAAAATAAATAAATTAGAATTTAAAAAGTACAGTGTGTCCAACTATGGTTGATCAGACCAATCTGAATTCAGAAAGCTCTACCACAAGTCAGGCACAAATAGTCCACATGAACATTTGCAGTGGATACTTACCTAAATTTGCACATTTCATGTTTCTTTTGAGCTACTGCAATTCTGCTTTGTTCTTAGAGCACAACCTCTGATGCAGGCAGTCTTGTACCAGTGTGTCTTCTATGTCTCACAATCTATTCCAAAGTTCTTCAGAGAGACCTTGAGAGTGTCCTTGTGTTGCTTCTTCTGACTTTCATTTGAATGCCTGCCCTGTGTGAGTTTTCCATAAAATAGTCTTTTAGTCAAACATACTTTTGTCATTCAGACAACATCATCAGTACATCAGAATTGAGTTCTCTGCAGTATGGTTTGAATGCTTGGCAGTTCAACTCAAGAAGGGACCTCAGTATCTGATACCTTATCTTGTCATGTGACCTTCAGAATCTTCCTAAGACAATTCAGATGAAGGTGATTCAGTTTTCTGACATGAAAGTTTCACAGGTATACAACTATGAGGTCAGCACAACCATTCTGTAAACTTTCAGTTTGGTAGGCAGCCTAATACCTCTTCTCTCCCACACTTTCCTTTAGACCCTCCCAAACATTAAGCTAGCTCTGGCAATGCATGTGTCAAACTTATCATGCATGTACACATCCCTAGAAAGTACACTTTCAAGGTAAGTGAACTTAGTCACAGTATTTAGTATTCAAGTATTCTTGTAACCAGTGGTTCCACGTATGGATTGTGGGTGCAGGCTGGTAGAGAACCTCTATTTTCTTAATATAAATTGTTAGGCCAAAATTAGCCCAGGCAGCAGACAATCAGTCTGTACTTGGTTGTATCTCAGCTTCAGAGGGTACTTTGAGTACACAATCATCTGCAAACAGAAACTTGCACATCAACTCTTTCCACTTTAGCCTTGATAATTAATATTATTATTCCTATTTTATAGATGAGGAAAGTGAGACAGATAAAAGTTAGTTGACTTACCAGAATCATAAAACTGGTAAATATCTGAAGTCAAATTTGAACTCAGGTGTTTCAGACTTAGGGCCCAGTATTCTGTCCCCTGCACTTCACTAGTTATGCCACATTATGATGTTATGCTAAGCTTTGATATGCTATGTTATGCTATAATATCATGCCATATTACATCATATATTATGTTATATCATCATATTATATTGTTATATTATTTTGCATTTTATTATATCATACAATTCATTATATTTAATAATCTTTCATTGCATTACATTGTTACATGAGATTGTTACTTTATGTTATACTACATTTTATATTATTCTATATTATTATTTCTGTTATTGCTACGAGCATGGTGTTATAAGCTATGACTCTGGAGTCAAGAGATCTGGCTTTGCATACTGACTCTGATCTTATTTCCTGTGAGAATGTGAAAGAGTCATTTAGCTCCTTTGAGCTTCAATTCTTTTTCATCTTTATGATGAAGATAATATTTGTCCTATTTATGTTACTGTGTTGTTTAAGGTAAAGTGTTGTATAAACCTTAAAGCACTATAGAAATGTGAGCAAATGCTCAGAGGGGACCAAAAGGACATCACTATGTTGGGGTCAAGGTACCATGTGTCTGACTGTGGCTCATCAGACTAATACTAACTCAAATTCAAAGAGTCCATGTGAACCAAACAGAAGGTTTAGAGAGTGGCTGTGCTGACCTCATCGTTGCAGCCTGTGAAACGTGCACAGTCTATCAGCACCATGGCAAAAATTGAATCACTTCCATTTGAATTGCCTTAGGAATATTCTGAGGATCACCTGGCAAGATAAGGTACCAGACACTGAGGTCCTTTCTTTAGCTCAACTGCCATTATAGAGTTGTCTCTAAATTTGCTTATCTCACATTTCTTTTTGAGCTACTGCATTTTTCTTATATTTAGAACTGGAGTTCATCTTTCTCTAAGTCTCAGTCTTCCTTTTAACCCAGGAAGATAGTTTCTCTTTTCCAGCCCTTAGCATCCTCTGTCCATATCATACCTCATCTGTAACTGATCTATTTCTAACCCCTCCATCACCATGGTTTTTTTCCTGGAACATCATTTGACACAAGTGAAAGGTGTTTTGCATATCCATAAACAACCTAATAATAATCAGTATCATCCATATTCAAGGTAGGACAATTTTACCTCTACATGTTCTGTTTCATCCTCAGAGAGAGAATCCTGTGATGAAGATGGCATAAATATATGCAAATGGACTGGAACAGTTTCATTAACACCAAATAAGTGATAATCTTACATTTTATTCATTACCTCGATATAGGCCCAGAACAATGATGTCAGATTGATGTAATAACAATGCTTCTGGGGGAGCAAGGACAGACAGAGAAGGAATAATAATGTATGAGTTTATGTCTGATATATTTCAGAGGAAAAAAATAAAGTCTAAACTCTGGTGGGAAAAATCACCGCCTCAAAACAGAAGTTTGCACACATAATGGATTGTCATAAAATGCATTCACCATAAGCTGAGAATTTATTTAAATCTTCTGGAAAATAATTTGGGATCATGTGATGAGTTACTAAACTGTTCACACCTTTTCGTCCAGCGATTCTCTTCCTGATTATACCCCCAATGAGGTCTTTAGCAGAAAGACCATTCCATGGGCTCTAAAATGCTGACAGGAGCTACAGGAAAAAAAGAAATGTTTAAAATGGAATAAGTAAGGAGATGGAGGGTTAGACAGCCCCTACCTTTTAATGAATACAAGTTACCAGGCCCAGTGTCCTGCAGAAACTTGGAAATATCATTACTCACATGCTCCAAGAAATTATTGAAAAATGCTTAAAAACAGAAGTAGAACTAGAGACATGTGACAAACATGGTTGCAATTTTCCAAAAGAATAGCAAGATAGTATATTTTTTTACATTATAACTATGTAAAATGAACTTAGACTCCTGGCAGAATTCCAGAATATATTAAAGGGATGATTGAGAACACTTAGAAAATAAAGTGGTAATCACCAGGACCCAGCAGGGGGTCATCAAGAATTGGCCATGACAGACCAATCATTTCCTCTTTGTCACAATTTACAAGCCTGGTGGAGTAGGGGAATATTGCAGCTATAGTCAAGACAAGTGACAAAATGTCTCATATTATCTTTGTGGACAAGATGGAGAATGTGAACTGGACAACAATCATAAATTCACTGGATTTGGAATTAGTTAAATGACCAGATCTAAAGGGTAGTGATTAATGGATTAATATCAATTAATCATGAAGTGATTAACGACATTTGTAGTGAAATACACTCAGACTTTGTCCTTGGTTTTGCCTGACGAGTTTGTCAGTAGCTTGCATAAAGGGAGAGAGAACAAGTTTATCAAACTTGCAGATGACATGAAGCTAGGAGAGGAAGTTAACATGTTGCATGCCAAATTTCTGGTTAAAAATACCTTGAGTAGTTGGAATCATGTCCTAAGCCCCACAGATTACATTTAGAAGGGATAAGTGTAAATTGGGGTCAAGAATAAACTGTACAATAGTCAGTCAGTTAATAAACATTTATTAAGAACATACGCTGTGCTAAGTACTGGGGATACAAAGAAAAGTAAAAGACAGTCCCTGCCCTCAAGAAGCTCACAATCTTAGGGGAGATGACGTGCCAGTAACAACATACAAACAAGATACATGCAGGATAAATTTGAAATAATCAACAAAGAGAAGGCACTTGAATTAAGGGGGATTGGAAAAGGGTTTCTGCAGAAGATGAGATTTTTAGCTGTGACTTTAAGGAAGCCAGGAGGGTAATTTTCCCAGGATCATATCAGTTTAACTTTTAATTAAGGTACAGAAAGGGAATTGTGGCTAGATGATAGTTCCTATAAAAAACCAAAAACTGGATGATTTAGTGAACTGTAAGTTTTCTATGAATTAACAATATAACTTGCAACCAGAAAAATTAATATAGCATAACCTTAGGCTACATCCTGATAATAATAGCTCATATTTATCTAGTACTTTAAGGTTCAAAAATTCACTTTTACAACCACTCTCTCATTTGATCTTCACAAAAATTCTGAGAGATAGAATTTATCATTATCCCTGTTTTACAGATGAGGAAACTGAGCCTGAAAGAATATGGGACTTGTCCATGGTCATAGAGCTGAGTGTCCAAAACCTGATTTAAACTCAAGTCTTCATAACTCCATGTTCAGTACTCTACTCATTGTGCTACCTAGCTGCTCAGCGTCCAGAAGGAAGGAAGCCATGATCCCATTGAACTCTGCCCTGGACCAACTATGCCTGTGTAATATATTTTAGGAAGGATATAGATGACTTGGAATATATCCAAAGAAAATAATCGGGATAGTGAGGGCATTGAAACCATACCAAAAGATTACCAACTGAGGGAATGGCAAATGTTTAGTCCAGTAAACGCAAAAGTTAAAGGTAGCCATGACAGCTGTGTCCAAATATTGGAAAGGCTACTATACTGAAAAGGAAATAGATTTTATTTGCTTAATCCCAGCAGGAAGCACGAGAAGTAATGGGCAGATGCTCCACAGAGGCCAATTGGAGCCATTCAAAGGTGAAGCAGGTTAGTTTGTATGATAACGAGACCACAGGATCACAGATTTCAATCTGGAAGAGACTTCAGGGATCATTTGTATCCAATCCAATCTCCTCATTTGAAGAAAAGGAAACTGAGTCCCAGAGAGGGAGGGTAATTTTCCCAGGATCATATCAGTTTAACTTTTAATTAAGTCTCCAATGGTTACTCTTCTATGTTTACCTTTATATGCTTTTTTTGAGTCTTATATTTGATCTAGTCTTTTTATCAAGAAGCTTTAAAGTCCTCTATTTCATTAAATATTCATTTTTTTACCCCTGAAGGATTATACTCAGTTTTGTTGTGTAGGGTATTCTTGCTCCTTTGCTTTCCAAAATATCATATTTCAAGCCTGCTATTCCTTTAACATAGAAGCCACAAAATCTTGCATGATCCTGCTTGTGGCTCCACAATATTTGAATCATTTCTTTCTGGTTGCTTACAATATTTTCTCCTTGATCTAGCTCTGGAATTTGGTTAGAGCATAACAGAATTTTCATTTTGAGATCTCTTTTTGGAAGTGATTGATAGATTATTTTAATCTCTATTTTACCCTCTAGATCTAAGATATTGGGGCAGATAGTTTTCCTTTAGAATCTCTTAGAATATAATGTCTAGGCTCTTTTTTAAAAATCATAGCTTTTGGTAGGCAGAGCCAAGATGGCGGAGTAGAAAGACTCACATATGCTAGCTCCGAACCCACAGTCCATGGATTTCCTCTAAAAAGAACTCCCAACAAATTCTGGAACAGTGGAAGCCGTGCAGCAACACAGTAAAGGAGATTTCCGTTCCAGAGAGCCCTGAAAAAGTGATCCCAAAGGTCCATCGTGCACCAGACAGGAGTGGACCCTGCCCTGCCCTGGCCGCATAGCACCGAGAGGAGCGAGCAGATCTGAACAGGCTTCAGGGACAGAGTCTCCAGTGGCCACGAAGGTCCCTCCACCCACAGACTCACAGGTGAGTGAGAGAGATGTCTGGACAGACTGAGAGGGGAGCGGGGTGTCTCCGGGACTCAGACACCCTCGGGAGGCAGCAGGTGGCCAGAGGCTCCCAGAGAAGGCAGGAGCTTACCAGGAGCTGCATTACAGAAGGTCTCTGCATAAATCCCCTGAGGGAACTGAGCTGGGGAGGTGGCCCTGCCCCCTCCTGAGAACCTGATTTATTCTTACCCTGAATATCAGTCAGGCCTACCAATGAAAGCCCTGAGGCTGGGGAGCAGCATTTGAATCTCAGACCCCAAGCACTAGCTGGGCGGATCTAGGCAGGGCTGGACAGGCATCTCAGAAGTCAAGTAACTGGCTGGGAAAACGCCCAGAAAAGGGAAAAAAAATAAGACAATAGAAGGTTATTTTCTTGGTGAACAAATGATTCCAACCTTCCTCTCTGATGAGGAAGAAAACCGCTTACCATCAGGTAAAGAAATAAGAGTCAAGGCCTCTGTATCCCAAACATCTGAAATAGATATCCAATGGGCTCAGGCCATGGAAGAGCTCAAAAAGGATTTTGAAAATCAAG
>CM053771.1:158655762-158673125 GCA_028658325.1 Potorous gilbertii | reverse complement strand
AGAGAAGGGAGGGATGATAGAAGAGAGGGCAGATTGGTGATAGGGGAAATTAGAATGCTCAGTGTACTGGGGTGGGGGAGGGGATAAATGGGGAGAAAATTTTGGAACCCAAAATCTTGTGAAAGTGAATGTAAAAAGTCAAATAAATAAATTTATATTAAAAAAATCATAGCTTTTAATTAGTCCAATAATTTTCAAATGCTCTCTCTCCAACTATTTTCCAGGTCAGTTGTTTTTCAGATGAAACATTTCACATTTTCTCCTTTTCCCACCATTCTTTTCACTTCATTTCCTTGTTTCTTGATGTCTCGTGGAGTCATTTGCTTCTACTTTCTCTTTTAATTGTTTCTTTTTTTTTGGTGAGGTAATTGGTGTCAGGTGACTTACCCAGGATCACACAGCTAGTAAGTGTTGTATTTGAGGCCAGATTTGATCTCAGGGCTTTCTGACTCTAGGGCCAGTGCTGTATCCACTGTGCCACTTAGCTGCCTACCCACTCTTCCTCCGTCTAATTTTTAAGGAATTATTTTACTCAGTGAGCTTTTATACCTCTCTTTCCAGTTGGCCAATTATACTTTTGACCATAAGACCAAATCTGTTTTTTAAGGTTTTATTTTCTTAAGGGTATTTTTGTGCCTCTTTTAACAAGTTATTAAGTTTCTTTTCATAATTTTCTTGCTTCACTCATTTTTCCCCATTTTTTCCTCTACCATCACTCTTATTGCTTTCTTTAACTCTTCCAGGAATTCTTGTAGGGCTTGGATTCAATTAGCATTTTTCTTTGAGGCTTTGCTTGTAGTCATTTTCATATTGCTGTTTTCTTCTGAAAGTGTGTCTTTCTCCTCCTTGCCTTTCTAGTAGATTTTTATGGTCAAGTTAAATTTTTTTTTGTTAATTGCTTATGTTCCCAGTCTATTTTTTTTTTTTTGCTTTGAACTTTATGCTGAAGATGGACACTGCTCATCTTGGGGTGGAGAAGCACTCTGCCAAGTTTCAAACGTTTTCATGCTATTGTACTTAGAGCTAGTTCTGGGGATCTGAAATCTTCATTTCTTCCAGGACGGGTGTGATCTGCAGAAAGGTGTGGTCAGTGCTCTCCTCATCTGCATTCTGGTCTTTACCCAGGAAGGGCCCCTAATCCCTTATAACCACAAGCACTAGCACTCCTCTTTGTCCTGAATCTGTGACCAGGTCTTCTGTTCTCCTGCAACCACAAGCATTAGTGTTCCTCTCTTCCTTGGAACTAGAACCAGGAGAGCCACTCTCTTGTGACTGACCAGAAAGTGTTCCTCTCTGCCCTGGAACTGTGATCCAGAACTGTATATGAGCAATATGTCAATCACTGCCAGATGTATTCAGAGCCAGTAAAGGATCCCTTGAAATCTTTCTGACCAATTTTCTGACCCTTTGACTGCCTAAGGGCTGAGAGCTCCTGAAGCTGTTGCTGCTGCTGTCATAGCTACCTCCAATGTCCACTGCCAGTGCTGCTGCTATTCTCTGAGCTGGCTCCCATTCCAGTGGCACAAATTATCCTGCTGACTCCTTAAGTTGTCTTAGGCTGGAAAAAAATATCTTACTCTGACCTCTTTTTGGTTCTGCCACTCCAATATCTGATTTGATGACTTACTTTGAAGTTGTTTGGTAGGAAATGTTGAGAGAGTTCAGCTGGGTTGCTGCTCATACTCTACCATCTTGGCTCCAACCCACCATTTTTAATAGCTTTTAAGGAAAAAAAAAATTCATGCCTGCATACAATAGGGCCTTAGTATGTACTGATGGGCACTGAAATATCTGTCTTAAGGTATCTCACATAACACAGTGACCTAGTGTTTGGAATGCCTACCACTAGAGTAACTCCTTTGTTGTTGAGAAATTCCTGTTAAAATTCAAACAGTTTCCTTGAGAGATATATTTCCTTGTTCCATTATCGTTACCCATTTACACATTCCTACAGATTAGCTATACATACATACATATATATATATATATATATATATATATGTATATAGACAAGGGAAAGAGAAAAGAGAAAAGGGGGAATAGGAATTTATACAGTGGTTACCATGTGCCAGGCACTGTGCTAAGCACTTTACAAATCTTATCTCATTTGATCCTCACCCCAACCCTGGGAGGGAAATGCTATTATGTCCCCATTTTATAATTGAAGAAACTGAGGCACAGAGACATGAAATGACTTGTCTAGGATCACTCTAAGTATGGATGTGAAGTCAGGTCTCCCTGCCTCCAGGTCCAGTGCCCTATTATACTTTGTTACCTAGCTGCCTCAGCGCCAAACGAGCATGTTTTCATATAAGGAAATATTTAGATATTATTTAGATATTATAGATATATAGATATACCTGAAGTATGAAGAGCTGTCTGGACTGGGCAGGCTTCATGGTCACTGTGCTAGGTTTAATTTTTTTTTTACAGAAGCTCAGTGCTGATGGGTTAGTGGCACATATCTGCTACAGGTTGAGTTACTAGATCACTTGAATTTGTGAGTTTTGAGCTGCAATAGGGCTAAAGCTGATCAAGTATCTGCACTAAATCTGTCACAAATATTGTTGTTGTGTTTGTCCTTTGTTCCTGAAGAGGACCATGACATCAAGATGATGACGTGTCTTGCAGGTGATTTTGATTTGAGTGAGGTAAGGCTGTGCAAAGTCACGAGCCTCACCTTCTCCTCTAGAGCCATCTGGGTCCTGTGGCCTGATACTTATCAAGACAACTGGAGATGGCCCAGGATGCAATGTGGGATCTTGGCCATTTTAGACTAAGGCCTTATCTGACTCTCACTTTGAGTGAAATACACCCATTCAATGAATAGGTCTCTTTAAATAGTTACTCAAGAGATGGCCCCTTTTAAGAAAAGAAAAAAAAAAACACAAAAAACAAAATCCAACTGTGAGGGGAAGACCTTCAGGGTTCCCATGTAAAAGAGAAGTAGTCATTAGTATAGTGAGTCACTGAGTGTGTATTTGTCCCTCATTGCTGAATAAGACCATGTCGTCAGAGAAATAATGACATGACTTGCACTTGACTTTGTTTTGAGTGAAGGAGGGCTGTGCAGGTCACCAGTCTCACTTCTCCTCCAGATCCATCTGAATCCAGTGACCAGATAGTCATCAGCATGACTGGAGATGACCCAGGATGAGGCAAGCGGGGTTAAGTGACTTTCCCAAGGTCACACAGCTACTGAGTGTCAAGTGTCTGAGGTGAGCCACTAATAGTGGAGGCCAGCAGATTGCCTAAGGAGGGATGAAACAGCCCAGGTTGGAAACAGAGCAGGCCAAGGCTTCTGTGCTGATCACCAGAAGGATGCTGCCAGGAAAGTGCAGTTAAGTGTTTAACCTGCATTAGTAACATTTTCTTCATCACATTCTTAAGTCTAGACAATCAACAAAATAATAAATCAAGCCCTGATTTACAGCCTTTGCTGATTCCTGAGGTGCAAATACTAACACTGAAATTTTAACATCTGCAAGCTGGAGGAACTAGCTGCAGAGCACACCCCTACTGAGCCTGTAAGCAGTAGCTACATTTCTAGGCTGGGTCAGATAGGGAGACTTAGGCTCAAAACAAATGAACTACAAAACAGTGCCCCAGTGCCTAGCACAGTGTCTAAAACACAGTAGGGGCTTAATAAATGATTGTTGATGAATTAATTGAACAGAGGACCTTGGGAAGTCATCTGATAATATAGATGGGGTACTGAATTGAAATTTGTCCCACTTTACAGTTTTTCTGAGGTCCACTGCTAGAAGTGTAGAGGGTCTAAAATGCAAAACAGCCAAGTAGTTGCCTCAGTATATAGTAAACCGAAGCACTACCATAAGGAAATTAGGTCTAACCCTTTAAAGACAAATCAAAGCAGAATTCTTCCTTCTCTTCCCCCTATAATCATCACTGTAACAATCCTCACTAGAAAGTGCTTAAAGTGATCAGCTGAATATGATAGCATGCTGGGCGACTTGCAAACTGTAGAAACCCATTGTCTGCCTTTTCTAGGAATTTATAGCATAAGACAGAGAAGCTGATAGGGCACACATGACCATTTTGCTCTTCCATCAAGGCCTGCTGTCAGTGGCATAATAACTATGAAGGCTTCTCAAATCTTCCCTCCCCCCAACAACTCCCTACCCTAGCCAGAAGTAGTCTCTCCCTCTTTTGTTCTCCTCTAGGCAACAGCTAAGTAATCTGAAAATCCAGTCTGTGCTGAAGCACCAATGGATGCTAATAGAACTACTCTTGGTGCTTTGTTTGTACCTGTAGTATAGCACTTGTAGTTTATTGCATTGTATCTAACTACTTATCTGTCTGTCTGTATCTCTGTCTTCCTTTCTATGTCTGTCTCTTTCTGTCTCTGTTTATCTGTCTGTCTCTCCATATATCTATATAATAGTTGTACAAAGTGGGTGCTTAATAAATGTTTATTGAATATATATGTATATGATACATACACACACACTCAGATATGTTAATATTTTCCCTCTCTCACTATAGTAGGACACTCCCCTTGAAGACAACAGTTAAGTCAACAAGAATTAAGCACTTTCTATATCACAAGCATGCTAAGATCTAGGGATACAGTTAATTAATAAATATTCATTCATTAAGCACCTACTAAGCCCTGGGTATACAAAAAGAGGTAAAAGCAGTCCCTACCCTAATAGAGCTCATAATCTAATACAGGAGACAACAAACAAACAAATAAGTACAAATTATATACAGGATAAATAGGAACTAATTAACAGAGGAAAGGCTCTATATTAAGAGGGTTTGGAAAAGCTTTCTGCAGAGTAGACCTTAGCTGGGAGTTAAAGAAAGCCAGAGTAGAGGAAAGAAAGTAGGCGCATGAGGGGAAAGGAACATCCAGAGAAAATGTTGAGTGGAGAGTGAATCATCTTGTTCGCAGAACAGTAAGGATGCCGATGTCACTGGATCTAAGAGTATGTGTTAGGGAGTAAGGTGCAAAAAAGTTGGAAAGGTAGGAGGGAACTAGATTCTATTTGAACATCAAACATAAAATTATGTATTTGATCCCAGAGGTGACAGTGAGCCACTGGGGTTTACTGTGGGTGGGGGGAACAGGAGAGAGTGTATGACAAATTGTACCTGCACTTTAGGAAAATCACTTTGATGGATGAAAGGAAGCTGGACTAGATTGAGAGAGACTTGTGGCAGGTAGACCCACCAGGCATGAGGTAGGAGGGACTGTACTAGAGTGTCAGAGGAGAGAAGGGGGTGTATTCAAGAGATGTTGCAAAGGTGAAATCAACAGGCCTTAACAACAACCTGGATATGAGGGGTGGGGCGGGGAAGGGTAAGAGACATTGAGAAGTCTAGGAAAACTCCTAGTTTGCCAGCCTAAGGAACAGAGAGGCTGGTGTTGCCCTCTACAGTAAAAAGGAAACTAAGAGCAGAATAGAGTTTAAAGAGAAAGAAAATGAGCCCAATTCTGGACATGTTCAGTCTGCTTACTGGTCATCTCAAACTCAGACTACAATTTAAGATGTCTGAAAAGCAGCTAGAGATGTGAAGTTGAAAGTCAGTAGAGAGGCTAGGGTAGGATAAGTAGATTTGAAAATCCTTAGCATAGAGATGGTAATTAAAACCATGGAAGCTGATGAAATTCTCAAGTGGAATTGTACAGAGAGACAAGAGAAGAGACAACAGAATAGAAACCTGTGAAACACCTGTGTTTGGAAGGTATGATCTGGATGAGGATCCAACCAAGGAGACTGGATCAGATAGAAGGAGGAGATCAGATAGATAGGAAGAGACCCAGAAGAGAAGAGTGTCCTGAAAACCTAGAGAGAAGAGAGGACCAAGGAGGAGATAGCAATCAGCAGTGTGAAAGGCTGCAGAGAGGTCAAAGGGAATGAGGACTGAGAAAAGGTCAATGGACTGGACGATGAAGAGATCATTGGAGAGATCCATTTCAGTGGAATGATTAAGTCAGAAGCCCAAATGCAAAAAGTTAAGGAAAAAGGGAGAGAGAAAGAGAGAGGGGGGGAGGGAGAGAGGGAAAGGGAGAGGAGAGGGGGAGGAGAGAAAGTGGAAACATCTATGCACCTATTGTAGATGGCCTTCTGAAGGTATTTGGACAGAAGAGATATAGGAGCATAGGTGGCTGGGCTAGAAAAAAAAAGAATTTCTGCCCTCAGGAAGCTCACAGCCTAGTGGGAAGAGAGCATGCAAATAACTAAGTACAAATAACATATATGCAAGATAAATTGGGCTTAGAGGTACTTATAATAGTAGTTTGCATGTAAAAAATTGTTCAATAAATGTGAACTGAATTAAACCAACCCAGGAAAGAATGTACAGTAAGGAATTTTCATTCTCCATAGCTATAAAGTGATCAGTTGCTGTTGGTAGAACATCTGTGGAATCAGTAATAGCTGCAGCCTGGGAGTCGATCCACAGAAAGAAGGCCTCTCTGTGAAAGGTAGCCTGTGGTACATGAAACAAAGAAGCAGAGTGGAGCAACAGCCCTTGCAAACAGAGGTTAGCTTTGGCCTTAGGAAGAAAGTTATCACATGAATCCAAGAGTTTATTATTCCATGCTCTTTAGCACACTCAGAGGGCAAACTGTAGATCTATTTGACTTAGGAATTCAGGAAGCGATAGAGGAGCCAATCCCATGGGCCAAGATAAGCAGGACTGGGTCAGGCAGGAGAGGGAGTCTGTGAATGATGCCAAAGATCTTCTAAAGATTAAGGAACCTGGAACTATCATGCAATGCTAGTACCACAAGGGCCAGAAAGATGCAAAGTTTACACTCAGGGCCACTCCTGAGCTCAGCATTGTGTTTAATACAAAGCCTAGGTAGGGTTGCTGCTTTCTAGAAGTTTATGGTATGTTTGGAAAGACAAGAGTCATGGGCATACAACAAGTAGGCATACAAGACGTAAGGGGCTTCAGAGCTTCACATGTTAGTCACATGATACAGAATATTCCTGTATCATATTAGATATGTAGTCATGGACTCACAAAGATTATGACCATCAGTTTTGCTGCCTTGGTAGCTACATCAGACATAGTCAAATCTTTCTTAAATTTCAGGATGGACTGGAATATTTATATATAAACAAATACTTATTGCAATTCGAAAAGGGAGAAGTTTTGGAGAGGAGGGCTCTCTTGAGCTAGTCAAACCTTCTATGACTAAGGCTAAACTAATAACTGCCTCTTAGGACTTGATCAGGTACCCCCACCCTGAGCAAGAAGGGCCTCCAAAGGCCACATATTCTGTGCAGTTACCTTGGAGATGAGGGCATATAGTATCTAAACAGGATACTAATGCTAACAGGATGTTTAGAACTGGGATTTGACACCAGTCACTGGCACCTAAGCACCCAGAACTCCACTGGTACCTAAGCACCCAGAACTCTACTGGTAGCCCCATTCCTTCATTAAGATGGCATTAGAATTTCTCATTCTGGAAACTCCTCTAAGGTATTTCTCAGAATTTTAAGAATTTACATGTTGGGGAGAGGGAAGTATATACTCATTAGCCAAGTATATTAAATGCTTATCTCAAGTTTTATGGGAATCCTTTGTGTAAACTCATCAAAAGATCCTTGAAAGGGGCATAACATCAGAAGGTTGCCTGGTTCTGGGAGAGATAAATAGGTTTGCCATATGGGTGGTCTACAAATTCTTCACCTCTCTTCTGGTTTTTCCTTTACTTAAGGGCTATGGGAAACAAAGGCATTTCACAATGCACCAAGGCTGACAGCAGGAGGGAGCTGCCAGATGGTTCCTACTGAAGACAGAAGTCCCACAGGCTACTTAGCAAATTTCAAAAATGTAAGACCCACTTCCAGACAAATATTTCGGAAAAAGCAATCTAAGGGCAGCTGAGGACACTTGGGAGAACTCCCTTTGCTTCAGCAATAGTGTTTTTGGCAAATCTGTATGGCAACTGGATGATTGGTGTTTTCAGTGGGGAATCAGTCTTTTCCTTTGACTTGCTGAACAATACATCATTTCTCCCATCACAAAAATATTTTCTTTTGCTCTGAGTATGAACACAATAATCAGTGGGCAGAAGGCCACTTACTCCAAAGAAAGACCTCAGGATCCAGGAGTCAAAGGTCATGACAAGGACAGAATACCCAGGTCAGAGTAGAGCCACTCTCTTTAAGAAAAGTTTCCACTTGACCCAAGATGTCAGTTAACATCTACCCATACATGTTATTGGTCAATGACAATTAAACTAAAACTTGGAAAGGGTAATCAACCAACAATAATAAGTATTTATTATAGATGGAACAATGGATAGAGGGTTGACTTAGAGTCACAAAGATCTGCATTAAAATTCTGTATTAGACATTAGCAGTTGACCTTGGACAAGTCACTGAAACTTTCTCAGCCTCAGGTCCTCATCTGTAAAATGGGATAATAAGTGCACCTACCTCCCAGTGTTGTTGTGTGGATCAAATAAGTTAACCTATGTAAAGCGGTTGCAAACCTTAAAGTACTATACAAACACTAGTTATTATTTTTAATAATCATTTATTAAATGTTTAATATGTGCCTTGTGCTTCACATGAAAACAGCCTCACTATTTTTAGTAAATGCAAATATAAACAAAATCATTTAACAAAAAGTAGTTTGGGAGGAAGGGCTTTTGCAGTTGGGGGATCAGGAAAAACATCATACAGAACATGGTGTTTGAGCTGCATCTGAAAGGAAGAAAGGGTGGCCACTAGGTGGTACAGTGGACAGAGTGCCAGGAATGCAGTCAAGAAGACCTAAATTCCAATCCAGTCTCAGAAACTTACTAGCTGTGTGATGCTGAGCAAGTCACTTAACCATAGTTACCTCAGTTTTTTTATCTGTCAAAAGAACTAGAGAAGGAAATGGCAAACCGCGCCAGTATGACATGGGAGATACTGGCACAGGACTGCCCAACTTGACATGCCCCCATCAGAAAAAGCACTGTGCAGAACTGAAATAGCTCAAAAAAATGCAGGATATGCAGATTTAGAGAATCCATCTCAAATGTTCACAAGACCTGACCTGTGGTAGAACATCCTGAGGTCATATGTCTGATCAGCCAGTCAGACACAGTGAAACTTGACTCTAGCAGAGTGATGTCATTTTGGTCCTGTTTGAAAATAAAGGACAATGATCAATCAGCCAAGAAAATTCCAAAGGAGGTCACAAAAAGTTGTACATGATTGAAATGATTGAACAACAGCAATAACAAAGGTGGCTTTAAGAGGAAATGCATGTGAGGCATGGCGGTTGGCCAAAGTAAAGGGACAGACATTGAAAATGGGGAGTTTGTCAGGTGTGAGGAGCAGGATGAAAGTCAGTTTGACTGGATCAGAGTGTGGGAGAGGGAGTCATGTTCAACGAAGTTTGAAAGATAGGATGAGGCTACCAAGTTGTGTGAAGTTTTCAAAACTAACCAGAAGAGTTTCTATTTTATCCTAGTGACAACAGGAAGCTGGGGCAACTAGATGGTATACTGAATAGAATGCAGAGTCTGCAGTCAGGAAGACCTGAGTTCAAATTTGGCCTCAAGTACTTACTTGCGGTGTGACCCTGGGCAAGTCACTTGCCCCTGTTTGCCTTGGTTTCCTCATCTGTAAAATGAGCTGGAGAAGGAAATGGCAAATCAGTCTAGTATCTCTACCAAGAAAACTCCAAATGTGGTCACAAAGAGTCAAACACAGCTAAATAAAAACAATAGGAAGGCACTTAAGTTGGTTGAACAAGGGAGCAGAGATCTGTGTTTAAAGAAAATTATTGTGACAACAGTGTATACAATGAACTAGAGAGGCAGAGACACCAATTATGAGACTATGGCAATAATCTAAGATAGAAGTGATAAGGGCTTGAACTAAGGGGATAGCTGTGTGAGTAGAGAGAAAAGGCTGGGTGCTAGAAATTCTGTGAATGTCAAAGAGGCAAGATTTAGAAGTTACTTATATGAGTGAGGGAGAGTGAGGAACTGAGGAAAATTCTGAGGTTGTGAATTTAAGAGACTAGCAGGTTAGTGTTCCCTTTAATAGGAAATAGGGAAGTTTGGAAGGAGGAGGTCTAAGGGTAAGATAACAAGTTCAGTTTGGGACATTTTGAACTTAAAATATCTTCAGGCTTTACAGATTGTACTGTCTGATAGGTAATGGGTAATGTGGGGCTGAAGCTTAGGGGAGAGACTAGAACTGAAAGAGAGAGAGAGAGAGAGATACATATATAGAAAAATGAAAGTATGCTGAGTAATGGAGTGACTAGAAATGTGATGGGCAGGGGGACCAAGAGGGCGGAGTAGAAAGACAGACCTGAAGAATTCCCCAACATAGCCCACAAAATATCTGTAAAAAATGACTCTAAACAAATTCTAGAGCAGCAGAAGCCACAAAATGACAGACTGAAAGAGTCAGCCCAAGATAGCCTAGAGGGCCAACAGGAAAGGTCTATTGCATCGGGCACGGAGTGGAGTGCAGCCCAGCATAGGCCACATGGAACAGCAGGGATAGAACCCAGAACAGGCTTCAGGGAGCCACCAGCAGCAACAGTTCCCAGATTGCTCAACCCACAAATGCCAAAGAGAGCTTCAAAGGTCAGTGAGAAAGTTTCTTCACCTAGGAGAAGGGAATGTAGTCTGGACCACCAGCAGCAGCATCCATTTTTGGAGCCCTCAGTCTAAAGACCCTAGGGGAATTGAGCAACTGATCTAAATCTCAGCCCTGAGTGTAGCCCTGGGGTGAGGAGGAGCATTGGCATGGTGGAGCTGGAGGCAGTTATGGAGAGAGAAGCTTACTTGCAGATTCTGGGCAGAAAAGTTTTGCTTGCTCCCAGATAGGAGTGCAGGCCAGGACAAGAGTAAACTCCTCTCCCTTGATTATGCCACCTTGAAGGAACTGAGAACTTACAGGTCCCCAGAGTATACCCTCCTCTTGAAAGGACTCTTAAGTCAAGTAACTGGCTGGGCAAATGCCCAAAAAAAGGGGAAAAACTAAGACTATAGAAGTTTACTTTCTTGGTGAACAGATATCTTCTCCCATCCTTTCAGATGAGGAAGAACAATGTATATGGTCAGAGGAAGTCAAGGCTCCATCCAAAACCTTCAAAATAAATTTGCAATGGTCTCAGGCCATGGAAGAGTTCAAAAAGGATTTTGAAAATCAAGTAAGAGAGATGGAGGAAAAATTGGGAAGAGAAATGAGAGTGATGCAAGAAAATAATGAAAAGCGAGTCAACAGCCTGCTAAAGGAGATCCAAAAAAATGCTGAAGAAAATAACACCTTTAAAAATAGGCTAACTCAATTGGCAAAAGAGATCCCAAAAGCTAATGAGGAGAAGAATGCTTTAAAAAGAAGAATTAACCAAATGGAAAAGGAGGTTCAAAAGCTCACTGAAGAAAATAGTTCTTTAAAAATTAGAATGGAACAGATGAAGGCTAATGACTTTCTGAGAAACCAAGAAATCACAAAACAAAACCAAAAGAATGAAAAAATAGAAGATAATGTGAAATATCTCATTGGAAAAAACAACTGACCTGGAAAATAGATCCAGAAGAGATAATTTTAAACTGATGAGACTATCTGAAAATCATGATCAAAAAAAGAGTCTAGATATCCTCTTTCATGAAATTATCAAGGAAAATTGCCCTGATATTCTAGATCCAGAGGGAATAATAAATTTTGAAAGAATCCACCAATCACCTCCTGAAAGAAATCCAGAAAGAAAAACTCCTAGGAATATTGTAACCAAATTCCAGAGTTCCCAGGTCAAGGAGAAAATATTGCAAGCAGCTAGAAAGAAACAATTCAAGTATTGTGGAAATACATTCAAAGTAACACAATATCAAGCAGTTTCTACATTAAGGAATGGAAGGGCTTGAAATAGGATATTCCAGAAGTCAAAGGAACTAGGATTAAAACCAAGAATCACCTATCCAGCAAAACTGAGTATAATACTTCAGAGGAAAAAATAGTCATTCAATGAAATAGAGGACATTCAAGTATTCTTGATGAAAAGACCAGAACTGAATAGAAAATTTGACTTCAAATACAAGAATCAAGAGAAGCATGAAAAGGTAAAGAGGAAAGAGAAATAATAAGGGATTTACTAAAGTTGAACTGTTTACATTACTACATGGAAAGATAATATTTATAACTCTTGAAACTTTTCTCAGTATTTGGGTAGTTGGTGTGATTATATAGACACAAAGACACACACACACACAGCACAGGGTGAGTTGAATAAAAAGGGATGATATCTAAAAAAATAAAGTTAAAGGGTGAGAGAGGAATATATTGGGAAGAGAAAGGGAGAAATGGAGTGAGGCAAATTATCTCTCATAAAAGAAGCAAGAAAAACTTTTTCAATGGAGGAGAAAAGGGAGAAGGTGAGAGAGAAAAGTGAAGCTTATTCTCTTCACATATGACTTAAGGAGGGAATAATATGCTCACTCAATTTGGTATGAAAATCTATCTTATACTACCTGAAAATAGGGGAGAAAGGACAAATAGGGCAAAGGGGATGATAGAAGGGAGGGCAAATTGGAGGAAGGAGTAATTAGAAGTAAATGCTTTTGGGAAGGGACAAGGTAAAAAGAGAGAATAGAATAAATGGGGGCAGGATAGGATGGAAAGAAATACAGTTAGTCTTACGCATCATGACTATTATGGAAGTCTTTTGCAAAACTACTCATATATAGCCTATATTGAATTGCTTGCCTTCTCAGTGGGGATGGGTGGGGAGGGAGGAAGGGAGAGAAGTTGGAACTCAAAGTTTAAGGAACAAATGTTGAGAATTGTTTTTGCATACAACTAGGAAATAAGAAATACAGGTAATGGGGTATAGAAATCTATCTTGCCCTACAAGAAAAGAGAGAAGATGGGGATAAGGGAAGGGAGGGGTGTGATAGAAAGCAGGGCATATTGAGGGAAGGGCTAATCAGAATGCAAAGCATTATGGGGTAGGGTAAGGGGAGAGATGAAGAGAAAATTTGGAACTCAAAATTTTGTGGAAATTAATGTTGAAAACTAAAAGCAAATAAAAATTAAAAATTAAATAAAAAAAGAAATGTGATGATTCATCATCCTGGAATCTAGGAAAATTCAAGACATTATTAATAACATATTAACAATCATATTATTAGTATAAACATATATTATATTAATTATGTACAAAATAATCAGTATATCTTATTAATATAATTAATAATTTATATAATCAATAATTCATTCATTCTACAAGTGTTTATTAAAAGTCAACAAAAAGTCCAGCATTGCATGATCCATGTAAGGGCTTATGAAGGCTTGAATTAAGATAGTGGCTATTGAATCCAAGAGAGTTTAGAGGGAAAATTATTCAATTGACAAGGATGAAGGAATGTGAGGAGTTAAAGATGATTTGAAGGGATTATCAATCAATTGATCAAATAACAAACATTTATTAAGTGCCATGTGTCAGTCACTGTGATTATAAATTCTCTGAATACTGAGTTCATATCATAATTATCATCCTATGTCCCCCTGCAGCTAGCACAGTGTATTATATGGAAGAAGCAACTAATAAATGTTTATTGAATGTATGGCTAGATGAACGAACAATTGTTTGCTGAATGAAGGGAAGAGAATGAGAAGAATGAGCATATATTAAATGCCTTTTATGGGCCAGGCACCATAATTATAAACTTCCTGACTACAGGATTTTTGCCTTACTATCTCCCCCAGCACCTAGAACCATGCACTGCACTCAGTAAGCAATTAACAAATGTTTGCTTAATGTATGAATAGATGAACGAATGAATAGTTGCTGAATGAACAGGAATAAGAAGAGTAAGCATTTATTAAGTGCCAATTATGAGCTAGGCAGAGTGATTATAAATTTCCTGACTACAAGATGCATGCTTTAATTATCAATCTATCTCCCCAGGACCTAGCCCAGCGCATTGTGCATCGTTAGCAATTAGTAAGTGTTTGTTGAATGTATGCATAGATGAATAAACAAAATGAATGAGTTATGAATCTGAAGAATCAGGAAAACAGAAATGGGAAAAGATGGAAAGAGGGGCACAAGATTTCTTCAACTGGAATCAGCTTCCACATTTAGTTTAGTCATTCTGTCATGTGTGATTCTTCATGACCCATTTGGGGTTTTCTAGGCAAAGATACTGGAGTGGTTTGTCATTTCTTTCTTCCGCTCATTTTACAAATAGGAAATCGAAGTAGACTTAAATGACTTGCCCAGTCTGGAAAGCTCAGTTAGTAAGTGTGTGAAGGCAGATTCAAGCTCAGGAAGAGACGTCTTCCTGACTTCAGGCCCAGACTTATCACCACTCTGCCACCCAGATGCCCAATTTTCTTTTTTTTTTCTGTCTTAAATTTTTTTTCAGCTAACATGCATTTTTTCCCTCCTTCCTCTGCAAACTATACTAAAACTCTAATAATAACTATATATAATCAAAAAGAACAAATTCCATGTCCAAAATAAATCATGTCCAAAAATGCATGCCTCCTCAGTCAGGAAATGGGCAGCATGTTTCGCTGTAAGTCCCCTAGAATTGCAATTGACCTTTGCACTGATCAGAGTTCTTAAGCCTTTCAGTGATGTGTCTCATGGAAAGCATGCTTCTGACATGAAAGATTAGGAATGCCAGATGCACAGGTAGTGAAGGCCTGGAAAAGGCAAAGATGCCAGACCTGGGAAATAGTCCTAAAGGACCATGCCAGACACCTTGCTTCTCAGAATTCTCCCTGGCCTTCGGTACTCTCACTAGTTATAAGTCAATGATGTGTTTATTAAGGAATTATAGGGTTATTTGTTGTTGTTCAGTTGTTTTCAGTTGTGTCTGACTCTTCATGACCTTTTTTGGAGTTTTCTTAACAGAGATAATGAAGTGGTTTGCCATTTCCTTCTCCAGCTGATTTTACAGATGAGGAAACTGATCCAAAAAGGGGCAAGTGACTTGCCTAGGGTCACACAGCTAGTAAGTACCTTAGGTCATACTTGAACTCAGGTCTTCTGGATTGCATTCTATTCACTGTGCCACCTAGCTGCTCAGTTTGCCACTTTTCTGAAAATTCAGTGCCTGAAGCAAGTGGGTCTTTTTCTTAAAATAGTACTAACAATGTATTAGCCTGGAAAGAGTCCTCAGCTGGAAGATATGAGGCCTTGGTCCTAGTCCTATGTCGGACCCTCTCTGACTGTTACTTTCAAGAAGTCACTGGACTTGCCTCAGCTTTTATTCCTTCCTTTGTAAATCTAAGACTAGATTTTTAAGACTAAGATTTTTAAGGTCCTGCACAGTTCTAAACATTCCATGACTTAGGAATACCCTTGAAATTTAGATCAATACTATAACTATTGATTAGATGTATTTAAAATGTTAGAACTTGGGTCAAAATGGAGGAGAATTCTCAATAGAAAATTTGGCAATATAGCTCAGGACTGCTCTTGTCTTTTCTCCTGGAGTGTCAAATTATAGCTACCTGGTCAGGTCTGTAGAGATACTTGATTCTTAACAGGATCCAAGAACATGAAAGTTTAAAAAAATACATAATCAACACTGTCTTTATTCCTATCTCAAATCATATTAAATGTCAACATTTTACACTGTAGTAGTTAAATGTCTTCCTTTATTTGGGCTATTAACTTTTGCAAACTGATCAAATATGGGAGACATTAATAAACATCTATAGCATCTCTCTATATATAGAAGTCAAGTAGATTTTTTTCCTGTTTGATTACTTTTGCATCTCAACCTTTCACTACTCAAAGAAGAAAGAGGGTTTGGGATTTTTTTTGTATTTTATAAAAGAATATTCTCTTTCTCCTGGTGTCAGTTTTATCAAGCAGAGGAAGATTGGTCCCCATATAATAATGAGTAAGGTTTGGGGAAGGATGACATTGAAGTTGCTAGTTAATATGAGTTTTGATTTATTTTATCCAAATTCTGTTCCCAAACTAGAAATAAATCACAATGCACAGATTCTATCAAGCCAAGATTTCATTTTCTTTTACAAAATAAGTAAACAAAATATACACTAATTCAGTATAATATATGTATATATACCATACTATACTATGCTATAGCATACTGGACTAAACTATAATATACTATACTATTATTATAATATAATGTAATAAAACTAATTTAGTATGCTATAAAGGTCTTAAAGATCAAGACTAGAGATCTTACTATGGGAGAAACCCATAGTAGGACCCATAGAAGTACAAGAGTTTACTCACAATATCCTTCCTATTGCCTCTGAAATGCAGACTAGGACTCTGGGATACAAGTTAACCCCTTCAATTGGGGGTTGCGTGGAAGGAAATGGAAGCTAGTGAAAATTGGATAGGACATTTAAAATCTAGAGAGTAAAGAGGGAGGGCAATGTTGACAGGGTAAGGGGAAAATAGAGGGAGGGCAATGTTGACAGGGTAAGGGGAAAATATGAGGTTTGTCTCAGTATCTTTAGTGAAAAAAATATTTCATCTTACTATGAACCACAACCAATCAGGACCTCATTTTAAACAAGACTGGTGGACTGCAGCTCTGTTTTCATTGATCCAAACCATAGGAATTTATATAACCATATCAAAGTCTGAATGGCCCATTTAGGGCTATTCTAGGGGCGGAGCCAAGATGGTGGAGTAGAAAGACTCACCTATGCTAGGTCTGAACCCACAGCCCATGGATTTCCTCTAAAAAGAACTCCCGACAAATTCTGGAACAGTGGAAGCTGCGCAGCAACACAGTGAAGGGGATTTCCGTTCCAGAGAGCCCTGAAAAACTGATCCCAAAGGTCCATTGCACCCCAGACGGGAGCTGAGTCCTCCCCTCCCCTGCCCTGGCCACACGGCACCGAGAGAAGCGAGCAGACCCCAGCAGGCTTCAGGGACGGAATCTCCAGTGGCCGTGAAGGTCCCTCCACCCACAGACTCACAGGTCAGTGAGAGAGACGGGCTGAGAGGGGAGTGGGGTGTCCCTGGGACTCAGGGCCCCTCGGGAGGCAGCGGCAGAGGCAGCGGCAGCCAGAAGCTCCCGGAGCAGGCGGCCAGAGGCTCCCGGAGCAGGCAGGAGCTCCGCAGCAGCTCCCTTACAAAAGGTCTCTGCATAAACCCCCTGAGGGAACTGAGCCTGGGAGGTGGCCCTGCCCCCACCTGAGCACCAGCAGATAAGCTCCCATTGAATAGCAGCCAGGCCTGCTGTCGAAAGCCCTGAGGCTGGGGAGCAGTATTTGAATCTCAGACCCCAAGCACTAGCTGGGCGGACCTAGGCCTGGGGTGGAGAGGACTCTCAGAAGTCAAGTAACTGGCTGGGAAAATGCCCAGAAAAGGGAAAAAAACTAAGATCATAGAAGGTTATTTTCTTGGTGAACAAA
>CM053771.1:158581214-158655262 GCA_028658325.1 Potorous gilbertii | reverse complement strand
GAAATACAGGTAATGGGGAATAGAAAGTTACCTGGCCCTACAGGATAAAAGAGAAGATGGGGACAAGGGAAGGGAGGGATGATAGAAGAGAGGGCAGATTGATGATAGGGGCAATTAGAATGCTTGGCGTTTTGGGGTGAGAGGGGAGAAATGGGGAGAAAATTTGGAACCCAAAATTTTGTGAAAATGAAAAATAAATTTAAAAGGAAAAAAAAGCATGAACCTTATTCATTGGGCTGGGACAAATTTTCACTGTTCTTATTATTGAAAAGTTTTCCTGTGTATACACTGATATTTTTAGAAGCTATGTTAAAGTTCCTCACCCTTTGAAAAAGGGTAAAAAATTATTTCATAGTGACAAAATTGTCTTCTGCAAAACAGAATTATAATCACCTTAAAAATGTATATAGATCATCATTTAATTCCATTTGGTCCATGTGTCTCTGTATTCAGGAAATCGGAATTTTAGAGAGAAAATGATTCTAATCCAATTTGAGTTGTAATTTTGGTGGCATTAGAACACAACAGCAATTTTGCTACGTAAAATTAGTCAGTCAGTAAGTATTAATAATCTGCTATGTGCCAGGCACTGTGCTGGAGATTAAAAAAAGAGACAAAAGATAGTCTCTGCCATTAGGAACTCACAATCTAAGAGGGGACAATATGCAAAAGAACAATATACAAACATGCTACAAACATAGATTATTTTGAAGTAATCAACAGGGAAGGCAACAGAACTAAGAGGGATTGAGAGTTTCCTGTAGAAGGTAAGATTTTAGTTGAGACTTGAAGGAAGCCAGGAAAGTCAGAAGGTAGAGTTGAAGAAGGGAAGTATTTCAGGCAAAAGGGACATGAAAGAAAATGCCTGGAGTCAAGAGATGGAGTTTCTTGCTGGACAAACAGCAAGGAGGTCAGTGTCTCTGAATTACTTGTGTGGGGGGTACGGGGGTGGGGAGTGAGAAGGAGAGGCGGGTTGTTGAGGGAAGATGTAAAAAGACTGAGAAAGTCTGGGGAGACTATGGCAGAGGAGTTATCTAGGTTATAAAGGGCTTTGAATGCTAAAGAGAGGATTTTGCATTAAGCCTCGAGGTAATAGGAAGTCCTAGAGTTGGGCAGACAGGTATTTTCAGAAAATCATTTTGGCAGTCCAATGGATGGACTGGAGTAGGGACAGACCGGAGGCAGCAGCAAGCTATTACATTAATACAAGTGTGAATAAATGAGGGTCTGAACCAGGGTGGTGACACTATCAGAGGAGACTGGATGAGGGTGAAGGGGTGGAGTGTGAGAGGAACTGAAGATGCCACACAGGTTATGAGCTTAAGGTCTGAGAAGATGGCAGTGCCCTTGACAGTAAAAGGGAAATTTGGAAGGGGGGATGGTTTGGAGTGAAAGATAAGTTCAATTTGGGATAATTATAACAATATATTTAGAAATAGTTTACTTAAATGTCAGGAGAGAAACAAGTATAAAAGGAAGACACGTAACTGCATATTCAGATTTATGAAAAATAAATTTATTACATAACACCTTGTTTTTAACAATGTTCAATTTTTTCCTCAGAATACTTGCGTCATTCATGTAAAATAGTTTGATACAGTACATTGTATGTTATAGGTTTTTTTTTCCTCATAAATTCTAAGGCTCTCCTACTCCTTTCTCCTTTGCTGAAGTAAGGGCACCCTAAGTAACGTGCGAACAAGTTTTAAGAAAGAAAATTAAATGAACAAAATTTTAATTCCACTACACCAAGTCAGCTCTGAAAATCAAGACAAAATATCTGAATGGATGCCGCACCTTTTTAAAGGAAGTTATCACCTCATGCTTTTTCATCTCAAAGCATGCTCACAATCAGCAACACCAACAGAAAAAATAAAACACTGTCTATGACAATCTCTTTTAGTTTGTTTGCTAAACCAAACAGGTTTATATCAGTGACAACATACTTATTTACTATCGAATAGCAGCTTTAATACCAGTCAAGTCATCGATTTTAAAAAACAAAAAACAAATTCATAGGTTGGAAATTAATCTTTGGGAGTTCTGAAATCTGCTGAAAAAATTGCGTGGCTTTATGTACTTTGGAAAAAAATGTACTAATTTTATTGGTCAAAAACACTGATCATGTGGAAAATGAATCAACTCATTGAAAAGACTAAAAAGAAATATATACCAAAATAATCTCAATCTGAATTTTGATTATTTTGTTGGTTTTTGTTGTTAACATATACTGTATGTTTCAAGTACCAGTTAAAGGATTTTGCGTACTATTGGTCAGATAATGTTACATCGAGAGAATTCACCACATACAACAAGGAATGCCTGCCCCTAGCACATTTCACAGCTTCAACTGCTACAGACTGTCACTGAAAAAATGCATTGGTCAGTCTGAACCATGTCAAGTAAACTATGGAAGTAGCATATCCACAACACAAACTGTGCTAGCACTTTCTTTTCAAGTCTAACTCCAAAACAGGTAACATTTGTGAGCCATTACTCCAATCTGTGAAAAGTGGTAGAACTTGGCTATTGGACATTTTGAAGGTGTGGTTGTACAGTACATTCGCATGGCCCATACCAGGTTCCAGGCAGAGAGCTGCATGGTCAGTCCTGCAGCCTTAGCAACAGTGCATTGACGTTATTCAGATGCAGCTCAGTACCGATGTGTCTGATGTGAGTACTGTGGAGGCTGCTGGGAGGTAGTTGAATATCCCATGCTGCTCTGTGGCTGTGATGTGCTTGGTCCAGGGTTGGGATAGGCAGCATGTGGATTGGAACGCTAGGAAAGGAGGCAAAAGGCAAAAGGTATGAGTCAAATGAATAAGCAATATGCAGGTGCCATACCTCAAAGTATTACACAATGATTCCCATCAAATGTGCACACAAATCTCTGCTGAGTCAAGGGTTTAGGTTGGATTAAAGTGACTTCTAATACCAGTATCAACGTTTTGCAACTTATGCTTTAAATCTCATATTTTGATTCTTTGCTGGATTTGATATTACACTGGAGAGATTAAAAGCCTTCATTACAGTGCAATCCATGGTGAACAATGACGATGCTGAAAGACAGGGTATCCCTGGTTACCCTCTTAACTACTGGATACTCCCTTTCTGGTGTATTCCAAAATCACTGAAACACGAGAAGGGCAGTGCTGCTCTCTCAGTCCAGATTATAAGTTTATCACTAACATTTAGCAATGCCTTTGAGGTTCACTTCATCTACCAAGGCATACTTGCTGCAGTTATCTAGGTTTCTCTTCTCCACCTCAACACCTGCCCTCTTATATACATTGATGGTTCTTCACCTAAAATCCCATGGCTATCTTTTGCTCCATCTCAGCCACACACAAATGACCCTTGATGTTACCATTATTCCTAATTCTTCTACCTCCATGGTCTAAAACTCTCAAGTTCTCCTTGCTTGAATCCAACCTCCTGTCATTCAATCTCCTGCTTCACTACTTCACCTATTCTTTATATATATCACCGTGCCAGCCCATCCCACACTCCTGCCTATCTTCCCTATCCTTCTGTCCTCGCTTCCTTTCCTTCCCAGTCCTGACCCTATGGTCAACTCATTCAACCAAACACTATGCTCTGCCTGTCGCCAGTCCTGGGTTACTACCACCCATCCCATCCTTTGTTCCTACCGACATGCTGCTTAACAGTTGCTGAAGAAAGTTATACCACAATGGTGATTAACTTCACTACAAAATAATGGTGACCTATTTGCCATTAGAAGCTCACTACTGCACACTGCCCTGCCACATCTTCTTTATCTTTGCCTCATGGAATCTCAAGCTTCCTTCCAAGCACAGATCAGTTGCTGCTTAATACAAGAGGCTTGTCCTGGTTCCCCAGCTGGTAGTGATCTCTCCATATTGAAATTACCTTGTATTTATTTTGCATGTATTTCTCATTAACTTCTCTGTATGTATGTTGTTCCCTCCTGTAACAGTAGGGGCTGGGACTGTTTTGCTTTTACCTTATTAATTCTCTAATACTCAAATGAATTTGTCATCTCACTAATGCAAATCAAAACTATAAGGGACTTAAATATCTACTGATTTGAACTAATTTCTTAACAATTTTTTACTTTACTTAATGCTTTATACACTATAGACATTTTTAACATGTGCAAATCTTACTTCTTATCCAGATCAACCCAAGACAATAAACAAAAGAAGAAAAAGAAATATGACAGTAGGATGGAAGATCTAATGTAGAACAAATCTCACTGCAGGCAGGGATTGTCTCATTTTTGTCTTTATATTGTCAAATCTAGCACAGTGTATTCCATATAATAGGTGCTTAATGAATGCTTATTGAATGGATGATATATATGGAACTAGTTTATTGTGCTTTTGTATCCTTTATTTATGACTTTATTTTCTTAAAGAAAGTATTTATTAAAGTAAAAGCAATATATTGGAAAGATAAGGTGGAAAGCAGAATTTTTCAAATTTGGTAACTACACATAGAAAAACAGAAATAACAAAATTAATATTTTTGATAGCTCACTGGAGTGACAGGATTTTATCCCCTACCCCGCTATAACAAAAGCGTAGCCATAAAATATTATTTCAAAGAATATTTTACAATATCATTCTTAATTTTTCCAGTGATTCCCTAAACTTATACAAATTTAAAACCACACAGATGTATAAAAATTAAAAACAAATATTTGTTCTCAAAATTAGCCAACATAGGTAACGCTTTAAAACACTAAAGGATAAGCTTGATAAATTCTTCACTTCTGAAAAATGCTATTTAGAGATTGTAGCACTATTTGACTTCATTCCAAGGTTACCATCTTAATAAAAGTATAAACACATTCTTGAACCAAAAAAAAAGAGAGCGGGGAGAATATATCCATCCAGGTTGGGTGAAGAGGAAGAAGAGTTAAGCTATCTTTTGTTGGTGAGACCACATACAATCAAATTTTTACCCTGCAGTATGTAAGGACTAGAGTTATGCTTTCTTTCTTAACCCACATAGTATAAATACTCTTTTTCTAACAGCTTGAAACTCCCCTTTACTATAGCCCTGACCCACTCCCTCCCCCAAATCAAGGCCCAGAACATAATCCCTAGGATTATAACAATCTCCAAATCCTATTTGGGAACTGTAGCATTCAATTCAAATAAGACCCTTTTCTTTCATATGTAGGAAAATAATTGGTTGGTTGAGTTTTCAGGGACCATTACATAGAGAACCCATTTGCTGATTAGAATAAGCACAAAAGAAACCAATCCTCAAAACGAAGCTTACAAGAGAAGAATACACATGGCATCTGAATAGGAGACACGCCAACACCTAGGCACCTAGTAGGTACAGTGGATTGTGTGCCGGGCCTGAAGTTAAGACTTGTATTCAAATCTGAGCTAAGGCACTTCCAAGTCATGTGATCTCTGGGCAAATCATTTAACCTCTGCCTCAAGTGTAAAATCGTGATTATAACAGTATCTACCTAATAGTTTTTGTGAGGATCAAATGAGAATTACCCTTATGGGTAAAGTGCTTAACCCAGTGTCTGTCATGTAGCAGAAATTTAATAAATGCTTGTCCTCAGTCCCATGGGGATAAGGAAAACGTCTAAACGACGTGGCTATACATTCTGGAACGTTTACAGTGATTTACTGCTTTCTGACCATCTCACCCACATCAAACAGTTTTATATTCAAGTTTAAACCTGAAATACCTGATAGTCTGAGGTCATGATCAGTCCACCTGAGGTAGTGGTAGGAGGAACAACTCTCACTTTTTTCAACGGGGGTCCCTGTGCGTGACTGCTGTCTTGATTCCCTGGATGACCAGTTCCATTAGTATGGTTATTGCCCTGCTGCGGCTGCTGGTTCTTCTCAATTGGTTAAACAGAAATATAAATTTCAACTCAGATGGAGAACAAAATTCAAGATGTAAAAGGTTAGGTGTAACAATACAACAAAACAAGAAGCTATAGATTGTACTTCAATATTTACTTTGTCTCCCTTGTCATCAGGCTCTTCTTCTGTTAAAAATTCACGTTTAGGATAAGGGATCTGGCAACCTGCAAAAACACTGGCCATAAGAAAACAAATAGTTACTGTCTTTTTAGAGATGGAATCAAAGTTCCTATGCCCTTATAAGGAAATCTGGCCTATACACAGTGATTTAGGCAGGGCCTCATTAAATTATTTTCATCCTTAACTATTTTTACAGAAAAGATTGAAACTTATAATCTCAGTGAAACCTTCCTTTGGCTAATAGATTTTTCTTGTATTAGCACTACCATCAGCACTGCAGCTATGATATCTGAACAAGGAAAGACTGCAACTAGCCAATTATATTTCAGTGCTTTATCTAATATTAAATTTCAATCATTTCAGATTTTAAAAAGTTTTATTTCATACTTTCAAAAAACTTTTCATGCATGTAAGAAACAACCTGACTCTTGTATTCCCAAATACTAGCATTATAATAGGTAGCTTGGAGAATCTTATAAAAAATAAAACCAGCAATCTCAACAGGAATTAGAATAATGTGAATCAACTTTCTTCCTGTATCATTAAATTCCTCTTCTCTAAATGATGTTAGAGATTACCACCAAAATATTCAGGCATATAACTAAGAAGACAAGAATTATCTTTAAATGTTTGTTGAACTGAACTGAATTCTACACTTTTGGCCACTTTTATGACAAAAAGTGAGAGAGGGAAATATGAACTAATTAGCAAATGGCCCTTGGCATTCCAGAACAGAGAGCTGGAACTTCAGGCCTTGAGCAGGAGTATGGGAAGATCTATAGCATGAATAATCAAGCTGCGAGGGAATAAGAGGATTAGTGCTATAACTAATGCGATCAAAGTTTCATAAAGCAAGAGATGAACGGAAATGCCATTTAACTTTAAATCCCTCAGATGGCATGCTGGTCGTTAGTGTTCATTTTTAACTTGTCAGAAGTCAGTACCAGCCATCTGGGGGATGGGGTGCTATTTGGAGAGGGGTTTAACTTGTCATGCTGATGGGATAAGAAACCAATCACTTACTCTGATGTAGGAAGTGGATCTTCTAAGAAATAAGGATCCTGCATAGCCTGTTCTGAGGTAATTCGCTTTATTGGGTCCATAGTAAGCAACTTCTGAAGCTGAAACCAAAAGTCATAAAAGTTTTAACATATTACTCTGAACCAGATGAATGAAGACGTATGACCAGAAGGCCTGATCGTCTTTCACTAAACAAAATCTGAACAGAAAAGGTACCTATCTGTATAACAGAAACATATCAAAATTCACAAGCTATTAGTCCAATGCAATTACAGGTAGCCAAAAGTATATTCAACTGGAAGCCTGGAAACCTGGGTTTAATATGAGTTCTGCTACATACTAACTATGTTGTTGTTCAGTCATTCAGCCATGTCTGACTTTCTGTAACCCCATGAACCATGGCATGTTAGGCCCTTCTATCCTCCACTATCTCTCAAGATCTGTCCAAGTTAATGCTCACTGTTTCCATGACATAATCTATTCATCTCATCCTCTGCTATTCAGTTTTTCTTTTGTCTTCAATCCTTCCCAAGTGCAGTCTTTTCCAATGAGTCCTATCTTCTCATTATGTGGTCGAAGTATTTAAGTTTCATCTTATATTTGATCTTCCAGTGAATAACCTGAATTGATTTCTTTAAGCATTGACTGATTTTAATTCCATGCTCTTCAAGGGACTCTCAAAAGTCTCCTTCTCTATCACCACAATTCAAAAGTATGAATTCTGTGGTGCTTGCCTTTCCTTAAGAGTCCAACTCTCACAGTCATACACTGCTACCAGAAAAACCATAGCTTTAACTACAGGGACCTTCGTTGGAAAGGTGATGTCTCTGCTTTTTGGTATGCTGTCCAGATTTGCCATAGCTTTCCTTCCAAGGAGCAAATGTCTTTTTAAATTCATGGCTGTAGTTGCTGTCTGTGGTGATCTTTGAGCCCAAGAATACAAAATCTAACACTGCTTCCATTTCTATTTGCCAGGAAATGATGGCACAAGTTTCCCAGATGGTGAGTTTGTTTTGTTTTTTTTTATATCAAGCTTCACATAAGGTTTTGTACCTTCCTCTTTCACCCTCATCAAGAGACTTCTTGATTTCTCTTCACTTTCTGTCATCAAAATGGTACTGTCTACATATCTGAGATTAACATTTCTCTTGGCAATCTTAATTCCGGTTTTGATTTATCCAGGCTAGCATTTCACATGATATACTCTGTATATAAGTTTATTAAACAAGATGACAATATAGACATCCAAATCCTTTTCCAATCTTAAACCAATCAACTGTTTCACGTTCAATTCTATCTGTTGCTTCTTGATTTACACAGAAGTTCCTCAGGAGAAAGATGATCTAGTATACTCCCATCTCTGAGGACTTGTCACATTTTATTATGATCTACACAGTCAAGGGCTTTAGTTTAGTCAATAAAGCAGAAGTAGATGTTTTCCTGAAACTCCTTTGCTCTTTCCACAGTCCAGTGAATGTTGGCAATTTGGTCTCTAGTTCCTCCTCCTCCTGGAAAACCAGTCTGCTCATCTGGTAAAGCTTAGGCTTGTAGAATCTTAAGCCTAACCATGCTGGCACATAAAATTAGCACAACTGTTCAATAATTTGAACATTCCTTGGCATTACTCTTCTTTAGGATTTGTCATCTGTAAAAGCAATGGATTAGATTATATGACCTCTGAGCTCCTTTATAACTATAAAATTCTTTGAAAATACATATACTCGGGACAGGTAGGTGATGCAGAGGATAAAGTACTGGCCCCGGAGTCAGGAGGACCTGAGTTCAAATCCAGTCTCAGACATTTGACACTTACTAGCTGTGTGATCCTAGGCAAGTCATTTAACCCCAACTACCTTACCAAACAAAAAAAAAGAAAATACATATACTCACATGACTAGCATTTTCTAAAACATCCTAAATTACTTTTTAACTTTTAAAACTTTTTTTGGAAAGGAAGAGTAATTAAATTTTGATATAATAAATTAGTGTAAATCAGTGATATCTGAAGGAACAAACATACTAAAAGATGACAAACATTAAATAAATATTTAATCAACTTGAGAACAAATCTGAGTCCATTAGATTTGGATTTAATACTCCTTGTACTTTCAATGCTCTATTCTATTCTAATTCTGATCTAATAAACCCCCTTGCCTCGAGGCTTAATATGAGCAGATAGTAACTTAGATTTATGTAGTACCTTGCGGTCACAAAGTAGTTGTAAGGCACTGTTACATCTCTTGTCTCATTTGATCTATGGAGTAGGCATTATTATCTTCACTTTGCAGATAAAGCAATGTCGGACTGACCCTAAGGTTATGTGTCTAGTAATTATCTAGTGCTTCTTGACTCTGAACTACGAAGCGAATCTAAAGCTTCAAGTCCAACATCTGCTTATACTATGTTGCCCAGCTGAAGGACTTCAAAGATGTCCACACAGAAAGTCCCAATACTAAATGCTTGCTGGAGTGCTATCATTTAATTGAGTTTTTTAAAAGCTGCTATTTTAATGGATTCTACCTTTATCCCCAGGGCTGAAGAAGACAGGAAGATACAACACAACCTCTGGATCTAGTAGCATAAACTCAAGATAAATACACATCTATCAAATGCCAACTAAATATAAGACACTGTGTTAGGTTCAGGGTTCATCAAAACAAAACAAAAAAAATAGGATCTGCTCTCAAGTGACTACTTGGAACATACAAGAAGTAAATAAATAAGGGTGGGGTTTTTTTGGGAGGGGAAAGTGGGGTTTGGTTTAGATTTGTGGTTCTGTTGAGTATCTGGAGCTCTGGGAAGGCTGTCTTTCTATCACTGTGGGTCAGCACCTGCTTTACAAATAACAGCCTTAGAGAGTTGCTTGGGGTACTGAAAAATTTAATGACTTGCCAAGGATCACATAGCTAATATGGATCTGAAGCAGAAGTTGAACTCTGGTTTTCTTGACCCTGAGAGGCTGGTATTCTTCCACTATGCCACAATACAGGAGAAAGCAATAGTCACTAGGGACATCAGTAAAGGCTTCTTGTAGTAGGGGAGCCACTAGCTGAGCCCTGAAAGAAGCAAAGGATTCTGAGTCAAAGGCCAGAAAAGAAGGTACTCCAGGCACCAATGTTAGAGATGAAGTGATGAAATGGTGGGAAACAGCAAGAAAGCCAATTTGGCAGGTATGCTGACACATGAGGAGGAAAGTGGGTCAAGGATGGAGCCTTGGGAGACACTCACACAAACTGGGTGGAAAGATGATGACCCAGCAAAGGAGACTAAGGATCTGACAGGTATAAAGAAAACTGATATCACTTAGCTAAAACAGTTTAAGAATGCACAAAAATGCTTATGGAGGTATGTAAGAACTACTGGTTGGCATTATTTAGAATAAACCAAGGAGTGACAGAATCAGTTCAGGTCACCCTATGATACAAATATCTCATTTCTCTTCAAATAAGTTGAAAGGAAGTACAAGTTTAGATTCCTCTGAAATACCTTTTCATGTAAACAATAGGTTTTTTTTAACAATCCACAAACCTACCAAATATTTAAAGAACTTGTTCATGACCCTGCTAATTTTATATTTATAAATCAGATTAATTTTGTATAAATTTATTTAACAATTTAGAGCTAACTCTAAATATGTTATAATAACCTATTACTGAGATCAAAATAGACTGGTCCTATGGTAAGTAAGAAATGCAGTTTGAAATGTTGACAAGATGTAATTATCATGTTGTTATTGTTAGAAATATTTGCTGAGTAAGCATGAAGATGACATTTTTCCAGGAACTACAAGCATTATTTGTTGAACGGTTAAAGAGTACATGATGGTAGAGTGTATAAAAATAAGTCAGAAAATGAAAAAAAAATCAAACTGTCTTCCAAAGATTCCCTTCTGCATTTCAAAAAGCATATTTTTGGAGTCCAATTGTGTAAAGCTTCTGTTCCAATGTGACCAAGTTGGTGACAAAATATACTGTCAAATATGGAACTGGCAGTAGTAAAAAGTACAATATAACTCCATCATGAATCACTACACTATTACACAGATCAGTCAAATGCTACACACACAGGGGGATGATGCCTCTTTTAATATTGAAATTTCATAATGTCAATGTCATCCTTGTTTTCCAATAACATAATTATACCAGTGTTCAACTATACTTTTAAAATGCTGTAAGCAGTTCTTTAAAGTGCTTAACTTCAAAACAAATAAAACAACAAAAATATCTGAGTTACTATTAATTGGAAATCTATGTAAAATAATTAAACTCTGACTAGTTAAAATGCCCCATAAGCCAGAAAGAGTAAGTGCTCTGAAGCATGTGCTGCACCAGGCACACAGATGAGCTCTTCTTCTAAGAGACCAGCCCCAAGATGAACTAGTCATTCATTACGCACCAAGGCAGTTTCATTATGATTGCTATTAATCAGGGCTTACCAAGTGGAATGCTTTACTGTCTGGTTTAACTTTATGTTTTTCCATATACTTGATAAGGCTGCAGTTGGTATATCTGAAAGAGAAACACTATAAGATGTAGAATCATATCAGACTTAAGTTGAGACTCAATTACATTGCAAAAAAAAATAATAAATAATTTTTCATCTTTGATTATTATGATGTATATGAAAAGCTATATACATGTAAAGACTAACATAAAATCCAAACTCATATTTCATCCAATATCTCTTTCAGTCATCTTCTAATTAATGTGGCACATATTATTGTTTAACCAAGGTGAAAGTACATAATGTACATCATTATTTAAACACAATTTTACTCTTAGAATTTTCAAACCTACCTCTCAAAAATTTATCTCAGCCTTGTAATTAAGTTAAACTGCAGAAGTACTCCACATAAGGTTGCCCCAATCAGCATCATTAATACATGTAAGAGCTAGCAGGTAGATAGCACTTTGTGATTTGAAAACACTTTGCCAATATTATCTGACTTTACCTTCACAACAATATTTTGAAGTAGGTCCTATTTTATTGATAGGGAAACAGCCAGACAAAGGTTAAGTGACTTGTCCAGGATCATAGAGCTAGTAAGGGTCTGAGATCACATCTGAACTCAGGTCTTCCTGACTCCAGGTCTAACACTTTATCCACTGAGTCACCCATTTGCCAATTATAAACATTATAAGCAAACTCCAAGAAAAATTTCACATTGCAGCACTCTTTGACCAAGCATATATACTATAATACTGCTCTATGGGACTAACTGCCCCCTATAACATTTGTTTTATCTGTAATCATATTTCCATTTTCCCAATTAGTGATGCTAGTTAAGATGTATGTATATATATAAATTACTGGTACACAATATTTTCCCCACATGAAAGATAAATGTTCATTATTCACTGAGTATACATTATTATTTATCTTGATGAATGAGAAAGTAGTTAATAATAAATTTAGTTTATCTTTAGTTTTAAAAATTATTTTTCCATCCACCAAAATGACATTTATTCATACATGTGGGGGGAGAGAGAGAGAGATCTTCTGCCCTGAGATATCAAAATTTTCCCATTCTAAAAATTATCACTTGAGAAAGACTAAGACAACAACCACTTGTCAAAATCTAAAGGACACCAAACGGGCTTAGTATTATGAATAATCTGGTGTTGGGTGATGTCTGACCTCATATTTTGGTTACATGGAAATTATAAAATGATAGGACTTCATATTAAATAAAACCGTACAACAAATTGCATTTTCTGTGACTTACGTATTTCTTCGGAAATCTTTCATTAATGTTGAATGTTCAGGCATCTTTTTTATATCTTCCCAATCTTTATCTGTGAAGTACATTCATTAATTTTATATTGCTCAACTTCCTACTATTAGTGCACAAAATATTGGTCAACTCTATTTTAAGATGGTATCCCAATATAATTCATCTACTTTCACTTTTTGAACTAAACTTTGCTGGCCCCATCTTTAGTTTTCTCAAAGGTAAGTGAAAGTTATTCTTATTCTGTAGTTTTTAAAACTGGTAACAAAATTTTCTCATAATTCTCATGCCCAAAGATCTGGAGCTGGAAGGGACCTCATTTTACACATAAAGAAACCGAGGTCAGAAAACTAGGTGACTTGCCTAAGGTTACATAGATAATAAGTGGCAGAGCCAGGTCTTGAAACCAGGGCTTCTAATGACCTGGTTTCACCTCCTTATTTCATTCTTTATCACATACATCTCTTTCACAGTAATATAATGTAAGTAAATGTTGTAAAACTTATGCTCATATGAATTTTACTTTCAGAGTCAATCAAAATAACTCAAAAGTCCTAGAAACAAAATGGTTTGGGTGAAGAAAATTATTACCTAGAGTAGAATTCCTAAGTAAGAAAGCATCTATTTGTCCTACTTATCTAGCCACTTTGGGGTTTTTTGCTGTTGCTGGTTTTTTTGCCTAAGAGTTACTCAGAAGGCTATGCCAAATGACATTTACTAAGTGCACATTGGAAATATAGTGCTGTATTAAGTACAATGAAACACTCTAACAGCACCTTTAGCACATGTCTCTCTATATATATGTATATCTATCTACCTATAGATAGATATAGATAAATAACATAGTTGAGATGACTTTACTTTACTCCTCAGGACCAAATATTTTTCCACTACAACTTCCTACTAAACTACAATACTGAAGATGGTGAATGTGCATTCTTTATTTACATTTATTCCTAAAATGAAAATCCCCATCTTATCAGTTTCCCAACTTCACTATCTCTTTGTCAATATCATTCTTCCTATTTCTAAAGTTAGAAATCTTAGCATCAACTTTGATTCTTCTCTTTCATCATCTTTATACAATTTACCAAGTCCAATCAATTCTTTTGAGATGCCTCATGTTTACCTTTTATCTACATTTCCTTTGTTATCATATTAGTTAAGACCCTCATTACTACAAACAGATTACTCCAACAACCTCCTGGATAGTTTCTCAAAAAAACAAAAAAAACAACAAAAAAACCCCACCAACTTTCCTTATTCCAATATATCTTGTACGGTTGTTGTCAAATTAGTTTTCCTAAATCGTTTACTCTTTCATTCATCATGTCACTTTCTTGCTCAGGGATATGTAATAGTTTCTTTTTCCCCTGATTACATCAATTCAAACTTTATTGGCAGGCTTTCAGTGCTCTCTATAGTCTGATCTCCCCCCCACTTATCCAATTTATCATTATTTTTCAATAGTTCATGTTGTTTCTGGTCTACTCTAGCAGACTCCATAGAAGTCATGTTCATTCTTGCTTCTGGACCTTTGTTAATGTTTTTCTCCTAGAGTTTAATTTAATGACTTCACTATTACTACTCAAATTCTAGCTCTTCTATAAGGCCTACATCTTTTTCAGGAAGTCTTCTGTGACTAATCCAGGACTATAATACTTTCTGCCCTCTAAACAATTATAGTATGTTTCACATAATAATTTCACAGTTATAAATTAGTTTGTGTTTATGATGCTGAGAGACTACATGGCACCCATGCTAAGTGACAGAAAGCCAGCCTCAAAGACCTGGGTCCAAGTCTAGCCTCTGACATACACTGGATATATGATCCTGGGCAATTTACTTAACCTTTCAGAGCTCCCAGGTCTCTAAGTCTGCATATCATGTAGCATTTGCTACTCTGAATTGATAGAAGGGGTTTCATTACCGGGAAGTTTTCTATACCAATTAAATAACAACAATGGTCCCCTATAGCAAAAAAATGAATGCTTAGGAGGGGAAACCTTATAAATATTCTCTAGTTGTTCCAGTATAGGTCTTATTTTTATCAAGTAGACCCTTTTAGGATAGTTCTCTCATTTCTTTTATAACAGCTCCTAGCAAGGTGCTGAGCATATACCATAGTTGTTTGTGTTATTACAGGTCCATCTCCCTCAGAAAAACTATAAGCATAAGCTTATAGATACTGTAAAGAATTTGGAGACAGAAAATTTTAACTCCAGCTCCAACTCTGCTTAGGACTTCCTATAAGATCAAAGGTAAGCGAAATTTCTCCCTCTGAAAAGAAAAACAATAAATCATGTGTCTACTCTGTCTTATATGAAGTGGGAGAACAGACTAACAGAAAAGAATACATTTCAAAGAAAGGCAATATATGAATATTTTGATATTAGTATTAGAAAATATGAAAGTACAACTCAAGATCTCTCTGAGGTCTTGAACTACAGTGACCTTTACTATATCCTATTCCTATATGGAACCTCAAATTGTAGTGATCTCCTTTTTATTTCTTAACAGTGGGGTCCTTAAAGGAATAAAAGTCTTTAAAATAGTTTGCCATTTTCACAAATAAAACAACTTCTATCCCTATTTCCTCTACAAATCCAGGTCACTATTTAATATGCAAACTAAATATATATTATGGTATATATTTGTGCAACCTTTTGAACAAAAGATTCTATACAAACAGCTTTTATGCTTTACTTGGTGTAACTTTTGTTTTAAAAAAATCTTATCAAATGCAGATATCTAAAATTAAATAAGAGTGATAAAAATGCAATATGTACCTGCAGGAAATCCCATTACATTGAATATTCTGTCCAGCTGGTCATGGTGATAAGGATTACTAGTTTTGATGTCCTCTTGTCGACAGTGAAATATTGGTTCTGAAGTTAGTAGCTCTGCAAATATACACCCTATAGCCCAAATATCTTTAAGGGAAAAAAAAAGAAAGAGAAAAAGGAAAAAGAAAAAGAAAAGGAAAAGGAGGAAAATAAAGTGGATCTTTCCAAAAGAAAATGCAATGTTGGGTTTTTGTTTTTGGTTTTTTTTTTTGGAGGGGTGAGTGGAGAAAAGGGAAGGATTCTTTATAAAAAAAAAAAGGAAAGCATAGTCATTCCTAAACAATTAACTTATGGACAACAAACACCATGAAATTACATTAATTTTAAACTCCATATTTTAAATTCTGTTATCCTACCTCCCTCCCACCTGGTAGTCTTACTCTAAGCCTCAGTCTAAATTTAGAATACTTGAGTGAAGTTATTTAAGCCAAAACCAAAATCATATCCATAAAACTGATTTCAAAGCCCTTTATATCTGAAGTGATAACTGAAAATAAAACAAAATTAAAATTAAGCAATACTTTTTTAAAATAGGCAGGGCACTTTTGTGTGATGAAATGATTATGTTATCATTTTTGTCTCCCTGATCATTTGAAAAGTTCAATAATTGCTCTGTCATTAATCCTAATTAGCAACTTCTATTGCCAGCAGGAAAAAGTCAAGTTTCAACTTCAAATATTTATTGAAACAATATTCCTGTTCTCAAAAAGCATGTAGCACTTCAAAGTGTTCCTTTCAGTTATGGTGTATCTCAACCTGTGAGCTGCTTTTCAAATGGCAACAAAATCACTTTTAAAAGGGGAGTGTCAAGGTTACTGCTCTCTTTTTACACTGTAAACTTTTTGCAAAATTCCAACTATATATGTGTTTTCCTATTGCCTAATGTATAAAGTCTACCTATCAGAATTATTTACTCCTGAAAATATTTTTGAAACACAAACAGGAAAAGATGAGACGACTTATCCTTTAAAAAAATGAATTTGGCAGGCAATATGTGATCCACTGCACACAAACAGATACACAACAAATTCAGGGAGACTGGAATATTTTTGGCCAATATATGCACTAAATTAAAAAAAAATATTCAGATGCAAATCAATGAAGGGAGAAACTTTTCAAAAGCTTACTTTTAAGTAAGTTAGCTACATTAATTATAGCCCCCAGAATAAAATTTGTAGAGATTCTCAGAGTCAAAGATTAACTGTCATCTTTGACATGAGCCTGGATTTCTATTTCCCAGTAATAAATGAATTTCTCAATTTTTGCATTTCACACCAAACAGCCACCAAGCTCAGTTAACACTTTCAAATGAAAACACCTTTGGTCAAAGTAAGTAATGTTCTAAACATTTATCTCTGAACAATTTTTTCACACAGCATGATTACTCTAAGGTTGCCAACTATCCTTCCTTACTAAGAAATTATCAAGTAATAATTTATATGGTAATTATACATCAAATTGATCTAAAATAGTTTTAAAGAATCAATTAAGAAATCTACATATGATGCTATAAAATATGGCTGCATGAAAGAAAAGCAGATGGTACTATTTTTTTTTTAAACATTACACATTAGAATCTTGCTCCAAAGTCTAGGGCATGGCACAGAAGAGACATCAGAATATGAAGGACTTGCTTAAGCTAGGCTTGATGGATAAAAGCAAAATGTAGAGGGGATAAAAAGAGGTGGGTAAATGAAAAGGGAAGAGGGAGTGGTTTGTCCCAAGCCCTTGATCACCTATGGTAGCTTCCTTCTCAACATATACCTCACTTTCAATATCTTCTATGTTTTGCATACTAATTTGAGATCACTTTATTCACATCATTTTGCCCATTTTATTCTCCACTCAAAATTTTCCCAGTGATTCCCAGTCAATATACAAATAAAATTAAAATACTTCAACTATAGACTTTAAAATAATTCACTTAGTAGTTTACCATATCTAATTGCTCTCAGCCCATCGTACTCTTTTCAATCTATGTTGTCAAACACCTATAGAAGGTTTCTATTTATGGTTTCCAATTCCTTCCTCCTTGAACCAATGTGTCTTTTGTTAAGCCATATAATATTTATGGAATATCTTCTCCAGTCTCACCTGTCACATCTTGTCTACTTAACCCTTCCAAAATGATGCGGTTAAATAACTGAAAGATTAAACTTCATGCTATCTGACTCTGGAAGGCAGAACTAGGACCAAAAAGTAGAAATTATAGGAAAGAACAATTTGGTTCAACATAAGAAAACCTCTCCTAACAATTAGAACTGTCCAAAAAATGATCTTTTTTTTGGGTGGGAGAGTGAATTCTCTGTCACTGGCTGTCTTCAAATAGAGGCTGGTTTGAATGATCACATGTTGACGGTAATGCTGTAGACAGGATTCTTGGACGAGCTTGGACTAGATGACCTCTGAGGTCCCTTCCAACTCTTAGATTCTAAAGACTATTTCACAAGAGTAATAGCTAAGTGGCACTTTTTAACTAATTCTACTCACCAATAGCTTTGGTATAATGTCTTGCTCCAAGAAGGAGCTCTGGAGCTCGGTACCAGAATGTTACAACTACTGGATCCAAATCTGCTAAAGGCTTCAAAGGTGAATTAAATAATCGTGCAAAGCCCATGTCAGCTGTGAAATTAAAAACAAAACAAAAAAATCCCCTTTAATATTAAGAAAATAGATTCCAAGGTTTACCGTTTGTGCAACATTTATAGTACTCATGCAAAAGAATAATAGTTTGAAGTAATAAAACTTCTATTTCTTAATGAGGTTCCTTATACAACCAACTTAGATATCTGTATACCTTCAGTGCTATTCATTGTCATCCTGATCTTTGATTAGATTAGGTCCATGGTCCTGCTCCCTTTGGTAAATATGACCCTACCTCCTCTCATAAGCAGGTTTCCATCTAATTTGCCAACACAGAAGCAAACAGCCATGATCCTAAGATAGGTTTGGTGTTACTGAAGCCAATCGTAAGGAAGTGGTATACAGTTCTGATAAAGATGGATGAATTATCTGCTACTTTAAATTGTCTGTGCCCATTTTACTAGCATGGATAATTGAGAGGCAAGAGTATTTTAATGACATCATTGATGCTTCTTCCATGGATTTATGTTAGATTTAAGTGACCCAATCATAGAATTTTAAAGTTTGAAGGGATCACAAAGATCATCCAGTTCCACTCCATAATTTTAAAGAAACTGAAAACCAGTCATTAAATGACTTTTCAAAAGTCATTACAGTCATTTATGACAGATCTGAAATTCAGTTTATGTGTATGAAGTGTATATGAAATAACTTCTATGTCATCTATTAGCCAGTTTCAAGCTTAACTCAGTATTCTTTAAAATTGAAGAACTACTAAGTAAGATTAGCTTCTCTCCTAACTGAACTCTTCAACAAAGGAAGCATTGTTATACTGTACTTAAATTATTTGAATAAGAGAATACGTAATCACTAATCTGGCAAAGGATTATAATTTTATATAATCATATTTCAGGAGACAATGACAGATAAAAGTAATACTTCCTTTCAAATTGTCAATCAGCGTACATTAGCCCCCCCATGCATCCTGAAGAACTTTTACCTTAAAAAGACGTTTAATAACACCAAATTAGAGAATTTAAATATTTTATGTAAAGTCTCCCCAAATCTCACACTGAGGAGTCCATGTAAAAAGGATTACTTGGCAGATTCTCTCCTATTTCTTAAGCTTTGCTAGAAGCTTACATTTAAACTTTATCAAATTTGATAGACACCTTCTTCTTTGATGCTCAGTTATCTATAAAGTCTAAAGAGATGCTTAGTGGCCTATTCTCCAAAAGATGTGATTTGGGAGTTACTGTGGAGGACATCTGATCCAAAGTTTGCACAGTCTAGTCACAAAAATTGAGATTGTGTAGCCAGGATGTATGTAGTTGATAAAAAAAACTATCAACTGAAAAGAAATATCCAGGACTCATACAGGGGAAAGAGAGGTGAAGGAGGGTGAAAAGCATGAGAAGCTCACATTTTTGTAGAGCAGAACCTGTCAGATGATACAGAATTCTACAAACCACAATGTTAAATTTGATACACAAGTCTACTAATCTTCCCACTTTAAATTTAATATAATTTTGTGAAAGCACATCATCATTTCCTAGTACAAAAACATAAAATAGCTTAAATATATATGACTAACATGACTAGGGAAATGATAATGAAAAATGAGTCAAATGACACATTTGTACTTTCCTATGAACTTCAGATCATCAAGAAATATATGGAACGGTTATTTCATTTTTAATTAAATAATGCTATCAAAAAATATAGATCCCAGAGTATAGAATGCTTGTGTTATTTATTTGCTTTCAGAAAGACAAAAATTCACACCAGTATTTTTTTTTAAATGACAGACTGTTTTAGGATTTACTATATTAAGCTATCAGGCATAAGTAGCTAATTAATAGACTTTTATCAAGAAACTGCAGCTTTTAATCCAATCTTAGTCTATAGAAAAACAAGTTTATTTATATTCCATTGCCCTGAATGAATGGAACTGACGGATCTTGGTACGTGTTTTGTTCTCTCACACAACAATGACAGCTAGCACTAACTAGTCATATGAGTAAAGGTGAATCTAGTTTCTACATTAAATAACCTGTACAGGTTACATATAATGAAGGAATAGGTTTTTTGGGAAACATTCACTGGCTGCTTCATGAAAAAAATGCTTAAAGGCCTATCTGGTACTTCTCATGAATGTGAAAAAATTTTCAATTTCAATAAACGTTGTTTAAAAATTATTTCTATCACATATGAATACACACTTATCATTAAAAAAATTGTTTTTTAATATAACTCCTCTTAAAAGCTTTAAAAATGTGAAGCACTGTGACAACAAAGATATAACATACCAATTTTTACTCTTCCTCGCTCAGGACCTTCACCCATAACTAAAATATTAGCAGGTTTCTGTGGAAACATAAATTTTTATATTTTTAAGCAGACAACATGCCAGTACAATTAAAAATGCACCTGAAATTTGAAAAATATTAATTTACAAAACTGTCAATTGAATTCAGATCAACAAAGAAATGTTTATTTGTGGATATACATGTATTGAGCACATTATGATTATCCAAACAAGTCTTCCGACTTTTCTCAGCTTCTTAAACAGCCACTGCTTTCACTACTGCATTTCTTGTGAACTATTTAATAGGAAGCTGACAATTCAAATCAGGCAACATTTACTAAATAAGCTACCATATGACAAAGCCCTGTGCTAGGTGCTGGGGATAACAAAGATAAAAACAAAATGGCAAATGCCTTGTCTTTAGGGAGCTTACAGATCAGTGTATCATTTTCTTCTAAGTCCTTTAGTCAAATAAAAATATACCATATGATTTACATAAGGCTTTCAAATATGACTCCATATGAAAGAGCAAATAAGTTTCACGCAAATATCTCCCAAGCAAACTGCCAAAAACTTTGTGGAAATAATGATTTTTTTGTTAAAAAAAATTTAACTAGAATCTAAAAGTATGAACTAAGAAAACTACTCAATTTTAAAATCTCATTTTAAAAATCACTGACATATCCCACAACTGTCTAAGAGTGGTTTTAAAAATGTTAATAATTTCCTAAAACATAAGAAAGTAGACATGTTACTTAAAATACTTAATTTTCTCCCTAGTCTACTGATAGATTTATTCATTCAATATGGCCACAGTTTGCTAAATAGTACAACTGTATTAGAATACAAAAAAGGTGGGAGGGAAAGATAATCCTAAAGATCACATTGAATATTTTTATATCAATTGTGCTTATTCTAGGTATTAGGATCTCCTCTTAATCCTCTACTATGCTAATAAAGCCTCTATAGCGCCACTGTATAAGATTCAATACCATACAAGACAACTGTCATTCCATCTACCATTCAGCTTCAAAAATAAAGATCTGTTTTCAATATCAAAAAGAAAGTATACTACTGAACTACTCTGGGTTTGCTATAAAGCTCCAGAGGTTAGAAATTCATGGAATCATAGAACTTTAGGAATGGAAAGGACAAGAGAAAATGTATTCAAAGTACTTAATTTTAGAGATAAAGTGACTGAGACCACAGTGATTGGTCTTAGTCTGATGCCCTTTCTATAACATGCCTGAAAAAAAAAATACATGACAGGTTTTTCTATTAGTGAATACTGATATGTTCATTTTTAATTTGTATTTTCTTCTGGAAAATGACACCAGAACTTAGCCAGTTTCTCAAATGCCATAAATACACACACTTCTGTGCTTAGGTTTGATAACTGCTCTTTTAACTTTTAACAGGTATTCTTACCAACCTTCCCCCTAGGGTTCATTCATGTGTGACCTTAAACATTCTCTTTAGTTTATTGTAGTCATCAGGTTCACCATGGAGCCAGCGTTTTGTGAAAGAGCATAAGCTCATGAGGCCACAGATGGAGAAGGTAGAAGCCACCTCATCTATTCCAACTGCCTAATTTTAAAGACAAAGCAAGAGAAGTTATACCACTGAAAATATCTGATCTTGTCTAATCATGGAAGCAAAGTAGCTTTAGGCCCATACACTTGGGAGTAGGCACTATGACCTAATGAATAAAGTGCTAAATTGGGACACATAGACATGAAGACCTGGGGTCCTCCCCAAAAAGCACTTAATCTCTCTGAGCTTTAATTTCTTCCTCTGAAAGGATGGTTGGACTGAGTACTTAAAAGATTCCATCTTCCAACTTTGAATTTTTGATCTTATGATCTTGTAAATGACATACTACACACTACTCTAGAATAGAACAAGCCAATTCCATCCAGCTCAATAAACATTTACTAAGTGTGCTGGGTTCAAGACAATAAAAGTGAAAATCTCTCTAGTCTCAGGGAATTTACAATATAAAAGATGGAAATGACATGCACATAAAAAAGTACAAGATAAGAAGTGATAGGACAAAAGAAAAGATCAAGATGAAGTAATGTAGGCAGATCTGAGGACTTAATATTGAAGAGAAATCAGAGAAAGGTTTATGGAAGATGTGGTCTTTTAGTTGAGAGTTAAAAGAAAATAAGGAATTCAAAAGCCATACATCTAGTCCACATCTCTCTATCTTTTCCATAAGAACAGCATGGGATACTTTAAGCAAATTCTTTGCTATTTTATATATACATATATAAAAATATAGACTACACCTATAGATCTCCCCTTCTTGCATTTGTTATTAAAAAAAAAAAAAAGATTAGTCTGGTATGAGCTGTTTTGGTTTTTTTTTTTTTTTTTAACCAGTCATTCTAGGTCTTTGTGATTAAAGCTTCTTCTCCTCCTTTTGATTTCTGCTATTATCCACAGCCTTAACCAGAACATTTATTTGGTGATATCTGAACTTCACCAACTGCTGTGGCTTACTTATTTGCTTTCTTTGCCAAAGAAGACCAAGCCATAAGAGAAATGATGACATGACTTGAACCTGACTTTGTTTTGAGTGAGAGAGGGCTGTGCAAGGTCACCAGCCTCACTTCTCCTTCAGAGTCATCTGAATCCAGTGACCTCATACTCCTCAGGATGATTGGAGATGACCCAGGATGCACTGGGAAATCTTGGCCCCTTTAGGTTTATTTATTATTATAATGTAGAAGGCCACTAGCTAAATCCTGGTGCACCTTCAGGTTGAGGGGAGGGGTCTCCCTAAAAGGCAGAACCTATTTGCACATGAAACAGAGAGGTTATGAGAAGGGGGCATAAATCCAGTGGACCAAATTCATCTCTGAAAAATTTTACCCTTTTACTTGTTTACTAATATCAGGGAGCTGCCTACAAAGGAAAATCGTCTTTATAAATCCAAGTACGCATAACTTCCCAATTCAGTCACCTAAAAAGGGACAAAGGGAAATCTACATCTGGGTTCACTAACTGATTCATCTGACTTGTAAGAGCAAATCCTCTGAAGCTCTCCAGCCTGTGGAACTCTGCAGCTGACAATTAGCCATTGTGCTAATGATTCATTAACTTGATGTTTAAATTTCTCTTACAAAAATCTGAATTTATTGTGGGTGAAAGCCAATCCACTCTGAGGCTTCCATTAAAAGGTCCAAGGATATTGGCAGTATCAGAGAGAAGGGGACGTTATTCTAGAGATGTTACAGAAGTGAAACTGACGGGTCTTGGCAACAGCTTGGATGTGGGGGGAAGGGAGATGAGAAATAGTGGGAAGTCCAGGATGCCTCCTAGGTTGTAAGCCTGGGGATACTAGGAGGATAGTGGTGCCCTCAATAGTAATAGGAAAGTCTGGAAGAGGGAAGGGTCTGAAATGTAAAACCACATGGGAAATACATGTGTTGGGTCATAAATACATGTGTTGGGTCATAAGTCAGTTAATATGGTATATTTTGTTCATGATGTTTTTGTTTTCAACCTATAAGTTTGGTGGTATGTTTCTTTCTAGCTGCCTACATATCCTCTAACACATTAGCTTTTGTTTTCAACTAAGAGTTTGATTTATTGATTCTTATCACATTACAAAAAAACCAAAAAACAACAAAAAAAAAACCTGAGGAAAAAAGTTGCTAAAAGAAAACTAACTTTGCACAGTGGCAATGTAATATAATACAAAGGACCCTAGGTGTGAAGTCAAGAGGGCAGAGGTTCAAATCCTACTTGTTTTTGTGACTTTGGGAAAGTCATCTTAGCTCACCGAGCCTCGGTTTCCCCATCTGTAAAAGAAGTCCAAGCTTAAAATCCAGAATATGTAATATTCCCTCTCATTTTTGGTAATTATGAACAGATGAACAGCTCAATGAGCCAACAACTATGTTACATGTACACAAAGCAAACTGGAAAGACTGAACAAGGGTGAACAGAGCTTAGTGGATTGAAAGGAAAGGTGGGGTGGGAGGGAAGGTAGGTATAGTTTTACTCACCTTTGTATTCCCAAATGTCTAGACTAGTACAACGTCTTGCACGAAGGGGACAATTTATACATGTTTGTTGAATGAAACACAGGGACCCATCCAGGGCTGGTTTACCAGAGAATATACTCAGGCCTAAGATTAGTACCACTAGAATCAATCGCAAGCATTTACTGGGTTACTTGTCCCTCTCAGAATCACCTCATATCTATTTTGTATTTACCTATATATGTGTAAATTATGTCCCCTATGTATTTGGTAAACTTTTGAGAGTGCTGGGATTCATGTTCTGGAAGCAGAGGGTATAATGGGAGGAGTTTGGCAGTCACCAGAGCTGACCTTTCCCCCCAATCCATTCACTACATTATTTACCTCTGTTCAAGCTTTCCAGTTAGCTGGAAATAGCAAGCACAGTTGTTGGCTCTTTAAACTTGGTCATTTGTTCTTATTACTGAAAATTAAAAGGAATATTCTGGGTTTTAATGGGACAAATTAATATGAATGACTTCATAGAATTACAGGGTTTTAAAACTGAAACAGATCTTAGTGGCCACTTTATCTTACCTACACCTGAAAAACAATCCCCACTATAATTGACAAGTGGTCATCCAGCCTCTGCACAAAGGACTCCAATAAAGAGTAATGCATTACCTCCTGAGACATTCCATTCCATTTTTAATTATTAAGATACCGCCTCACACATCAATAATAAATTTGTATCTTTGCAACTTGCACCTGAGTAGGCCCAAGTCTCCTCCAAATAGTCTTCTGACTGATCCTCATACGGCACTGCTCTCCTCTGGATATTCTCTAGTTCACCAATATTATTCCTAAAACTCTGATGCCCAGAAATGAACAAACTATTCTAGATGTGATCTTGCTAAAATTCTGACAACAGAATTATCACTGCTTATTCATGGAAGCTATGACCCTCAGTATAGCTCAAGATGGCATTAACTTATTTGGCTGTCACATCATGCTGACTTAACAGTGAACTTGTAGTCCACTAATATCTATCTCAAAATATGTTATAGTGTTGTCAAGCCATGCTGGAAACATCTTGACTTCTGAAGTTGCTTTTTTGAAGTCAAATGTAAGACTTTATCTTTAATAAATTTCATTCTTTTCAACTAGTTGCCAGGTTCTGGATAAGATCTTTTTTTAATCCTATCTCTATAATTCAGTGTTAGTTACATTACCCAATTTGTGTCATCTGCACATTTGATAAAGTTGGAATCCTTGCTTTTATCTGGGTTACTGATAAAAATATTAAACAACACAGGATCCAACACTGATCCCCAGAGCACTTCCTTGGAAATGACCTTCCAACTTGATATCAATTAACAAACTACCAGTCTGACTTTTCACAACTAATTCCAAATCTCTTAACTGCCAAAACTAATGGCCTTTTCTCAATCCTCATTCTTCTTGAACTCTCTGAAATCTTTAGAACTGCTGATCACCCTCTTTTTGACATTCTCTTCTCTCTAGACTTTCAGAAAACTACTCTCCCCTGGTTCTTCTTCTACCTGAGTTCTTGTTCTTAAGTCTTCCTTGATAGATCTTCATCTAGCTCACACCAACTAACCATAGGTGTCCCCCACAGAACTGTCCTGGGCCCTCTTCTCTTTCCCTCTATTATACCATTTAGTGATTTCATTAGCTCCCAATGATTCAATCATCATCTCTAAAATGAAGTCCTCTTTATCCAGCCCTACCTTCTCTCCTGACCTTTACTCTCACACTTCCAATTGCCTATTAGACATATCAAACTGGATATCCCATAGATAGTTAAACACATTTTCCAAACTGAACTAATCATCTATCTCTGCAAAATCTCTTGTCTTCTTAATTTCCCTTATTAGTTTTGATTACCATCTTCCCAGTCACTCAGACTCACACCCTAGGTGTCATCCTCTCTCTCTCACCCACCCTAACCAATCTATTGTCAAGACCTGTTGATTTTACCTTTGAAACATCTCTCAAACAGACCCCCTTCTCTGACACTGGACTAATGCAATAGCCAGCTGACTGTTTTGGACATCATAAGTCTCTCTCCACTACAAATCACCCTCCAGTCAGCTGTTAAAAGTGATCTTTCTAAAGCCCAGGGCTGACCATGTCAACTCCTCCCTCCTCCACCTCAATAAACTCCAGTGATTCCCTATTACCTCCAGGATCAAATATAAACACCTGTTTGACATTCAAAGCCCTTTAAAAACCTCCACCATCAACTTTTTCCAGTCTTTTTACACTTTATTCTCCCCACATACACATTTTTGAAGACCAGCTAACTCCAGAGATGATCATCACCAGAGGGCTGACCATTAAGTGATTAATATTTTTGACAACTAAAATTCAATAAAGCAGATATAGAGGACAATCTGAATTACTAGAGGGAGCATCCACAGACATGAAATCATATATCCTTAAGAAAGTAACTTTGTAGATAGTTCAGTAAAGTACTCCAAATTTCATGGGAAAATTATTTAAGTGCTTGGTTAAAGGTCTTGATCTATTTTCTAAATTTTCATTTTTATGAATTTTATAATTCACAGACGATCATGGGGATTAGTGACTTAATTTAAATGACAGCAATCATTCAATGGTGTTAGAAATTTGTTTATTAAACTTAAAAGTTTTCCTATATTGTTGCTGCTTTATTTTAAAAAAAATACAGTTTTTGCAACAATCTTACCTCAACATGAGCCTTGCGATAGGTAAATGTTTAAAGTGTTAAAACAAATACATAATGTGATGGTCTTTTTTGATAAATAAAAGACAAAAATCTTTGGTTACTTTGAAAAGGCTTAATATCCTAAAAGCTAAATATCCTTTCAGAAATCCATAGTAAGTTTCATGTTCTGTAGAATTAATAAGTTTGAGTTCCTATAGAGGTGTTTATTTGAGAATAAAGTTGTCAAAAACATTTACTTCTAGTCTACAAGTCTACATACCAATAACTTTATATTGCCTTAAAATTGTAACAAACATACACTGGCACCCTACAACTATAATATTCATCGAGCTCTCTTTAACCACTGAATAGGCAAAAAATTAATACCCACTATACATATGAAGTCATGAGAAACCTATTTCTGCATCAGCAATGTTCAAAAAGAAAGCAAGAGAAAGAAATATATTTAAATCTGCCCTATGACCCCACCAGATTTGATGGTGAATAGCATTTTACATCATGAGTTCTTTGGAGTTGTGGTGGACCATTGTTATCAATCAGTTACTAAGTCTTTTCACAGTTGATTTTCTTTACTGTGTACAATGGTCTCCTGGATGCACTCACTTCACATCAATTTACTTAAGTCTTCCCAGGTTTTCTTTCTAAAACCATCTGCTTCATCATGTCTTACAGTACAATAGTATTCCACTACATTCATTTACCCTTGTTCAGGTATTCCCCAATTGATGGGTGTGCCTTCAGTCTCCAATTTTTTGCCACTGCAAAAGAATTGCTATAAATATTTTTGTATGTATGGGCCCTTTTCCTTGTTTCTTTTACCTCCCTGTGGTATAGATCCAGTAGCATAACAGCATTGCTGAGTCAAAGGGTATGCCCAATTTTGCTCTCCAGAATGGGTAGAACCAGTTCACAGTTCCACCAACAGGGCATTAGCATTAACTATTTTCCAATATTCCCTCCATTATTTGTCACTTCCAATCTGATAGGTATAAAATAATACTACATAACTGTTTTCATATGCATTTCTCTAATTATTGGTGACTTTAAGCATTTTTATGTGTCTACTGATAGCTTTGATTTCTTCCTCTGAAAACTGCCTGTTCATATCCTTTGCTTATTTTATCAATTGGTGACTAGCTCCTATGGAGTTTGAAATATATTCAGAGAACTGATAAATGCTTTATTTCACAAGGTTAGGGATAATTTTGAAGTAAAAGAAAAGAAAAATATTAAACCTATTATTCACAATGAAAAATATAGTACAGAAAAAACTATTTTTGATATGTATAGAGGGAAAAATATTGCTACCTTGATGTTTCCTAAAGTAACCCTCCTCCATTCACTGAAAAAAAAAAGTTCTGTAGAACACAATTTGGAAAACCTTACTCAATATTTATATTACCCTAGATGTGACTTGACTTCTCCATACTGTTCTAAGAAAGGGAAACATAGAACCAATCAGTCAACAAACATTTAATAATACTTTCCATGTGTCAGGCACTGTGCTAAGGTCCGAGTACACAAAGAAAGGCAAAATATAGTCCCTGACCTATAGCTTATATCCTAGAGGTGAATGAAGGCAAACACCAAAAATGCAAACTTATACTCCACCACTGTTTATATGAAGCCTTTGTAAAAAGACTTGACACGTATCCAGGTCCTTAGTGTTAGTTAATGTGTACGTCCTTCATTGCCAAAGAAGACCATGCCATCAGAGAAATAATGACATGACTTGCACTTGACATTGTTTTGGGTGAGGGAGGGCTGTGCAGGTCATCAGCCTCACTTCTCCTCCACAGTCACCTAAATCCAGTGACCAGACATTCATCAGGATGAGTGGAGATGATCCAGGATGAGGCAATTGAGGTTAAGTGACTTGCCCAAGGTCACACAAGCTAATGAGAGTCAAGTGTCTAGATGAGGTCCTCCTGACTCCTGCATTGGTGGTCTATCCATTGCACCACCTAGCTGCCCCCCATCCAGGTCCTACATGGGACCTGGAACCAGTCCCCAAATTTAGGAACCACACTTAAGGAAGGAATTAGCATACTGTTGCAGGCTTGTTTCCAAATTTTAAAATCAGGGTCATCAAAGGCCCTTTGAAAAGGTTCAAAAGAGTAGAGTAACTCTGGATCATTCAACCCAATTCAATAAGCATTTATGAAGCTCCTACAACATACTAGGGACTATGCTAAGCACTAGAAAAAGGGGGAAAAAATCCTTGCCCTCAAAGAGTTTACATTCAATCAGGGTCAAGAGCAAGTACTTAAAAAACAAAAAAAATATATTAAGTAAATGCAAAGTGGTGTGTTTTGGGGGGGAAGGGGTGGGAGAGCATTAACTGCTGAGTAGCTAGGATCATGAAAAGCTTCCTGTAAGGGGTTGAACTTGCACTGATTTTTGAAATAAGCTAAGAATTATAAGAGAGTAAAGGTAGGAGTACATTCCAGGGCAAGGAGATAATCCATATAAAAGTGTGGAGACAATAACGATCTGCATAATGAATAGCCAGTAGAACAGAATACTGGACTGTATAGCGTATGAAGAAAAATATTGTGCAATGCCAATCATTTGTAATTGCCAACAAGAAACATCTGTATTTGCTCCTGAAAGTAATAAGGAGACAACAGGGCTTTTTGAGTAAGAAAGTCATATAGTCAAACCTGTATTTTTGGAGGACAGACAACAAAGGGGAGAGTTTTGAGACTGGAAGATCTATTGTAAAGATATTCCAATAGTCCAGATAAGCAGTGCCCAAAAGTTGTGGCCTATGGACCCTTTTATGTCTCTGAGATCCTTTCAAGGATCAACATGGTTAAAATTATCTTATTATGGTCTTTAATTTCCATAATACTAAACTTAGACAAATATTTACATTTTAAAAATTCTTCAAAAGATCCTAATAATTATTTAAGAGTACAAAAGGATATTTAGACCAAAAAGTTTTAAGAACCACTGATCTAAGTGAAAAGTGAATAAATGCAAACACACCTTAGAGATATTGCTAGTTTGGGTCCAGGCAATCACAATGAACCAAACACTGCAATAAAGTGAGTCAAATTTTTTTTGGTTTTCCAGAGCACACAAAAGTTTTATTTTATGCTATATTGTAGTCTATTAAGTGTGGAGCACTCTTTATAGAATTATGTCTAAAATCTTCAATGTATGTATATTAATTTAAAAATACTTTATTACTAAAAAAAAATGATAGCCAGCATCTGAGTCTTCAATAAGTCATGGTCTTTTCACTGGTGGAGGGTCTTGCCTCAATGTGCATGGCTGCTGACCGATCAGGGTGATGGTTGCTAAAGTTTGGGGTGGTTTGTGGCAATTTCTTAAAATAAGACAAGAACAAAGTTTGCCATATCAATTGACTTTTCCTTTCACTTGAACACTTAGAGGCCACAATAGGGTTATTAATTGGCCTAATTTCAACATTGTTGTGTCTCACGGATAGGAAGGCCCAAAGAGGGAAAGACATAGGGGAACAGCCAGTCAGCGGAGCAGTCAGAACATGTACAAAATTTATCGATTAAATTTGCCATCCCTTATGGATACAGTTCATGAGTGCCTCAAAACAATTTATAATAGTAATATAAATGATCTCTGATGACAGATCACCATAAGAGACATAATAATAGTGAAAAAGTTTGAAATATTGCAAGAACTACCAAAATGTAACACACAGGCACAATGTGTGAGCACATGCTGGAAAAAATGGCCCAAATAGACTTGCTCACTATAGGGGTGCCAGAAACCTTCAAATTGTAAAAAAGCAAAACAAAACTACAGTATCTGCAAGGCACAACAAAGTGACATAAAATAAAACCAGGTATGCCTATATAAAAGAAAATATGGAGAGAGAAATGAAGGACTTTGGCCAATTATTAGATACAGAGGAAATAAAAATCAAATATGACTCCAATAATGCAACCTTGGTGACTGGAAGGACAGAAATAAGGTCATCTACTAAAGAAGGGAGAAAGACTAGTAACCAGTGACTTCGCTACCCCCACCCTAAGCCTATCCCCTCCAAAGTAAGCAGAGAGCAGAGCTCACATCAAAACTGGAGAAGATGCCCTGCCACTTTAGAGATCTGTGGCATGTGTCAGGTTTCTCTATGCCAAAAATTGGCATAGAGAAACTCTACAAACTTAAAGGCATGGGACACAGGTAGTACAAAGGCATGAGGAAAAGGAAAAAGAAGAAAAAGAAGAGGGATGGAAGAAGGAGATGTCAACATCCAATGGGAAAGGAAGAGTGGCAAAAGGATTGGGGGGAAGGGCTCTTCAAAGTCCCAGTTGAGTTGAGTACAATGGAGTTAGACATGATAAGATTAGGCAATAAAATGGATATGTGGAGTGAGAGTGACAACTCAAGGATGAACCAAGGACAAGAATCTGGGTAACTCAAAGTATGGTAATACCCTTGATAGTAATAGAGAAGTTTGGAAGAAGGTCTGAGAGGAAGGATAATGAGTTCTGTTTTGGTAAATTCAGTTTGAGGTGCCTATAAAAAACAGTTCAAAATATCCAACAGGCTGTTGGTGATAGAAGAATGGAGCTCAGAAGAGAGCAGAGGGTTGGATATACAGATCTGGGATGATAAATGAAACTTTGGGAGCTGATGAGAAAAGAGAAGAGGGTATAGGAGAGAGTACATATACCATGTAGGTATACACGGATGATCATCCCGCAAAGGAGACTGAGGAGAACCAGGAGAGACCATTCAAACAGAGAAAGTGGTCAACAGTGTCAAAGCTGTAAGGATGAGCAAAGAACAATGAAGTAGGAGCAAAGGACATTAGATTTGGCAATTAATTTTAACTGAATTTAATGTTGCAAGTCAGACAGTAAGGTATTGAGAAGAGAAGTTGAATGAACAAACATAAAAGTTTTGATTTTGCTTTTGTACAAATTTGGTTATGGACAGGATGATAACTTGAGAGGATAGGAGACCTGAACACATTTATAGAGAGCAAAGAAGAACCCAGTGGACAAAAAAACCTGACAATTGGAGGGAGATGAGACAACTGTGGCCAGGGGAGTCTGGCACCTTTTCATCAGAGTCAAAAGCAAATTTATGAAACATTTGGGAGTCTACCAACACATAGGAAACATATATTAATACAACTACCAAATATGCCTTATAGAAATACAGACTTAAATAACTGGAGAAATATTCATTGTTTTGTGCGTAGGCTGAAACAACACGATAAAAAATGACAATATTACCTGAATAGATTTATTCAGTGTCAATTGAACTACCAAAAGATGTTAAGAATTAAAAAAAAAATCGTCTGGAGAAATGAAAGTCAAAAAACCCAAAGAAAATAGTGAAAAAAAGGCGAAGGGAAGAGAGTCTAGCAGTACTAGATCTTAAACTATACTACAAGGCAGTAATCATCAAAATTATTTGGTACTACTGAAGAAATAGAGATCAATCAATGGAAGAGATGAGGTATACCATATACAAAAGCAAATGAACCTAGTAGCCTTGTGTTCAATGTGTAGTTCAATATGAATTAATGCAGAATAAAACGAACAGGATGAGGAGAATAATTTATGTAATAACATTACAGAAATAAACAGTGAAATAATTAAGAACTCTGATCAACACAAAGGACTAATCATATGCTACCTACCTGCTAAGAGAGATGTGATAGATTTAAAAATGCAAAACCAGACATACACTGGACATGAACAATGTGGAAATAACTTTTGCTCAACTATGAATATTTGTTACAAGACTTCCATTTTTCTTTTTCTTTTTTCCACTGGAGGGGGTGAAAGTGGTGTGAAGTAGAGAAAATAAATGCCTATGAAATGAAAAGATATAAAGAAAAATGGTGTTATGAGATTTAGAGGAAACAAAAATAAAGAGGAGGTAGCTCAGAACAGTAAGGTGAAATCCTCTTCCAAGAAGAGGGGAGGAAGAAGTTAAATAGAAGCCTTGAAGAGAGGGAGCAAAAAAATTTGGAAGAGCCAATATGGAGAATATAAGAAAGAGTCAAATGAAAGGATTGGTTTTGGGCAATGAGGGCCTAGTAAAGATTAGAAAACATACATCTGTAATGGACCTAGAAAGTAAAGTTGCATGACCTCCTCCAGAACCATTTAGCATTACATAAGTAGGAACAAAGAAAGCACGTTACAGAATCACAAAACTTGAGATTTAGAAGGAACCTCAGCAGCCATCACATCCAAACCACACATGAAAGATTGTCCAGAACCTAAGTTCCTCGGGAGGACAGATTATTTCATTCACTGTATTTGTATGCAGAGTGCCTAGCACAGTTCCTTGGCACATATCAGGAGCTTAATAAATACTTGTTAATTGAATGAAAGGAACTCCCAGAACCCATAGTCTCCTACTGAAGATCTTCAAGGGGTGGAGACTCACCACATTGCTAGAGAATTCATTCCACTTTTGGACGTATCTAGTTAGGAAGGTTTTCTGTTTGTTTTTTAAAATGTCAGTACTAAAGACACCATCTATTCCAATCATTTCGTTTTATAGACAGGGATATCAAGATTTTTTGTTTTGTTTTAATAACTTGCTCATGGTCAGCCAGGTAGAAGCAGAGCCAGGATTTGAACATTAGTCCTCTGAATCCAAATCCACAATACTGTTTGTAATGGTTTCTTTTTCTTAAAGAGGCAATTTCCCCAGATAACCAAAGAAAAAAGATTGACATTTTCTTTAAGCAGAAGTGCTCTTGGATTACTGGCATACATATAGATAATAAGCATGAAAGCCCAGGGCATTTTCAAAGTCCAAAAGTTTTTTTTACCAAAGGGAAAAAGAGTGTGTTGCCTGCATTTGTCCAATTTACTGTATAAGAAAAAAAACCTAAAGATTTTATGAAATTACATAATTAAAAATTTATGACACAAATTACCAAAAATGAATTAAGACTAAAAAGAGTAAAGGATTCTTTAAAATTCTTCCTGGATTAAAACAATACGTCAGTTTGTGCTCAGGTAATGTGCTGGTTAGTTTTGTTTAACTGCTTTTTCTCCTCCTTTTTTTATAGTTTGTTAGAAGAGATTGTTCTATGGATAGGAAAGGGTAGAAGGAAATACCTGGAAATCAAAAGCCATCAATAAAATTCTTTTCAAAAATTATAACTGAGAGTGAGAAGGGAAAAACATGAAGCCAAATTAGGGATGATGGCCGGGGAGGGTCCTGAGAACAGAGAAAATAAAGATTATGGTAAAGATGAAGGTTTAGAAGGAGAGAGATGGAAAGATAGTAGCCAAGTGAAAAATTAATGAAGATCTCAGACAACAGTTAATAAAATATGCCTTTTTATTCACACTAAACAGGGGATTACTAAAACACAAAATGATATACACTCAGTCATGAGTTCTGTATCTGTTTTTGTATTTTTAGATGTTTTTCTTTCTCATAAGGGAGCAGTTAGTCTGGAAAAGGAGTTTAAAACAAATGTCAAGCAAAGAAAAAAAGGCATTATAAAAAATTTTTGATGTGGACTTAGAGACATGGAATAATTTGATCATAATACAAATATTTCCTATGGGAAGGAATTCCTAATGGATCGCAATTTGAGCCATAAAAAATTGTGAACAAACTACATGCATCTTCTATAATTTGACCTTTCTACAGATGATCAGATCAGAAATGCTAAGCACCATAAAATACTTATTACTTGTTAACTGACTACTGGCAGTAAATTTTACTATTCGTTATTATATCCTACCAAAAAAAGATGACATAACTTAAATCATGAGATGGCAAGGCATTTTTTCTCCAAAGATGTCAACATGTTATTCCCCCAGGGTAAATCAGTGCTCTTAAACAGAACTGTACCACTGAAGAAATTTTTAAATGTAATTAATGATGTTGTGTGGGCTCCTAGGATCTTGTTTCAAATACTTTTTTTTCTATACCCACTTTTATCTTTTTCACTCATTAACTCCCTGGACCATCCCTAAGAAGATATGCCTTTTCTCTATCCTGTTAACACTGTTACTTACTCCCTTCTGCCTTTAAACATGCACAAAGTTCTTTGATTCTTCAGTAACAAAAGCAAGGGGAAAAAATCCTTCCATTGATTCTGCTATTTCTTTTAACAATATTCCGTTTCTCTCCTTCCTCTAAGACACACTTCTTACAGGAATGGTCTTGCCCCAATAACACTAGTTCCCCGCAACTTTCTCTTCTTTGGCGCCTTACAATTCTGACGCCATAATGCCAGTCATATAGTTTCACTAATAACTTTCTTAATGTCAAATTTAATATGGCTGGGATTTTTCTCACAGAATCAAAGTGATAATCCTAAAGTGAAGTCTGGTCTTACAACCTGGTCTTGTTCTATCTTTCCAATCTTTGAATACATTATAATTCTTAATAATTTTTATTATTGTGAATAATAATAGCTAGCAGTTATGTAATGCTTTAAGGTTTACAAAATGCACTACAAATATTATTTCATTTTATCTTCACAACCAGTAAGGTAGGTGCCATTGCTACACCCCCATTTTGCAGATGAGGAAGCTGAAGCAGAAAGAGGTGAAGTAACCGGCCCAAAGTCATACAGTGAGTATCTGAGGCTGGTTTTAAACTCAGGTCTTCCTGACTCCAGTCTTGGTACCCTGTTCTCTGTGCCACCTCGCTATCCTCACTCCCTTTGATGCACTCTCCAGTCTAGCCACTTCACACACAATGATCCACCTCCTGTCCCTGTGCCTATACAGTGGCTGGTCTCTTGTGCCTGGAGTGTGCTCTTCTCACTTCTACCTCTAGGAATCCCTGCCTTCCTTTAAGAACCAAGTCAAGCACTGCCACCACCACTTGGAGGCCTTTCCATCCCTGTCCCCCACTTCCCATCCTAGTGCATTCATTCCCTTCTATGGCTACCCTCCATTGTGCAGCATTTATCAAGTGCATACAAATATGGATTTGTAGTACAGAATTATACTGTAAATGTATAAATTACACCTCGTCCATTAGAATGTGCGCAGATGGGTTTTTGCTTTTGCTTTATATCCACAGCATTTGCCAAACTGTCTAGCACACGGTAAATACTTAATAAACAATTGCTGATGGATACTTTAAAATACTCGGAATGAGGAGGTCAATTATAAAACTAATACTTCTTCAATCCAAATTACTCTTTATGTCCTTCCCATCCCCAAACCAACTTGTCTTTTAAAAAAAGGATTAAGACCAAAAAAAAAATGCTTCTCTAAGACTAGGATGGAATTAGTATAAAATAACCTTCCATCTCACACCCAATTTTCCTAAGCAATAGGAATTTTTTTAAAATTGTAATCCTTCAGATTATTTCAGTGAAAAAAATAAAAAAAAACAACTGGTGGGAGATACCCCACTGAGCTCACATCCATAGTCCCCCACCTCAGCAATAAAGAAGAAACAATAGATTATATATTATTTTTGGAAGAGAGAATACAGTGAAGCAACTGTAAGTAATCATAGAACACTTATTTTTACCTGCTTCCGGGTCCTTTCTTCTGACCTGTGATGACATCAAAATGACTAGGGATTCTCACATTATTCTTTTCATTTCTCTTTGCAACATTTTAAACAGTAAAACAAAAGTAAACAACCTGTGGTACTTGCTTTACCTGAACTTTTATTTTTCCTGTAACTTTGCCCTTACTCTTTTACTCCCTATGAAAGCCTAAAAATTTAGTAAAGCTGATTAAAAAAAAAAGCAAAGTGACAAATGTTGGAGAGGCTGCAGGAAAATAAGTATACTATTGCCTTGTTAGTGGGTCCACCCATTCTAGAAAGCAATTTGGAACTATGCCTCAAAGTTACCTAACAGTATATACTCTTTGACACAGCAATGACACAAGTCCTATTACCCAAAGAGATTAAAGAATGAGAAAAAGGACCAAAATGTTCAAAAATAAAAATTTGTAACAGTTCTTTTTGTGGTAGCAAAGAACTAGATACCAAGAGTATGACAATGAAGTGGGAGAATGTGAGAAATTACAATATATAAATGTAAGGAAACCAAGGAAACACTATGCTATAAGTCATGGTGAAAGGGAGAAATCTAGGTCCAGAGAAATCTAGGAAGACTTACATTTACTAAAGCAAGAGTGAGTGAACAGAATTTTAGAGGATCAATAATTATACATATGTTAAATGAGTTTTGTAAGGTAAGGAAAGAAAACAAATGCTTGTTAACTGAAAAAATACAAAGGAAAATGATTTTTTTAAAATTCAAGGGGAAAAAAAGAAAACTTAACAATACTTCTTTCAGCTAATAAAACTATGAGCCATAGAGGTTTCTGATTCCTGGGCAAAATTGGTTTTATTCCCTTCCTATGGGGACAGAAAATGTGCCCTGTTGGACACTGGAAAGTGGAAGGCAAATATAATTAAGTACATGTTTTTCCAACAGGAGAATTTTCTTACCATTGGATCCATCTAACAACAAATGATCATGATAAGCTTTTCCATCACAGATGGAGATACTACATCATAGATGTTGTATAAGGAGGGAAGTTGAGATAAATGACCCATAAGAACCCCAATTCCAAGATTCACTAAATCTATGAAATCAAAAATGCAAAAATCCATTTTGATTTGAAGTATTTATATAGCTTTACACAGAGACATATGTGTGTATGTTTTTAATATCAGGAGGTAATGCTTTGATTAATGTTAAAGAGATATCTATCTGATTACCTGTTTATACACTTGAATAATACGCTCTAGATGGAAGACATGCATGCATGCAGTAAGGTGCCAAAGTGATGGCAAAGTACAATAAATTTTAAAATCACAGATGGAAATAGCAATTTAAAAAAAAAAGAGTTGGGGGGGAAAGTAGCACAATTCAACTATACCATAAAAATGTCATTAAAAATTACCTCTATAACAACTGTTTCATAATATAATTCCATTTAGTAAATTGCCTTTTTCTTGATCATAAGCAGTGGCATTTACATGGTTTTTTAGAAATTACTCAAGACTGTGACCTTTTGTGCTAAGTTGCCTGTGAAAGATGACAGACCAAGCTTTCTAAAAGAAACACTTAATTTCAACCTATCATTTAATCATTCTCATTTGCACACATTCAGAAGAGTAATAAGGTTATCAAACTGACAAAGCCTTAATGAAAGATTTATGCAGCTGCGACCACCAAAGACTTATAAATGGTTTATTTCCTAACTAATGTATTTCATCTTTAAAAATTAAATTACTTTTTACAAAGCTTCTGAAGACTAAAAAATAATAAAACACTAAAAGGCTAGACTGCATTCTTAAGAACAAGATCAAAATATGAATTTTTAATATACCTTATCACAGTACTAAAATCAGTCAATTTCTAAACTTGGTAAACCAAAATGTATGAGTTCCTAAAAATCACCATGCTGTGCAAAATCACACAATAAAAGTCATAAGGCTTATTAGGAAAATAGGGTTAGAGGCACAATACTCAAAGCATTACCAGTGACATAAAAAAAGAGATAGAAACCTAATAAAAATGGAGGTACAGTTTTATATATGTTAAATGATTAAAAAATGCAAAAATACTACAATAAATAGTGGTGGCATCTCAAGCTATACCCTGGTTCCCATTGGGCCCAAATGGGCAAAGTTGAGGGCTACTGCTAGTAACTGATACTCTGTGAAGTGAAGGGTCACAAAGGAAAATAGGAATTGGTAGGGTGGTGGTGTGCTGCCTGCGTGTATACAAGCCTTCCTCCATTCACAGCTCTACTGTAGCAGAAGATATATGTTTGGTACTCTACATTGAAAAAGACCTGAACTTTATTTCTGGAAGTAAGTGTTGGAAGGTTTACAGTTTGTGAGTTATTGTGAAGTGGTTTCTCAAAGGTGAAAGTCTGCACAAGCAAACTTGAAGTTTGCAATATGCTCAAATTTTTCAACAATAATAACAGGTATCATTTACATATGTGCACATACATATATATATATATATATATATATATATATATATATATATATATATATATCTGGCACATCTATGTGCCAAACACTAGGCTAAGAACAAATATTTGTTCTCAAAATAACCTCATTTTGTCCTCACAACAACCCTGCAATGCAGGTGCTATTATTGTCCCTATTTTACAGCTGAGGAAACTGAGGCAAATAGAGGATGAGTGACTTGTCCAAGCTCACAAAATACCTAGTAAGTAGTAAGTGCCGTGGATGTGAACTCAGGTCTTCCTGACTCCAAGCCTAACATGCTATTCACTGCACCATCTAGTTGCCTCTATATAGCAATCATGCTGGTACAAATTCATATTTTCTTTTTTTAAAAAAAAATTTTATTTCATTAAATATTTTCCCATTACATTTAAAAATTTTTTAAATCATTTTTAAAAATTCTGAGCTCCAAATTCTCCCTTCTCTCTCCCTCCTTCCCTGAGAAGGCAACTTTATATCAATTATACACTGAAGTCAATTATGTCAATCATACACTAAACTTATTTCGACAACAGACGTGTTGCAAAAGAAAACACGAACAAAAAAAAAAAAAACAACGAAGTTGTGTTTGCTTGTTTTTTAAGTAGGTACTCTATTTTCACTCAGAGCTCATCAATTCCCTTTCTCTGGAGGTGGATAGCATTTTTCATCCTGGGTCCATTGAAACTGTGTTGGATCACTGGATCAGAACAGCTAAGTCATTGACCAGTGGATCACTCTTATAACATTGCTATTATTGTGTAAAATGTTCTCCTGGGTATGCTCATTTTACTTTACATTAGTTAATATGTGTTCCCAAGTTTTTCTGACACCATCCTGACTGTTATTTCTTCTAACACGGTAGTGTTATATTTCATTACAATCATATACCACAACTTCTTCAGCCATTCTCCATATTGATGGACATTCCCTTGATTTCCAATTCTTTGTCACCACAAAAAAACAGCTGCTATAATTATTTTTGTACAAATAGATCCTTTCACCTTTTCTTTGTTCTCTTTAGGATGCTGGATCAAAGGAAATGCACAGTTTTATAGCCATAGGTCTAATTCTAAATTGTTCTTCAAAATAGTTGAACTGGTGCACAACTCTAACAACAATGCATTAGTGTTCCAATTTTTCCACATTCTCACCAACATTTGTTGTTTTTACTTTTCTATCGTCTTAGCCAAACTGATAGATATGAGGTGGTATCTCAGAGTTGTTTTAATTTGCCTTTATCTGATCAATAGTGATTTAGAGCATTTTTCATATGGTTATCGATAGCTTTGATTTCTTATTCCAAAAACTGCCTGTGGGGGCAGAGCCAAGATGGCAGAGCAATGGTACAGACTTTCTAGAGTGCTCCCCCCAAGCTGAGCCAAATACCTGTAATAACTTCAAACAAATTCTAGAGCTGCAGGACCCATAGAATAATGGAGTGAAACAAATCTCCAGCCCAAGAAAGCCTGGAAGGTTGCTGGGAAGTGTCTATCACACCATGCTGGAGGCAGAGCACAGTACAGTGTGGGCCACAAGTACACTGAGGTGATCTGAGCAGGCATTGGGGGGACTGAATCTCTTCCACCTGTGGCAGTTTCCAGACATCATGCCCCCAAAACATTGAGGACAAATTGGAAGGTCAGTGGAAAACCCTGTGGGACCAGTGTGAGAGAGTAGGGTGGTAGGGTCCCAGCTCCAGAGCAGCAAAGCGGGGAAGGAGCACAGAAACCTGTGGCAGCCACAACAGCAGCAACGTCAGCTGCAGCCACTGTTTCTGAAGCTCTAGGCCCACAGATTCTGGGGGGATCAAGTGGCTGACAGTACACTTCATATCCCCACTGGAGGCAGAGAACCACCTTCACAAAAAGCTCAAAAGTCAAGTAAGTGGCTGGGGAAATGAGCAAACACCGGAAAAAGAATCAGATTATAGAATTTTACTTTGGGGACAAGAAAAACCAAAACATGAAAACAATCAAAGAAAGCTCCTCCATCCAAAGCCTCCAAGAAAAATGTGAATTGCTCTCACACCAAGGAAGAGCTCAAAAAGGATTTTGAAAATCAAGTAAGAGAAGTAGAGCAAAATTTGGGAAGAGAAATGAGAGATGCAAGAGAAACATGAAAAGTGAGTCAACTGCTTGCTAAAGGAGACCCCAAAAAATGCTGACGAAAATAACACTTTAAAAAATAGACTAACCCAAAAGACAAAAGAGATCCCAAAAAGTCAATGAGAAGAACAATGCCCTAAAAAGTATAATTAGCCGGATGGAAAAAGAAGTCCAAAAGCTAACTGAAGAAAATAATCCTTTAAAGATTAGAATGGAAGCTAATAACTTTATGAAAAATCAAGAAATATCAAACAAAACCAAAGGAATGAAAAAATAGCAAACAATGTGAAACATCTCACTGGAAAAATAACCGACTTGGAAAACAGATCCAGGAGAGACAATTTAAAAATTATGGGATTACCTGAAAGCCACAATTCAAAAAAAAAAAAGGCTAGACATCATCTTTCAAGAAATTATCAAGGAAAACTGCCCTGACATTCTAGAAGCAGAGGGTAAAATAAATATTGAAAGAATTCTAGTAGTTGGAGGGATTACACACATGTAGACAGAGTGTACATAGTGTGTTGAATATGAAGGGATGATACCTAAAAAAATAAAATTTAAGGCATGAGAGAGGAATGTATTGGGAGGAGAAACGGAGAAATAGAATAGGGTGAATTATCTCTCCCATAAGAGAGACAAGAAAAAGCTTTTTAATGAAGGGGAAGAGGGGAGAGGTGAAAGTGAAAAGTGAACCTTATTCTCATCACATTTGGTTAAGGAGGGGATAACATGTACACTCAATTTGGTATGTACACTACAATAAAGTAGGGAAGAAAGAAATAAGCAAGGTGTGAGGGATGACAGAAGGCAGGGCAAATGGGAGAAGGGGATAATTAGAAGTAAACACTTATGAGGAGGGTTAGGTCAAAAGAGAGAAGAGAATAAACAGGGGCAGGATAGGATGGAGGGAAATATAGCTGGTCTTTCTCAACATGACTTTTATGGAAGTCTTTTGCCTAATTGCACATGTATAACATACCAAATTACTCTCAGTGGGGATGGGTGGAGAGGGAGGAAGGGAGAGAAGTTGGAACTCAAAGGTTTTAAAAACGAATGTTAAAAATTGTTTTTACATGCAACTGGAAAATAAGATATACAAGTAATGGGGTATAGAAATCTATCTTGCCCTACAAAAAAAAATAGAGATGGGGATAAGGGAAGGGATGAGTGTGACAAAAGGGAGGGCAGATTGGGGGAAGGGATAATCAGAATGCATGGTGTCTTGGGTTGGGGTGAGGGATGGGGAGAAAATTTGGAACTCAAAATCTTGCAGGAACAAACGCTGAAAATTAAAAATAAATAAATTTTTGAAAAGAAAAAAAAGTCAAGAATATCAGGGGAATTAATGAACAAAAACGTGAAGGAACATGGGTTAGCTATACTCGATATCAAACTGCATCACAAAGTATAATCATCAAAACAATTAGGTACTGACTAAGAAATAGAGTAGGCACACAATAGTCAGCAATAAATGATGACAGTAACTTTGCTTGATAATCTCAATGATCCGCACTTTTGGGAAAAGAATTCAGTATTCCACAAAAACAACTAAGAAAACTGGAAAACATTTTGGCAGAAATTAGCTAGAGACCAATATCTTACAATGTAAAACAATATAAGGCAAAAAAATGGATACAATATTTAGACATAAAGGGGGATACCATAAGCAAATTATGGGAGCATAAAATAGTGTGCCAGATCTGTGGAAAAGGAAAAGAGAATTGTGACTAAACAAGCGATAAGGACCATTACAGGATATTAAAAGGTTAATTTTGGTTACATGAAATAAAAAAAAAACCTTTTTATGCAAACAAAAGCAGTGCAACCAATATTAGAAAGAAAGTAGAAAACTGAGGGAAAAAACCTTTATAGCAAGTTTCTCTGATAAAAGTTTTATTTTATTTTTTTAATCAATTTACTTTAAACTTAAATGCAAAACCTTAAATATGCAATAAGAAAATTAATTTTCTTAATTAATTTTGAAACTTAAATACTAAAGAAAAAGAAAGAAAAGTTGTCATGTGTACAGAAAATCATGAGAGGATTCAAAATATAAATAATAAATTTCCATTTCAAGGGATTTTACATAATAAATATTTTTTAAAAACTGCCTTGCACATCCTTTGCCCTTATGGAATGGCTTTTTTTTTTTTTTTTTTTTTTTTAGAAATTTGGCTCAGCAAATAGTCAAATCTAAGTAAGCGGAAAATTATCAGTTGCTCACGGATAGGCAGAGCCAATATAATAAGAATGACAATTCTACCTAAATTAATTTACTTACTCAGTGCCATACCAATCAAACTATCAGAAAATTATTTTCTAGAGCTAGAAAAAATAATATCAAAATTCATCTGGAAGAACAAAAGGTCCAGAATATCAAGAAAACCAATGAAAAGAAATACTAGGGAAGGGGAACTAGCTCTACTAGATCTCAAATTGTATTATAAACCAGCAATCATCAAGACCACTTGGTAATGGCTAAGAAATAGAGGGGTGGAACAGTGGAATAGGTTAGCTACTCAAGACACAGTAATCAATGAATATAGGAATCTACATTTTGATAAACTCAAGGACCCCATCTTCTGGGATAAGAACTCATTGTTTGACAAAAATTGCTGGGAAAACTAGATAACAGTGTGGTAGAAACTGGGCATAGACCAATGCCTGACACCATACACAAGAATAAAGTCCAAATGGATACATGATCTAGGTATAAAGACTGATACTATAAACAAATTAGGGGAGCAAGGAATAGTATGTTTGTCAGATTTATGGAGAATGAGGAAATTTTTGACCAAACAAGAGACAGAGAACATTATGAAGTGCAAAATGGATAATTATGATTACATTAAACTGAAAAGTTTTTGCACAAACAAACTCAATGCAACCAAGTTTAGGAGGGAAACAGAAAATTGGTAAAGAAATTTTGCAACTAGTGTCTATGAGGTCTCATTTCTAAATATATATAGAACTGAGTCAAATGTACAAGAATACAAGCCTTTCCCCAAATGATAAATGGTCAAAGATGTGAACAGGCAGTTTTCAGAGGAAGAAATTAAAGCTATCTACAGTCATACGAAAAAAATGCTCTAACTCATTATTGATTAGAGATACAAATCAAAACAACTCTGAAGTACCACATCACACCTATCAGATTGGCTAACATGACAAACATGAAGATGAAAAATGTTGGAGAAGATGTAGGAGAGCTGGAGCACTAATCCACTGTTGGTAGAGCTGTGAGCTGATTCAATCATTCTGGAGAACAATTTGGAATTATGCCCAAAGGGCTACAAAAATGTGCATACTGTATCCCAAAGAGATCATAAAAATGAGAAAGGATCCCACATGTACAAAAAATATTTACAGTTGCTCTTTGTGGTGGCCAAAAACTGGAAATTAAGGGCATGTCATCAATTGAGGAATGGCTGAACAAGTTGTGGTATATGAATGTAATGGAATACTATTGCATTATAAGAAATGATGAACAGGAAGACTTCAGAGAGGCCTGAAAGAATTTATATCAACTGATGCTGAGTGAAAAGAGCAAAACCGGGAGAACTTTGTACACATCAACAACCACAGTGTGGGAGGAAGTTTTCTAGTAGACGCAGTCCTTCACAGCAATGCAAGACTCAGATTCCCAATGGACTCCTGAGGCAAAACACCTTCCACATCCAGAGAAAGAACTATGGAATTGGATCCCAGAATGAAGCAGACCATTTTGTCTTGTGTTATGTTTTGTTTTATGATTTCTCCCATTCATTTTAATTCTTCTATGAAATATGACTACGGTGAAAATATATTTAATAGGAATATATGTGTACAACCAATATAAGACTGCACACCATCCTGGGGAGAGAGTGGGAAAGGAGGGGAAGGGGAGGAAGGGAGGGGAAAGAAATCTAAGATATATCAAAGTGATTGTAGAAAACTGAAAACAAATAAAATAATTAAAAAAAAGAAATTTGGCTGTTACCTATATATTTGAAAAATGAGTCTTTATGAGAGAAACTTGCTATAAAATTTTCCCCAGTTTCTTGCTTTCCTTCTAATTTTGGCTGCATTAGTTTTGTCTGTGCAAAAGCTTCTTAATTTCATGTAATCAAAATTATAGACATTTTCCCAGATGAAAGTCTCGTATCTCAAAAACATAAAGAACTGTCAAATCTATAAGAATATGAGTCATACCCCAAGTGACAAATGGTCAAAGGATATAAAAAGGCAGCTTTAGATAAAGAAATCGAAACACTTTATAGTCATACAAGAATGTTCTACATCACTATTGAATAGAGACAAATTAGAACAAATTAAGACAACCTTGAGATATCATTTTAGACCTATCAGATTAGCTAAAATTATTAAAGGAGAAAGCAACAAATGTAGGAGGGTATGTAGAAAAATTGGGACATCAATTCATTGCTGGTAGAACTGTGAAATGATCCAAACATTTTGGAAACCTATCTGGAATTATGCCCAAAGAGTTATTAAACTACTTATACCCTTTGGCCCAGAATACAACTACTTAATCTATTTCCAAAGATGATTAAGAAAAAAGGAAAAGATCCTATATGTTTTTAAATGTTTAGAGCAGCTTTCTTTGTGGTGGTAAAGAACTAGAAATTGTAGGGATATTCATCAATTGGGAAATAGCTGAACAAGCTGTGGTATACTGTGATGGAATAATACTAAGCTATAAGAAATGATGAGCTCAATGAACTTAGAAAAACATGGGAAAACTTGCATAAAATAATGAAGAGGAAAATGAGGAGAACCAAGAGAACATTGTATACAATAACAGCAACGTTGTTTTAAAAAAAACTTTTAGCAAATGAGCTGTTTTGACTATTATACCCAAATTAACCACAAAGCTCATAAAAAGGAAGATGCTAGCTGCATCCAGAGAAATAACTGGCAGACATATAGAGTAATTTTACACACACACTGTGTCTGCTGTTTGTCATCTCAAGGGAAGAGGGAAAGAGAAGAAAAAAGGAGAAAAAAAATTTACATTATTATTTTATATTCAAAAGGCATAGCAACTTGCACATAACAGATTTGCAGTTTCATGTGCAATCATCTTTTTTATTATTTTGTTATGGAAATGCTCATTTGATTCCATAAATTAAAAATTAAATAAATAAAACATCCCTTTTCAAAAAAGTGTATAGCCTGAAAAATAAAAATAAAATTTTTGCCAAAAATTTTCATCTCCCCCACATAGGAAACAAAGAAGAGTATTTTAAACTGGGAAATTGAGCAGCAGAATTAGAATTAGAGGGGGACAGATCCAAGATGGCCAAGTAGAAAGATACACATACACTAGCTCTTCCCTGACAGCCCATAAAATATCTCTAAAGAAAGACTCTCAACAAATTCTAGAGCAGCAGAAGCCACAGAACAATGAAGTGGAGGAGATTTCTAGCCCAGTGTGACCTGAAAGGCCAACAGGCAAGGTCTGCCAGAGCGCAGAGCAGAGCCTAGCCCAGCCTTGGCTGAGTGGCATGGGGCCAGAAGCAAGACTCGAGCAGGCCTCAGAGGCCCAATCCCCAGCTGCTGTAGCAGCTGTCTGCAGATCCCTCAACCCACAGACCTCAAAGGTCAGTGAGAGGGTTTTTCAACTGGCTGAGAAGGGAGCAGGGTCCTCCCACAGCTCAAGCAGCAGCCAGCAGCGGCTCCCACAGCAGCCCACATCCATTGTTGGATAGTAAAGACCCTGGGGGATCTGAACAGCTGATCCTTACCTCAGCCCTGTGTGGATGTCCTACCCCTATCTAATGCTCCCAGAGGAATTGAGCAGCTTATTTGAATCTCAGCCCCCAGTGCTGGCTTGGTGGAACTGGAGGCCAGGTAGTTCTCAGATTCTGGGTACAAAAGTTTCTGGTTACTCCCAGACCAGTGTACACCCTTGATTGTGCCACCTTGGAGGAACTAAGATCTTATAGACCCCCAGAGTATACCCTACCCTTGACAAAGGACCCAAAAGTCAAGTAAATGGTTGGGAAAACGCCCAAAAAAGGAAAAAAAATAATAAGACCATAGAAGGTTACTTTCTTGGTAAACAGATATCTTCTCCTATCCTTTCAGATGAGGAAGAACAATGCTTACTATCAGGGAAAGCAACAGAAGTCAAGGCTTCTGTATCCCAAATATGCAAAACAAATATTCAATGGCCTCAGGCCATGGAAGAGCTCAAAAAGGATTTTGAAAATCAAGTAACAGAGGTGGAGGAAAAATTGGGAAGAGAAAAGAGATGCAATAAAATCATTAAAAGTGAGTCAACAACTTACTAAAGGAGACCCCAAAAAAATGCTGAAGAAAATAACACTTTTAAAAATAGGCTAACTCAATTGGCAAAAGAGGTTCAAAAAGATAATGAGGAGAAGAATGTTTTCAAAAGCAGAATTAGCCAAATGGAAAAGATGGTTCAAAAACTTACTGAAGAAAATAGTTCTTTAAAAATTGGAATGGAACAGATGGAGGCTAATGACTTTCTGAGAAACCAAGAAATCACAAAACAAAACCAAAAGAATGAAAAAAATGGAAGATAATATGAAATATCTCACTGGAAAAACAACTGACCTGGAAAATAGATCCAGGAGAGACAATTTAAAAACTATGGGACTACCTGAAAGCCATGACCAAAAAAAGAGCCCAGACATCATCTTTCATGAAATTCTCAAGGAAAACTGCCCTGATATTCTAGATCCAGAGGGTAAAATAAATATTGAAAGAATTCACCGATCACCTCCTGAAAGAGATCCAAAACGAGAAACTCCTAGGAACACTGTAGCCAAATTCCAGAGTTACCAAGTCAAGGAGAAAATATTGCAAGCAGCTAAAAAGAAACAATTTGAGTATTGTGGAAATACAATCAGGATAACACAAGATCTAGCAGCTACTACATTAAGGGATCGAAGGGCTTGGAACAGGATACTCCAGAAGTCAAAGGAACTAGGACTAAAACCAAGAATCACCTACCTAGCAAAACTGAGCATAATACTTCAATGGGAAAAAAACGGTCTTTCAATGAAACAGAGGACTTTCAAGCATCTTGATGAAAACACCAGAACTGAAAAGAAAATCTGACACAAGAATCAAGAGAAGCATGAAAAGTTAAACAGGAAAGACAAATCATAAGGGACTTACTAAAGTTCAACTGTTCACATTCCTACATGGAAAGACAGTATTTATAACTCTTGAAACTCTTTTCAGTATCTGGGTAGTTAGTGGGATTACACACACACACACACACACACACACACACACCACAGAGTGAGTTAAGGGATCATATCTAAAAAAATGAAATTAAGGGGTGAGAGAAGAATATATTGGAAGAAAGGGAGAAATAGAATGGGGCAAATTATCTCTGATTGAAGAGGTAAGAAAAAGACTTTTCAATGGAGGGGAAAAAAAGGGAGAGGTGAGAAGGAAAACGTGAAGCTTACTCTCATCACACGACTCAAGGAAGGAATAAAATGCACACTCATTTTGGTATAAAACCTATCTTACAATACAGGAAAGTGGGGTAGAAGGGGATAAGCAGGCTGGGGGGGATGATGGAAGGGAGGGCAATGGGAAGAGGGAGCAATTAGAAGTCAACACTCTTGGGCAGGGACAAGGTCAAAAGAGGGAACAGAAGAAATGGGGGACAGGTATGATGAAGGGAAATATTACACAACATGACTATTATGGAAGTCATTTGCAAAACTACACAGATATGACCTATATTGAATTACTTGCCTTCCCAATGTGGATGAGTGGGGAGGGAGGGAGGAAGAGAAGTTGGAACTCAAAGTTTTAGGAACAACTCTTGAGTACTGTTCTTGCATACAGCTGCGAAATAAGAAATACAGGTAATGGGGTATAGAAATTTACCTTGCCCTACAGGACAAAAGAGAAGATGGGGATAAGGGAAGGGAGGGATGTTAGAAGGGAGGGCAGTTTGGTGGTAGGGGTAATTAGAATGGTAGGTACTTTGGGGTGGGAAGGAGAGAGATGGGGAGAAAATTTATAACTCAAGATTTTGTGGAAATGAATGCTAAAAACTTAAAATAAATAAATTTTTTAAAAAATTAGAATTAGAACTCACGATGCTTATATTTCTTTTGTAATCAACTGCCAGACCTATTAACCTGTATCTTAAAGAGTATTATGGCTAGAAGACATTGATTGGAGGGACCATTTTGACTGATAGGAGTCTAACTGATAACTTCCACAATGATTTTACTCTTCACATATATATGATTATAATAATCATAATATTCCTACCTTTTTCAAAAACTCTTTTACTAATTCATTGTGTGATTTTAAGCAAGTTATTTCACCTATGGATATTGACCTCCCTAATCCCTTAAATGGCAATAATATTACATGTAATAACTATTTCTGAGAATTAATTCAGATCATATAAAGTGCTTTGTAATGCATAAAACACAATATAAATATGAGGTAACATTTCTGTTACTGTAACAAACACAAGATTTAGAGTCTGACAGTCTGGTCTGAATACCAGTTCTTCTACTCACAATCTATGTGGTCATAATCAATTTTCTTCTCTCTTCTTCATTTTCCACAGCCATAAAGTAAAAGGGTTGGAAATCAAGTTTGTCAATGCTAAAATCCTCTCATTCTGATGAAACTCTTAACTCTCAAACGTTCCATTTTTCTTAATCAGTTCTTTCATGACATATTCCATTCCCCTTGCTCACATTCCAAGCTTCACGGAAACAATCATATTTTCCTCTTTTGAATATGCAATTCAAGAAGCCAGGAAATGTGCTCATCAAAATAGCATTCTTTAAAAGCCTAATAATTCCTTATTAACAAAAGAACTGCTCAATCACAAATACCAATTAAACTTGACAGTTAAGAAGCATTTTACCCTCATTAAATTTCTAACACTTTGGAGATAAGTGGATAAGCATTTATGGTATTATTGTGCTAACTCACTTCAAGTTACTGAAAATGAAGCACAGAGAATGCAGTGAATAATCAGAAGTACATAACTAGAACAAAACTATGATTCGAAGGTAAGTTTCTTAACTCCTTAATTTTTCCAATCATCACTACAGGGAATGCTCCCTCCAATTCTGCAAAAAGTCATCATGGGATCCCTTTTGTTTGTCTTTTGGTTATGTGTGAATACTGATTTTCTTGAAGCTATAAAGAAAAGATTGTGACTTTTTTATATAAAGAGACATATGGATATATAGGGTATTACCAACATAAACCCAAAGAAATATGCTATTGCAACCAGTCTTGATTAAAGGTATTTCAAGTAAAATGAATAAGAAATATTCTGGAAAAAATATCTGGAATATATGTTTCTTTCATAATTATTCAATCCTAAAATTACTTTAAGATTATCTCTCTCAACAGGATTTCATTACTGTTAAGAAGCATATATAAAATAAATTGTAATGTTAAGGAAGGACATTGTATAGAAGATCTCTACCTTGAAACCACGTAGAATCTAAGATTTTAAGATTTGTCATTTTTTCTCTTGAAACTTTAATTATGTGTTCTTAATTATGCAAAAGTAACATCAGACAGACAAACTCTTCATTCAACATTTTAATTTGTCATAATGTTTCTTGATGTGTGAGCAAAGCCACTGAACCCTACTGAACAATCCTGTCATTTTTGTTCCTTTTCAGACAGCCAGACTCTCAGTTAATTCCACTGAATCTTTAGAATTCTGAACACCTATAGTTTTACAAACTGTTACTTATGGGAGATCAAAAGTTGTCTGGCATAATGTGAATATTACTAGTTTGGGAGTCTAGAAAAAACACTGAATTGCAATTTCAGTTTCCGCCAAGAACCAACCACATATGTAACCTTGGACAAGTTATGCAAACTTAGTACTTCAATTTCTCATCTGTAAAACAGGAATAATACAATTTTAATTTATAGGCTGTTACTAAGATGAAACGGGACAGAAACACTTTTTAAAGCATAAATGGAAGGCACTATTATTACTACTGGATAATGTAGAACCTTTTCCATTTGGACAAATTTGAGAACCAGGATGGCCTTACAGCTGAATTATACAGGCAACGACATGACACGTAATAGTTCTCTGAATAGCCCTTAAAATATCCTTTACAAGTTTGGGCTTAGTCACAAGGCCCTCCAGAGTCTGGATTCAATTTAGGGTCTCTTTTGACATTCACATCCACCCCCAGCACCCAACTAATTGGGGCACAGATTAGACCAAGGTTCCTGATGGCTCCTCCACAATTCCAGAGTCACCCTAGGAAATTAAGTGTATCTGTCAGGAAAAACCACAGATCTGGGTATTTTATTTCAGATTCCTGTCTTGAGGAAACCTGAGAAATACCTATCCAAACAATCTAAAGTATGATATTTCACAGCATAAGCCATTTATGAAATACAATGATCCTAGGGAATCCTAAGGGAACTTAACTTGAGTTCAGCTTCAGTGTCCTCATCTCTAAAATGGGGATAAGAATAACATCTATCTCCCAGAGTTGTTATAAAGATAAAATGAAACAATATTGATACAACACTTCATAAATCTTAAAGTATATTATAAATGCTAGGTACTATTATAGTGTTTTCAAAAACTTCATTTCAATGATAGGACCTCAGGGGACCCACAAGTGACTCCTCTACTCTCAAAATCTCTAGGTAAGAAGAGAAACTGCTGCTCTTTCCCCCCAAGATGAAGAAAAGCAAACAGCCTGTATTAGCTAACTATAGCTGGCAAGCCCTAGAATAAGCATGTCCAAAAGCCCATCTCTCTGACTCTTCTTGATTGATATAATCTCTTCATTCTCAGAGCCTTACCAATTACCTCTGAGAGTTCTCTCACTACAAGCATCTTGCTGGACTTCCTTGAAGGACCATTTTCTGTTATAAAAACTGTAGCCATCAGGCACTGGGTAGGCCTTCCATACAGCAGAACCATAGGAAATTGCTTGCTGAGAGCTGAAGGAGCTGAATGAAGGAGTGGGAGTAGTGGAAGGGAAGCACTTCTAAGACAATGGCATTGATACTGTGGGACCCAGATGAATGGTTAAGTCTATTAATAAACCACCTCCTAGCACTTATTCCCCTGATTCATCAAAGTTATCAGCCTGCCTCACAAAAGAAATTAACAAATATTGTGGAACTCAACTGACTTTTCATGTCTGATGATCTGTATTGGCAAACAAGTACAGAACTGTTTTTCCTGAAGTGCTGGTCCACATCTATTACTTTAACTGGATGTCCAAGCAAAGTTCTCTCTCCTAGTATAATCAGAAATTCCACTAACTAAAAGAAAATGCCACTGGTTTTGAAAATTAACAAAAACAATTTTTAAAAAACCCCAAAACAAAACAAAAAATAAGTTATATGAGAAATCTACCTTCAAAGAAAGCTGGGTTCTTACTACCTCTGCTCAAGTTTTATTTAGTGCTAGTGCTCATGAAAAGTACCAGATAGAGAGAGAGAGAGAGACTGAAGTTTTCTGGGTATCTCCAAATCAGCTTATTTCTCGACAACATACTATGTGCTATAAACTCTATTCTAAAAGATTAGTTTTTCAGGATCTTCAGAGAAGAATTCAGAGAATAAAGCAAAATCAATTTTCAATCATTCTGAAAAGTACCAGCAAATACAAAACAATTATTTCCAGGACAGAGATCTTCATATCTGGAGATGAATAGGTGAAAACCCTACCAAACTCATTTCCTCTACAACACTGAATTTAAAACTCTTTACTGTGAGTTTCTTGACCAAATTTGAAATCACAATCACTATTTCTTCCCCAGATTCCTCTTACCCTCTATATTCCTCTTCCCTTCTATCACCAGGATGTTTTCCCACTTAGAAGGATGACTCAGGAAAAACAAGAAAGGAAAATCCAAGGTGAGAGGTAGGAATACCCTTTCCCACAAAACTTGTTTCTCCCCCCAAAAAAATGTGAATTAAAATTAACAAACTCATTTTTTATTTCAAAGTCTTGGTTCTCCATCCATTCTTTCACATCTCTAAATATACCAAATATCTTACTTACATAAGCAAAATTAATATAACTCATTTTTCTATTCTGAAACAAAATAACTGGATCCTTCACTTTTCTGTATCTCCCAATTATTGCTTAAAACATTTATGTAAAGTTTATAACTTTATTTCCCCATATCCTATTTCTGTTCAAGGTGACAACACCACAAAATAAGGTGTAAGAAACTTTGATCTAGCTAAAAACCTGGCAATAAATAACAGTAACTTTTAGACCAAATACGATCACATTTGTAACTAATACAAATCCATCAAAAATGTCAAAATAATGTATCTCTTAAACCTTCTATCTCATACCAGTGTTTTCTTTTGGTTCTCAAAAGAATTAAATTGTCCACAATACAGTTGATTCTGTATATCCCAAGTGCTAACATTATAATGGAGTTCCACTATAACATCATTCTTAGGGATCAATGATTATAACTTTATAAGCCATTCCTTTGGGCAAGTAAATAATCAAATTTCACTGATTAGAGACAAAGCTTCATACAGATGAAACCCTATTTAACTAAAGGTTTCCAACTCACATAATATATATTAATTAAAATGAAAGCACAGTATTAAACTATAATGTTCATTTTTAACTTCTCAATATAAATCATGTTTGATGTGTTTTATTTTCAAGAACAAATTCAGGGATGGGGGTGGATGGCGGGTGAATGAGTCAGAGCAAGGCCACAAGATGTGTGTACAGGTCCTAAAGAAGTAGATTCCTGAAAGAATTAATGCTATGCATGCAACTGCTATCTGTAACTACATTTAAATACCTATGTAATGTTAAATACTAAAATTTCTGGCTTGGTGATTTATATATGCATGATAGAATATTTCCTACTAGAACTAAAGAGTGTGGTACCTGCCTCCAGGGGGCAAGGGACAAAAATTGGCATGGATCAAAAACTGTTAAGCTAATAGTTCACTATATAGTATAAGGTATTCATCTCCAAGATACATAAGGAGGATTTAAGGGCAACAACTGAACTAGAACAAAAAGCATTTCATACGAAGTACAGGAGACATATGATAGAGGCAACAATAGCCAAACTATAGAATACTAAATCAAGGAAAAATCTTGATTAAATATATTGACAAACAAATGAGACATGGAAAAACACACAGTCTATAGTATTTCTACTTCAAACAGAATGTTTTAGTCATATTAGTGAAGATCTATCTACCAAAAAATGAACAGCTTTGACATAAGAAATGTATTTTACTATTATTGTTTAAATAGAATTATTCTCCTGTACTGAATTCAATCTAGAAAACAGCATAGTAGATTCAAGTATATTATGTATCATTTTACATTACATTTACAGGAAAAAATTAGTATACACTTGCTAGGGTGTGTGTATGTATGTATGTATGTATGTATGTATATGTAAGTATGTATATGTGTGTGTGTACACAAATAGAGAGAAAAATGTTAAATAAGAAAAAGATCACAAAGAAATAAAATATAATACAATGCCTTTGTATTTCTCTAAAATGTATTTAATCAGAAAGGGCAGAATCATGGCAAAAAGCATGACCCCCAGTATGTGTTTTTATATTTTGTTCATTTGATAACATAGAAATGAGCAAGGATTAAAAATTAACCATATCTCCTAATATATCATAACCTTCCCCTGATTACCCACTTTCTCACAACCTTTTCTTAAGTTTTAGAATAAATGTAAAAGATAATTTTTTAAAAAAATAATACATTGTGTAGTGTTAACTCTTTAGAGCCATAAAAATGTTCTAATCCTGTGAAAAATATGCTTTAAATATAGGATAAAGGTCTTTGATCCACTTTTTGCAGTATCTATTTTAAACATTTCCTGAGGTACAAGGCAAAATAATCATCATTAACCATATTTCAAAGGGATTACTGAAGCAAGATGAAAGAGCTAGAAGATATGACACTGGAATAGCTAATTTGAAGGCCAGAGATTTAATGCATCAAATATAGAGAAGTTTACAATCAGTTAACTACTTGAGAGGTCAAACCAGCCCTACCTCAGATTCTATATGGACTTTCTCCAGCACATTAGTAAAATATCTATGATTAGGGAACCACAATTATCATTTACAGTATTGTGCTCAGAATTGTTTGAAATGAATGAACTATTAAAAACCTCATTTGCTTTTAAAATAAGAATAAAAGCTCCACATAATTTTGAAGTATGTTCAATAAGAAAGGATAATTTGAGATTTAGATAATTTAACTCTATTAAGATTCAGGATGAAATAATATAGTAGGCAGAAAAAATAACAGATGCCTATATTGTATTCCTATAGAAAAAATTTTTAAAGAACTTATAGAAGACAATTTATCAAATTTTAAATGCCATTTATTTTTTTAAACCAGGATTCTTTTTAAAAAACAGATTACTCAGTAGCACTCTTTATAAATGATGAATAAAAGCTGGCTAGTCAAAAGACTTCTATACAATTGACAATATAACAAAACGAACAGTTTTAATGACATATTCCTTTTCTATTTCCTAATACATCACAGTTGTTCTCCAGATTTGTGTAAAATTACTCATAAATCTATTCACTCCCAGTGTTCTCCTGGCATATAAAAATGACATACAGCACTTAATAAACGCTATTAGACTGACCTGACTAAAACAAATCATGCTTTATTTCTACAATCAAGGAGAAATAAAAGTGCAGGAAAATGAACCTGACCTTTAGCATTATTAACAAAAATAACAACACACACACACACACACACGTACACATATAAAATAGCAGAAAGCTTTACATAAGGCTGGGTAATGTTTTTAAGTCTGCACACATCCTTTAATCCCTGAAAAGTTAGCTAGCCTAGAGCCTTATACCTCATGAAGTTTTTAAGATCCAAAAGCAACTAGTAACACAAGCAGCAAATGCTTCTTACCAGTCCACTGCAGAGCAACTTACCAAATCCCTGTGCAACACCCAGTTAGCATGCAGGTAGTGAATACCATCTAGGATCTGATATAATAGTGACTTGACCATTCCCCGAGGTAACTGAACTGGCTTCTTGTTTGCTTTAGAAGCTCTGTGAAACTTGATTATGTGCTAAAAGAAAGAAAAAATAGCAATAGAATCAGAAAAAGAAGGACACTCTGAGGTGTAATGCTTTACTGAAAAAGAAAACCTCCAGAGATTCCTCACGATGCACGCCAATATCTTTCCACTCTCTTCTAAATAACTAAGTAACTTCAAAATTTCCAAGCAATTGTGCTTAGGGTCCAAATAGTTTCCTATACATAATAGAAACGTTATAAACGACGGCCATCATCCCAGAAAATAAACCGATATAACAGGAGTTGTAGATTTCATAATTTCATTTAAAAATACAGCTAAAATATAATCATTTCTTTAGAGAACGTTCTGTCTTGATGTGTCTAATGAAAAACCATAAGCATTTCAAAAAGAAAATTTACAACAAACTGCAATAAATTGTAAGTATTTTTGACTACTATAATAGCACTGTACATTTTATAATACATCACTAATATTGAAGATCATTTAAGGCAAGCAGACCCTTCTATTTTGTAACAAACAAGTGGATATGAAGAAGAAATGATCAGCAATAATGACTGTTCACGTAAGAAATCCACAGAAACAAACTGAAGAGTTGCTTTAATAATTCAAGGACAGGCAAAAAGATTGTCTTTTCTATACCTGACAGGAGGAACTTTGAAGGACCTGATATTCTTTCTTGGACCTTGTTAAAATTTGCTTCCACAATCAAACCTTATTTTAAAAACCATCCATTAAGTAAAGAGTCACCTTTATGGAGATAATGCTGCTGTCTCCCCTCCCTTACCCACTAGGAGAAAATGAGCTAATAGAAGACAAGGGACCGCTTGGCATATAGCAAGTACTTAGGAAAATCTTAGAGTGTCACACTTTTGGGGGTAGAACTGAATAGAAATGAATTGCTATGCTAGAGACAAGATGAAGTTAATAACTTAAATTTTAAAATGGGCAAGTCTTACATACCTAAGGCAACAAGAATTCTAAAGGAAGATACAAACAAAAAAGACCACAGAAATGATCAAACAAGCTAATTAATAATTACATTGTGCAAGGAAAAGAGGAATCATTAAGCTGAGGACATACAAATTTGGCAATTACAGATTAAAATAAGAATGACACAAACACTTGTAAGTATAATGCAAAATAGTCCACAAATGCATGAGAAAGGTCAGATCTAACTGCTACACAAAGAAATAGCAATCGAGATAGTTTTCAAGGATGGAAAAGAATTCAGCAGATTGCGGGGTGGGGGTGGTGTTTAAGCATAAAGGATTGAAAAGGCAGGCACACTATGGGGACAAAGAAGAGTCCAATTTAGATGGAACACAGAGTACACATGGGAGAAGACACAAAGTTGAAGAGTGGTGCCAGAATGTGAAAGGCCTTGAATACTAGGCAAGGATATCTGAACTTTACTCACTCAGTAGTCAATGACGACTGCCTCAGTTTGACACCTCTCCTTCCTAAGGTAAATATGATTTTCCCCTTTCCTAATCTTTCTCCTTGACTGACCACTTTTATATATTGATCATATTCTAAATTCTATCAGAGTTATTCAAATATGTCTTTTCCTACTAAACTGTGTCAAGGATTATACTACTTTCACTGTATACCACTTTTTGTCTACCACTTTTGCTGTAACCCACCTCCTAGGTTCAGTACCTTACAAATGGAAAGTTTCTGTGAACTGAACTAGCCAAAAGAAGCCCAGGGCTTCAAGCTCACCTGAGAGTTATCTCTGCTTTTTCTTTAGAAAAATATACAAGCCAGGTACATATGTGGGAAAGGGTTAGATTGATCAAGCTCTTATAGTTCACGAACAAAATCAGAACACGAAAAGGAAATCTCCCATAAAAAATTAAAATTCTTGACATCTTATTCCTCTATCAGATACTAAAAAGGTATTAGGATCATGAGAATAAAATAATGAATAATGAAAAGACATGACCAGTAGAAAAAGCAACTTGGTCATAAAAAAAAATACCTATTTGCATAAGGTATATTAATAAGAAAAAATACAAATACATGGTAGAAAAAGTGTGAGTATATGTGTGATGTGATTAGTTTTTATGGTAACATACTATTCTATTTTCTTCTCTCTCATTTTTCAAAACATATAATAATGCAAAAATTATATTAAACCTCATTAACCTAGAATGCTTTGCTATCTGCTTTAATGAACCACTGTCAATGCCATGGTGCTGGGTTTAAAACTTTAATTAAAAAATATCACAATTTAGCTTAATTCCTGTAGCTCGGCTATTATGCTTTACCAAACACTATTTAGAACAAAGTTGTTTTTGTTTTTTTTAAGCTAACATTGAATGAAAGAAAAAAGTATTCAGGCATTAAGGAATCAAATGAATCCTTCCAGCCTCTCCCTAACATCTACAAAATAATTTTACTCTTCTAGGTTATGTGGAGGATGTAGATATATAACTGCATAATCAGCACTAAAGAGTTTTTTAGAAGCAGTAATCAAAATAAAACTAAATCAAGGGTGGAATGTGGAGAAAAGATATCCCCTTTCTCTGTAAGGTCCACAGAATCATATTGTTTAATTATTCTGATATATCAATTGGTTCTGACTACACATATACCTTTGATTCAGTAGGGAGCTAATATCAAAAGATTTTAAAAATTCTGGATATACTATTAATGTTTCCTTTGTGTAAGCCATTTTAGGCTTCTCTAACTACTATACTGGCTATATGATGGCTATATGATGGTTGTACAAATGGGATTTTTGGGGTGGGGGTTAATTTTGATTCCCCTAAATTTCACCATAGTCTTAATTCTACTTAATTCTACTAAATTCTACTAAAAAAAGTTCTTGGACTGCTTAGTAAGAAGTCAACTATTTCTTAGACGTTAAATGATTCAAAGTTGGTTGTATAATGAGGCTAGTTAAATTCATCCAAAAAATTTGGTTTTACTCTAATTATTTAAAAGACTACTGCTTTTCTATTTTTGAAATGTCCAGAATTTTCACGTTTTATTTTCATTTTATATTATTAACATTTGACACATACTGTATTTGTTCAAATGAAAATGCTGGTCATCTCTCTTAAAACAAATGTTAAATATGAAAAAGAAAATCAGCTCTAAGACAAAAATAAAACATAAAAACAATATAACAAGGCATGTATCTACAGATTAAAACTTGTGTTAATTTTGTTCATAAACCAGAAAGACATAAGATATATTAAATGTTACATGTATCTATTTTCAAATTGATCTCATTTTGCAATATAGAACTTTTTACAAGGATATTTTTCATGGAGAGTATTTGCATAACTCCACAAAATATAATTGTTAAATAAGCTTTTTTAAGGAATGACACAATTGTGTTGGGAAAGTGAATTTCAGTCATCTATAATCAATAACTAAATTACATAGTCAACCAAGGCATGATATGAAAGATACTTTATTTAAGTTCTTATGAAATGACCCTAATATAAATGACTCTTTTCCTCCATATCTGAATTAAACAAAACCACTTTCACTAGGCTTTTCTCCACGCTGCCTCTAGGCTCTTGTATTAAAAGTCCAGGATTCAAAGAGGAATTTTGACTGGTATCCACCACTTTCTTTGATACCTCCCCTCTACTGAAATCATGCTCTAAAATTGCCTATGGTGCTTGTTTATATAAGCTCTGGACAAGGCATGCAACCTTCCCGCCCCTCCTTCTTAATCTTCTGCCCAACTCTCAAAATAAGTATGTATGTGTATGTAGCTATAGACATACGTGCATTTTTAATATGGTTGTTTTGTGAGATTATTTTTCATTATTGAGCTAAATATATATTCTTCCAAAAAGATCATATTTTAAGGATACAGTAGATGACTAAGTCATTCCAGAACACATTTTTATTTTATCATAAACATGAGTTAGTGAATATCCATAAAATAATTTACATATTTATGTACTTGCATGTATACTGAATTCTTTTTCTATGATATGCTATTTTATTTCTCTTTACACAAAGGACAAATGATAATGGCACAAGGAACTATACAAAGCAAAAATACTATGAAAGAGAACATGTACATCCACACCCTAATTAGTTTATTTCTATTAAGTAAGTGAATATCAAAGCTTATATATAGTTTGCAATTCCCTTAGAATTATTAACTAAAAAATATTGTCAAATAAATATAAGAGTAAAACATCTTACCCAGAGGTCATGCTCAGCATAGTCAAACAGAAGCCACACTTTCCTGTCAGCATGAGACAAAAACACCTTTTGAAGAGAAATGACATTTGGATGCTTAAGCTCTCGAAGTAGCTGCAAAAGCAAAGGAAAACCATTAAAGAAGTCTCTAACACAAAAAGAGAACAGTCAAGAATATCCTTTTGGCCTTTAACCTTGCACAAGTCCTCTGCTTTTGATCTTAGATATCCAATCCACTACATAAAACTTGAAACTATTAATTTAGGTTTCAAAGTAAGAAAGAGAAAAGGATGATGAAGAAACAAATAACTTAAGTTTTTACTTATAATTCTGCATGTATTTTCCAGAAGATTATCAAATACAAAAGTTTTCACAAAGAGATGAGAACATTTTCACAGATTATCTTACTTGTGGCTTTCAATGTCTATATTTTATCCCTACTTAATTTAAATATGAGTGGACTTACATAGTACAAAAGGAGCTAGCTCCCCCAAAAGGTTATTATTCTTCCTCTTCCCCCAACAAACTCCAATCTTAACATTACCTATTTTTAAATAGATTTTAACTAATATGTTGTTTTTATATCCTCTCATTCTCCATGCTGAATCCTTTACATTTCTTCCCCAGAAAGCCATTATTTATAACAAGGGAATTATTATTTAAAAAGCGAAACAGAAAAAAAAAATCAAAACCAATCAACACATATTTTTAAAATCTGATGTAATATGATGCAATGTTCCATACCCATCAACTTTAATTTCTGTAAAGCAGTGGTGAAGGTGTTTCCTTGTATCTCTGCTTTGAGGCCACTCTTGGTCTTTATAATTTTACAAAATTGGATCTTGATTATATTATGGCAATTCATTTTTTACATTGTTTCAGTCCTTGTGTATATTGCTTTTTTGACTGTTTACTTGACATTGGATCAGTTCATATAAATCTTTCCATATTTCTCTACATTCATGATATTTATCATTTTTTATAGGATAGTACATTCAAGTACTACAATTTGTTTAACCATTCACCAATAGATGAGCTTTTTTTCTGGTTCTTTACTATTACAAAAAGTAAATCACGATTTTGATGCATATGGGACCTTTGTTTTTGTCAATGTCCTCCTTAGGGTGTATATTTTGTAGTGAAATCTCTAGATCAAAGAATATAAGCATAAAATGACCAATTCTGATCACATAAAATTAAAGTTTTTTCACAAACAAAGCCATTCCAGCTAAAATTAGAAAGGAAGTGGGAAATGGGGAAGGGGAAACTTTGCAGCAAATTTCTGATAAAGATCTCATTTCTAAAACATGTAACTAACTGAGTCAAAATTATAAGAATGAGAGTCACTTCCCAACTGATAAATGGTCAAAAGATTAGGAACAGTTAGTTTTCAGACGAAGAAATACAAGGAATCAAATTGTATTTTTAAAAAAACTCAATCATAAATAATTAGAGAAATGCAAATTAAAACAACTACTGGGTATTATGTCATACCCATCAGATTGGCTAAGATGACCAAAAAGGAAAATGGCAAATTTTAGAGGGGATGTGGGAAAATAGGTATACCAATGTATTGAAGGTAGAATTGTTAACTAGTACAATGATTATGGAGAACATTTAAACTGGACATACAGTCTGGTACTGTCTAATGGATCAGTGGAATAGATTAGGTGTAAAAGACTATAGTAATCTAGTATATGATAAGCCCAAAGATTTAAGCTTTTGGAACAAAAACTCATTACTTAACAAAAGGTGGAAGTTGTATGGCAAAAACTAGGTCCAGACCAACATCTCACACTGTACATACACCAAAAGAAGGTTAAAATGGGTACATGATTTACACATAAAGGAATATACCATAAGCAAATTAAGAGATCACAGAACAGTTTATCTGTCAGATTTACAGATAAGGGAAGAATTTAGGGAAAAGACAATACAGAGAGCATTTCAAAATGTAAGATAATTGATTATGTAACATTAAAAAGCTTCTGCACAATAAAAACAATGCAACCAAAATTATAAGGAAATTAGAAAACCAAGAGGGGGAAAATTTTCAACAAAGTTCTTATTTCTTAAATATTATTGAGAACTGAGTCAATTTATAAAAATACATGTCACTCCTCAGTTGGCAAATATGGTCAAATGATATGAACAGGCAGTTTGCAGACAAAAAAATCAAAGCTATCTATAGTCATAAAAATTGCTTTAAATCACTATTCATTAGAGAAATGCAAATTAAAACAACTCTGAGGCACCACCTCATACCTATCAGAGTGGCTATCTTGACAAAAAAAGGAAAATGTTGAATGTTGGAGGGGATGTGGGAAAACTGGCACACTAATGCACTGTTGGTGGAGTTGTGAACTGATCCAACCATTCTGGAGAGCAATTTGGAACTATGCCCAAAGGGCCATAAAACTGTGTATTCCCTTCATTTCAGCAATACCACTGCTAGATCTATATCCCAAAAAAGATCTATTTGTACAAAAATATTCATAGCAGCTCTATGTAGTGGCTAAGAATTAGAAATCAAAGAGATGTCCATCAATTGGGCAATGGCAAAACAAGCTGTGGTATATGACTGCAATAGAATGGTATTGTGCTATAAAAAATGACTAGTAGGATTTAAGAGAAACCTGGAAAGACTTATGTGAACTGATGCGCAGGGAAGGGAACAGTACCAGAACATTGCACACAGTAACAGCAGTACTGTTTGGTGAAGAACTGTGAAAGACTTGGCTCTTCTCAACAATACAATGATCCAAGACAACCCCAAAACACTAATGATAAAGCACGATATCCGCCTCCGGAGAAAGAACTGAGACTGTTTGAATACAAAATGGAAATGATATTTTTCACTCTTTTGTTTTTTTCTTTTGTTCAAGTCTTCTTGAACAAAATGACTAATATGAAAATATTATACATAACTGCACATGTATAACATATATCTGATTGCTTACCATCTCAAGGAGGGAAAGAAGTAAAACATTTTGGAACTCAAAACTAAATAAAAATGGGTTTTTAAAAAATAAATAAAATATTAAACAGAAGAGTTAGATTAATGGAACAGATTAGACAAGAATCAGAAATAATGGAACTCAACTCAGTGTTTGATAAACATGACAATAACAATTACCTAGAAAATAATCTTTTATTTTATAAAAAGTGATAGGGAAAAAAATGAAAAGCAGTCTGCCATAAATTAGGCTTAAGTCAACATCTTACCCCTTATTCCACAGTAGAAGCAAAATGGATACATGACTGGGCCATGGTGCCCTTAGTACCCCCAATTTCCCTTCTTTTTAAACAAGATGTTATCCATGTCCCAACATTCCCTCAGAGAAAACAGCCTCCCTAAGCCCTAAGTCTCCCCAGATCAGACCCATGATAAAGTTCCCTTCTCCCATTACAATCACATACTCTTCAGTATTCCCCTCCTTCACCCCTCCCATGGGCTGAGATTTCCAGCACGAGTACAACTTGTCCCAGTTCTGCCCTGGTTCTTAATCCTTCCTTCTCTGGGACTAAATCACCTTCTGCCACTTCTGAAAGACTGGGGAGGGCGGTGTTATTCTGGAATCTTGGGTATGATCATGGGCATCTGTAGCAGAAGGAAGCTCAATGTCTGCTTTTCACATTTTCTTCCTCACATGTCTGGATAGAGTCAATGCCTGTTGCATGTTATAGTAGGGTAGGGGATAGGAATGGCATGGTAAATACCAGAAGAGTCGCTGCAGGAAGGACCCATAGGTCAGTCTGCCTCCTGCTGGAACATAAAGGCTGGTAGGAGAGAGATACTAAGGTACAAATGATGAGATCCTGATTAGCATTTTCCATTCCAGAGATAATTCATGAGACTGTTGTCTTGGCAGAATTCTTGCTTTCTTGTCCTACAGATTCTTTTTCCTACAAATGTAATTGCTCTAGCTCTGGTGAATAATACCACTCAGGGTTTTTGTTTTGTTTCAGAGTTGGCAGGGACCAAAGAAAATGTCTAGCCTCCCATGACCACTCCTCACTATTCAATCATTTTAAATGACCATAGGAAAATAAAAAATATTCCTAATTATACTCTAAGCTACCTCTTTGGGTCTCAGATTATCTGGGGAAAAAGAGGGGAACTAGACTAAAAAGCCACTAAAAAGCCCTTCCTGCTCCAAACCCTATCTACTAGTCAAGTGATAAACAAGCTATGGCAACAGAATAAGACTTGGGGGCTTTATTACCTTTCTAGATCAATGTTCCACCAATTTGGACCAAATTTTAAGTTAACAAAATAGTGTTGTAATGTGTTATTGTTTGGAACATTGGAAAGTCACTTGGAAGATTCAACAAAGAGTATGAGTGGCTTCCTCTTACAAGAAATAATCAATTAAATCTCTTAAATATCACAAACTACTTTTGTTCTAATATCAATGTTGGCTTCTCCAATTGAGCATTAATAGAAGAATAAAAGAATACTGCAGTTGTTTATTCATTTTCATTAAAAACATGACAAAAAAGTGCAGGGAAAGCTGGAGAATAGTCTAATAAAAATAAGTTTCATGCCAATATCTTAAACCATATAACTTGGAAAGGCCTAAATGGTTATATATCATTAAACAATAAGAAACAAGAGAAATAACAATTGTAAAGAACAGCAAGAATATGTGGAGAGGAAAGATTTAAAGAAATATCAATACAGATTGAAGAAAAATAGTAAAGAAAGCATCAGAAAGTGAAGCAGATTTAGGGAAAGACTATTCAAATATATGATGGAATATATGACGTATATATGGTGGAACTGTCCCTGTGATGGAGGAGAGAGGGAAGAAAACAAGCATTAAGTGCCTACATTATGCGCCAGGCCTCATGCCAAGGGCTTACATAACATCTATCAATTCTATAGCGCTTTAAGGCCTGCGAAGTATGCACAACTACTATATCATTTGTATCCTCACAACAACCCTAGCGAGCAGGTCTTATTAGTATCCCCGTTTTACAGACAAAGAAACTGAGGCAGAAAGAGGTTAAGTGACTTACTCAGGGTATACAGCTGTCAAGTGTCTAAGGATGGATTTGAACTCAGGTCTCTCTAACTCCAAGTCTAGTGATCTATCCATCATGGTACTCAGTTGCCTGCATATTTGACGTTTATATATTATAGGTCTTTGTGGTAGGTAATCAAATACACTTTTTAAATAGGGTTTTGATTTTTTTTAACATAAAAGGTATGCTCAAGATAAAATGTTTTTTTAAAAAAATCTGATCCCAATGATCCACATCTACGGAAGAGCTTAATAGTAAGAAAAAACAAACATGATGACTATAAAGAAGCACAAAAGACTGACATGACGTAAAGTGAAATAAGCAGAGCCAGGGAATGGGGTGGGATGAGACACCTCTATCTGTCTATTGATCTATATTTTATATCGATATTCCTAGCTATAAATCAATAAACATAAACTAACTAGAAGAAATATGAGAATATCCTTCGCTCTGTTCATCTACAAAGATTAGGGGTCTGTGGGTGAGGAAAATTCAATTTAATAACAAACTTCTCCCCAATGTTCTGACTGGTTTTGCAGATTATTTCTTCTTTCTTCTCCTTCTCCTGCTTCCTTTTAAAGTGCTTTCTCTAAGGGGTATTTCCCTGGGAATAGATAAGGGAAAAGAAAAAGGGGGAAGAGTGGGTGATGTAAAAGTTACAGAATACAAGACCCAGGGACTTGTGACTTTCTCTATGAAGATTTGCCATTAAAAGCAGTTCTTCAGTACAGATTGCTCCTGCTTGCATTGACTGTTAACTGCTGTCACAGTGATCACAGGATCGTAAAAAGTTAGATATAAAAAAGGACTGTTTAGGGATCACACAGGTCAAATCCCTCATATTAACAGGTGAGGAAAGCAAAGAAAAAAAGGTAAAGTGATTTGCCTAAGATCAGAGTGAGGAACTAATAAAGCTAGAATTGAAACTCATTTTCTGACTCAAGATACACAACTCTCTATAAAGAGGCAAATTGCAGCAATATTAGCTTTTTTATTAATCTTTTAAAACATTTTTATTCACTGTTTTAATTTATGTAAAAATACAAGCATTTCCATAACACAGTATAAGATGATTGTACAATCATTTTACATAACTTGCTATTCCTCTTAAACAGTAAAGTTACCACGTAAATTTTTTTCCCTTCCCTCCCCCATCTTAGAGAGGGCTACCGACTATTAGACACAAATACGTATATTATATTTAAAATCATTCTATACATATTTCTATTTATCAGTTATTTCTCTGGATGCAGATAGCATCTTCCTCCCAACTTCCTTTGTAGTTAGTTAATGTTAGTTACCCTCTGACAGTCAAAATGACTTATCCGCAAAAAGCTGCTCTTAAAATAATATTGCTATTAACATAGTCAATGTCCTCTTGGCTCTGCATATTCTGCTCACTCTTAGCTAATAATCTCTCTCTAAATAACTATTTTCTCATAAAACTTCAAGTTACTTTTCACTGAGGCCCCCATTCCTTGATTAGTGGGGCACAAAATAGAAAACTTAGACCAAGACTCTTTCTCTGTTTCTAATTTAACTACTTCCCTCCATCTCCCACTTGATAAGCCAAACCTTTTCTTCAAGCCTCTCAGGGGCTGAAAACTTCAACTCTGATTTTAGTGAGGAAATCATGGTCATTCGTTATGGGTGTCTTGTTCACCTCCACTCCTCACCTTAGAATGCCTACACATGTTTACACATCTTATCCTTTCTTCCTCCAGTTTCTGAGGAAAAAGTGGCCCCTTTCCAGGTCAAAACTAATTTCTACTTTTGCCCTTGACATTATCCCTTCTCAATTATTTTAATGTTAAGAAGAAACTAGGAAGCCTCTCTGGGCAAAGAAACCAACTTTTATTAAGAGAAACAGGGGTGGAGTCAAGATAGTGGAGTAGAAGGACAGACCTGTAGAGTCTGTCTATAAAGTACAGCCCATAAAGTACCTGTAAAAAATGACTAAAGAGCAGTGGAAGCCACAAAATGACAGAATGAAAGAGGTTTCCAGGCCAAGGCAACCTGTAAGGCTGACAGGAAAGGTCTATCACACTGGGCTCAGAGCGGAGTGCCACCACATGCTGCAGGGACAGCATTGGAGCAAGATGGGGCACAGAATCCCAGGCAGCAGCTGCGGTTCCCAGATTCCTCAACCCACAAATGCCAGAGATAGCTTCAAAGGTCAGTGACAAAGCCCTTTCATGAGAGTGAGAAGAGAGCAGGGTCCTTCCCTAGCCCAGGCCCCTGGTGGTAGAAGCAGCAGCAGTGTCCACTTTTGGAGCCCTCACCCTGGGGGAATCAAGTGGCTGATCTGGATCTCAGTCCTTAGTGGAGGTCCTGGGGTGAGGAGGAGCACTTGCTGGTGGAGTTGGCAGAGCCTCTGGAAAGGGAATCCTATTCGCAGATGCTGGGCAAAAAGGCTTGTGGTTGCTCCCTTGATTGTGCCACCTGGGAGGAACTGAGAACTTACAGGTCCCCAGAGTATACCCTCCTCTTGACAAAAGACTCAAAAGTCAAGTAACTGGTTGGGAAAATGCCCAAAAAAGGGAAAAGAAATAAGAATATAGAAGGTTACTTTCTTGGTGAATAAGCATTTCCTTCTATCCTTTTGGATGAGGAAGAGCAACACATACCATCAGAGGAAGACAACGAAGTCAAGGCTTCTGCATTCAAAACCTCTAAAATACATATGCAATGGTCTCAAGTCATGGAAGAGTTCAAAAAGGATTTTGAAAATCAAGTAGGAGAGGTGGAGGGAAAATTGGGAAAAGAAATGAGATGTAAGAAAATCATGAAAAGTGAGTCAACAACTTACTAAAGGAGACCCCAAAAAATGCTGAAGAAAATAACACCTTGAAAAATAGACTAACTCAAATGGCAAAAGAGGTCCAAAAAGCCAACAAGGGGAAGAATCTTTAAAAAGCAAAATTAGCCAAATGGCAAAGGAGGTTCAAAAGCTCACTGAAGAAAATAGTTCTTTAAAAATTAGAATGGAGCAGATGGAAGCTAATGACTTTATGAGAAACCAAGAAATCACAAAACAAAACCAAAAGAACGAAAAAAATGGAAGATAATATGAAATATCTCATTGGAAAAACAACTGACCTGGAAAATAGATCCAGGAGAGACAATTTAAAAATTATGGGACTACCTGAAAGCCATGACCAAAAAAAGAGCCCAGACATCGTCTTTCATGAAATTCTCAAGGAAAACTGCCTTGATATTCTAGGACCAGAGGGTAAAATAAATATTGAAAGAATTCACTGATGACCTCCTGAAAGAGATCCAAAACGAGAAACTCCTAGGAACACTGTAGCCAAATTCCAGAGTTCCCAGATCAAGGAGAAAATATTGCAAGCAGCCAGAAAGAAACAATTTGAGTATTGGGGAAATACAATCAGGCTAATACAAGATCTAGCAGTTTCTACATTAAGGAATGGAAGGGCTTGGAATATAATGTTCCAGAAGTCAAAGGAACTAGGATTAAAACCAAGAATATCCTACCCAGCAAACCTGAGCATAATACTTCAGGGGGAAAAAAAGGTCATTCAATGAAATAGGGGACCTTCAAGCACTCTTGATGAAAACACTAGAGCTGAAAAGAAAATCTTTCACACACAAGAATCAAGAGAAGCATGAAAAGGTAAACAGGAAAGAGAAATCATAAGGAACTTACTAAAGCTGAACTGTTTACATTCCTACATGGAAAGATAATATTTATAACTCTTGAAAATTTTCTCAGTATTTGGGTTGTTGGTGTGATTATATACATACATATACACACACATACACACACACACACACACATATGAACAGAAGGCACAGGGTGAGCTGAATAGGAAAGGTTGGTATCTAAAAAAATAAAATTAAGGGGTGAGAGGAATATATTGGGAGGAGAAAGAAAAACTGTAATGGGGCAAATGATCTCTCATAAAAAAGGCAAGAAAAAGCTTCTTCAATGGAGGGGAAAAGGGGGGAGGTGAGAGGGAAAGAGTGAAGATTACTTTTATCACATTTAGTTTATGGAGGGAATAACACGCACACTGAATTTGGTATGAAAATCTATCTTACACTACAGGAAAGTGGGGGAGAAAGGGATAAGTGGAGTGTATGTATGGGTGGGATGATAGAAGGGAGGGCAAATGAGAGGAGGAAGTAATTAGAAGTAAAGTCTTTAGGGGAGGGATAAGGTCAAAAGAGAAAATAGAATAAATGGGGGGCAGGATAGGATGGAGGGAAATACAGTCTTTCACAGCATGACTTTAATGGAAGTCTTTGGCAAAACTACACATATATAGCCTATACTGAATATTTGCTTTCTCAGTGGGGAGGAAAGGAGAGAAGTTGGAACTCAAAGTTGTACAAATGAATGTTGAGAATGGTTCTTGCACGCAACTGGGAAATAAGAAACACAGGTAATAAGGGAAGAGAAATCTATCATGCCCTACAAGAAAAGAGAGAAAATGGGGATAAGTGAAGGGAGGGCAAATTGGGGGAAGAGGTAATCAGGATGCAAGGCATTTTGGGATACAGAAGAGAGAGATGATGAGAAAATTTCGAACTCAAAATCTTGTGGAAATGAATGCTGAAAACTAAAAATAAATAAATAAATTTTTAAAAAAGAGAGAGAAACAAAGGTGGGGTCCATAATTTGCCCAGTACAGATTGAGACACTGAGATACCGAATTCAGAGTTATTTATAGGTCTCCTGATTTGTGTACAATGCAACAGTCCTTTAGAAGCTGATTCATGCAAGATTGCACTTTGCAGGTCACTATGTCCTAAGTTCCTATTTTCCACAATACCTCAATTAGCCCTTTACAGGACTTTCTTACTTTATCATTTTAACATGAAGATTAGTGTATGGGTATGATTATTATAGTCACATACTTAATGTACATTTAGAATGATTCAGTTCTAAGTTTCCAAGGTTAACTAACACAAGAATTTTCTTGGGGATAGTATCAAAGTTTGGTTATATACAATTTTTTTTACCCAGACTATGTTTTTTATTATAAATCATACAGTTATTTCTTAACCTAATGATTATAGCTGATATAAGATTAGCAAGGCAACACAGAGCAAAGCACTAAAGGCACTGGTTATTGATCTTTTTCCTTGTAATTCCCCTCTTAGATCATTTTTTCAATTCACTGGAAACGGGATCAATTACAGGGTGAGCACTGCATTTAGTTCTATAGAGGATAATTCTCTATCCTACCAAGGTGCAAAATTACAGGAAGTCAAGAAAAGGGTCATTACCAGGATGCACATGGTCAAAGTGAAAGGAGAAAGATCAATAATCAACGTCTTGAGCAGAAAATTCACTTACTACTTGAGAAAAAAACTACTAATTGACTACTAAACCTATGGCTTGAGTAGCTGGTTAAGCAGTTCTCTAACAGGCAAACAAAAGAGATAAAAGGTTCAGTTTCCTCAGATATTCTACAACCACAATAGAACAAAGAATTGACTACTGAAATCACAAAGCACCTGAGAAGGTAAGAAAAGAGTTAATAATTATTTTTAAAAGGCTTATAGGTGGTATATAGCTGGAGACAAGAGAACCTGAGTTCAAATGAGGCCTCAGACACTTTTGATACATGACCATGGGCAAGTCACTTAACCTAGATTGCCTTAAAAAAAAAAGGTTATAGCTTAAGAAACTAAATTTTTCTAAGAAAAAAATGACTATTTCTAACATATTTATGGCTTAAACAAGAACTAACCTACAAAGTTTCTTAATTACAAAGTATGATATCACAAAGAATTAAGAAGAGAAAAATAAACTGACCAGTTATTTCTTTTAGCTGATTTATGGTTTAAGTAACTGGTTAAGGAATTAAATAGAAGTATTAACAAGAATTCTGATCAGAACAATACAGTGATTTAATATTTACATACTGTCAGTATAAGCAATCAAACAAGGACCTGTTAAGCCTTCCTAGATATTCCTAGCTGCTAATGTAATTCTGTCAGATCAGCTCTGGCTTGTTCTTGAGATGGTGGCTGCCTGAATTTGTCACACAGCGCAATTAACAAGGGTGACTCCTGAGGGGTTTTTTTGTTTTAAGAAAAAAACTATTAAATAATGCCCTAAGTTGTTGAGTTGTTGTCTACCTAAACTGAGTGAGTCCCTATCTACAGTACCTGCAGTGCAGCCAAGCAATTCTATAATGCTCCTTAATCCTTTGGATCTCCCCCTTTATGTCACCTTCTCTATGTAGAATTGCGACTGCCTTTGAAGATGTGACATTACTCCTGCAGTTAGTGTGTGGCTGCTAAATCCATCTCATTGCTACACCTCTCATCTAACAAAGAGAGTCCTAACTAAATGCCTAATCTAAATGCTGTTTGCTGCAGTGACAAGATTATTTAACTGACCTAACTAGCTGGTAACCAGAGGTAAATCCATGCAGTTTATGGTACCCTTATTAAGTATGGGCCCTCGCAGCTTGTTTCTTGGGTTAGAGATTAACCTCTCCTCACTGCCTATGTGTGGTGTACCCCACACAAACTGAAGCTAACTTCCCTATGTCTGTCTCATACAGACCAGTCTGATTTCTTTCCCATCAGGATTTACTCAGGAATCAGAATCTAAATTCTCATCTAAGATCTAAAAATCTGGTACTTGTCAAATAAAGCAGACAAACAGAACTAAGTGAAACATTAAATTATTTTCCTTTTTTTGAAAATTTAGTTTCTAATCGATTTATATTTTAGTTTCTGTCCTTTTTAAGATTTTCTTTTCCCTTTAGAAAGCCAAAAGAAAAGGAATAACCAAAATACTCACCAACTTTTTAAATCACAGTTTTAGAATGACAATTTTAGTCTCAAATTATTTATTATCTGTCTTTATCTCTGCAACCAATGTGGCCAACATTGGAAAAAGAGAAAGAAAAGAGACTTGTCTTCTATGAAGACTTTTTTTTGAAAATTTATTTTTTATAGCTGTTTCTTTTTGGTTGATCAAGCCAAAAGAAAAGGCCTAAGTTAAACATAGTACAGACACACCAGCAGGCCCTTTAAAGAATAACTGACATGTCCTATTCTAAATTTCTGAAAAAAGAAAATTTACAAAAATTACAATTGCCATATTTCTGATCCTGCAAAATTTTTCTCCAAATACTTTTAACATTTTCTTTAAGTGAAAACCAGAGGAAGATTACATGAAAAATTTAGCAAGAGAAACAGAAAAGAAAAACAGAATCCTCCTAAGGTTGGAGGCCTGCCTGAACCCAGAGAGAAAGGGACTGGCGAAAAAAACAGTCCAGGTCCAGGGTTCTCTGGAGAAGGAGCCAGGTCTGCAGTCCCTGGAGCATTCGCCCAAGGATCCTAGGAGCCAGAGTCCAATTTATGGCTTAGTCCATCCTGTCTGTGGACACCAATCTGTAAAAAAGAAAGTCAGAAGCCTCTCTGGGCAAAGAAACCAACTTTATTAAAGGAAACAAAGGTGGAGTCTCAAACTGTACTGGGCAAACTGTAAATCCCACCTTTGTTTCTCTTAATAAAGGCTGGTTTCCTTGCCCAGAGAGGCTTCCCAGTTTCTTTTTTACACTAGGAAATAATCCCAGCACAACAGTTAATAGAGCATTAGGTATAACACAACATGAAGAATGGTTCAAATCCTACTTCAGACACTAGCAATGTACCCTGGCAAGTCATTCACCCTGATTCAGACTGCTTCCTCATTTACTGTAACACAGGTGATAGTACCCTATGATTTGTTGTAAGGATCAATTGCAATCATGTATGTAAAGCACTCTGCAAACCTTAAAGAAGAAAAAAGTGTATAATACACATCTTTTCATGGTTCTTATTTATTTTTAGCATCTTTTACTTTTGATAGAGCTGTGATAAACTGTTTAGACAGTTAAGGGGAAAAGTTGGTATCTTGCCATCATTTGTTAAAGCTTTAGTATTTGCTGAACTATTATTATGCAGGGAGACAAAGTGATTTTTGTAACTGAATGAAAGTAATGAGATGCAGGCCGATTTTCTGAGGTAGTACTGAGACAACTCTAGAAGCAGAAAAGATGACCACCAAAATAGGTAATTCTTCCCATTACCACATTTTTAAAAATTTCTTCCTTGGGCTACTCATAAAGTCTTTTTTTATTACATGTAGTTTGGAGCACATGAGGTATGATTATGGCAACAGCTGTTTAAAATGTTCTTAAATCTTTGTGGATTGATGTTATTTTCAAGTGATTATGGACAATAATATTCTCTGGGACAATGCTTCAGCAGTTTTTTTTCAAGGATATTTTTTTTTTGCTTTCTTTTTTTTTAAATTTTATTTTTACATTCATTTTCACAAAATTTTGGGTTCTAAAATTTTCTCCCCAGTTGTCCCCTCCACCCACCCCAGTACAATGAGCATTCTAACTTCCCCTATCACCAATCTGCCCTCTCTTCTCACACCCCTCCCTTCTCTTGTCCCCATCTTCTCTTTTCTCCTGTAGGACAAGATAACTTTCTATTCCCCATTACCTGTATTTCTTATTTCCTGGTAGCAAGAACAATACTCAACAGTTGTTCCTAAAACTTTGAGTT
>CM053771.1:158556315-158580714 GCA_028658325.1 Potorous gilbertii | reverse complement strand
TGGGGAGAAGTTGGAACTCAAAGTTTTAGGAACAACTGCTGAGTATTGTTCTTACTACTAGGAAATAAGAAATACAGGTAATGGGGAATAGAAAGTTATCTGACCCTACAGGACAAAAGAGAAGATGGGGAGAATTAGAGGAAAAATTGGGGAAAGAAATGAGAGTGATGCAAGAAAATCATGAAAAATGAATCAACAGCTTGCTAAAGGACACCCCAGAAATACTGAAGAAAATTACACCTTCAAAAATAGACTAACCCAAATGACAAAACAGGTCCAAAAAGCCAATGAAGAGAAGAATGCCTTGAAAATAAGAATTGCCAAATGGAAAAGGAGGTGCCAAAGCTCACTAAAGAAATAATACCTTGAAAATTAGAATGTGACAAATGAAAACTAAAGACATGAGAAATCAAGAATTTATAAAACAAAACCAAAAGAATGAAAAATAGAAGACAGTATGACATGTTACTATAAAAACAATTGACCTGAATATAGTTCCATGAGTGATAATTTAAAAATTATTGATGTACCTGAAAACAATTAAAAAAAAAAGCCTAGACATCATCTTCCAAGAAATTACAAAGGAAAACTCCTAGGAATATTGGAGCCAAATTCCAGAGTTCCCAGGTCAAGAAGAAAATATTTCAAGCAGCCAGAGAAAAACAAAACAATTTTTTAAAAAAGCCTAGACATCATCTTCCAAGAAATTACAAAGGAAAATTGCCCTGATATTCTAGGACCAGAGAGTAAAATAGAAATGAAAAGAATCCACTGATCATCTCCTGAAAGGGACTCCAAAAGGAAAACTCCTAGGAATATTGGAGCCAAATTCCAGAGTTCCCAGGTCAAGAAGAAAATATTTCAAGCAGCCAGAAAAAAACAAAACAATTCAAGTACTGTGGAAATACAATCAGGAAAACATAGCATTTAGCAGCTTCTACACTAAGGTACTGGAGGCCTTAGGATATGATATTCCAGAAGTCAAAGGAGGTAGAATTCAATCAAGAGTCACCTATCCAGCAAAACTAAGTATAATACTTCAGGGGAAAAAAATGGAATTTCAATGAAATAGTGGACTTCCAAACATTCTTGTTGAAAAGACCAGAGCTGAACAGAAAATTTGACTTTCAAATACTAGAATCAAGAGAAACATGAAAAAGCATGAAAGAGAGGCCATAAGGGACTCATTAAAATTGAACTGTTTACATTCCTACATGAAAATTCAGATGATATTTGTAATTCATGAGACCTGTCTCAGTGTTAGAGTAATTAGAGGGAACATTACATACATACATACATATGTGTATATATGCGTGTGTGTGCATATTTGTGTGTATATATACACACATATGTATATGTGTATGCATGTATGTGTGTATACATATATATGTATGTGTATATAGACAAAAGGCACCAGGGTGAGCTGAATATGAAGGGAGAATACGTGAAAAATAAAATTAACTGTTGAGAGGAATGTATTGGGAGAGAAAGTGAGAGGTAGAATGTCATCCACATAAAAGAAGCAAGAAAGAGCTTTTACAATGGTGTGAAAGAGGGAGGAGGTGAAGGGAGATAAGTGATCCTTATTCTCATCGTATCTGACTTAAGGAAGGAGTAAAAGACACTCAATTGGGTATGGAAATCTATCTTACTCTGCAATAAGGCAGGGGGGGAAGGGAATAGTCGAGGGAGGATGATAGAAGGGATGGCAGACTGGGGGAAGGAGTAATCAGAAGCAAGCACTATTGTGGTGGGACAGGTCAAGGGAGAAAATGGAATAGATGGAGGGCAGGACAGGATAGACGAAAATATGGATAGTCTTTCACAACCTGACTTATGGAAGTGTTTTGCTTAGCTACACTTGTATAACCTACATTGAATTACTTGCTTTCTCAATGAGGGATGGTGGCAATAGGGGGAGGGAGAGAATGTGGAACTTAAAAATTTAAAAATGAATTTTAAAAATTGTTTTTGCATGCAATTGGGAATTAAGATGTACACACAATGGGGTATAGAAATCTATCTTGCCCTACAGGAAAATAGAAGGGAGGAGGATTGGAGAAAGGGGCATGATAGAAGGGAAGACAAATTAGGGGAAGGAGTGAATGGAGTGCAGAGTGCACACTGTCCTAGGGTGGAATTCAAAATCTTGTGGAAATGAATGTTGTAAAGTGAAAATAAGTAAATTATACTGAAAAAAAAATAGCAGGCACATATGCACCAAAAGGTTTAGTATTCAAATTCTTGAAAAGAAGTTAAATGAGTTGTAGGTATCTGTAATTTACCCTTCTCAGACCTTGATAAATTTAAACCTAAAATAAAAAAGAAAGACATTAAGGAGAGTTAGATAGATAATACTTTGGAGAATATTGAATAGGAATAGAAAAGAATATACCTATTTCTCTTACGCATGGAACATTTACAGATATTGACCATGTATTAGGGCATAAAAAGCCTGACAAATGCAGAAAAGCAGGACTAGTAAGTGCGCTTTTTGGAGAGACTGTAATGCAATAAAAATTATATTTAATAAATTACCTTTGAAGCATAGATTATTAATTAATTGGAAACTAAACAATCTAATTCTAAAGAATGAGTGGGTCAAACAAATAACAGAACCAATTGACAATCTCATTAAAGATAATCACAACAATGAGACAATATACCAAAATTTTTGTTATGTAGATAAAGTAGTACTTATAAAAAATTCATATCTCTAAAATTTACCTAAAAAAGAGAAAACAGACCAACAAATTGAGCTTCTAAATAAATAGTGTAACTAAAAAAGAAAATCTGGGAAAACAACAAATTTGAAATCCCCAATTAAATACCAAACTAGAAATCCTAAAAATCAAAGGAGAAATTAATAAAATCAAAAGTTAAAAAATTAAATAAAACTAGGAGCTGATTTTATGACAAAAATCAAAATATAGATAAACCACTGACTAATTTTGTTTAAGAAAATAAAACCTAATTACCAGTATCAAAAATGAAATGGGTGAATGCACAACCAATGAAGATGAAATTAGAGCAATTAAAAGCTATATTCCTCAACTTTATGCCAACAAAACTGACAATCTAAATGAAGTAGATGAATATCTACAAAAATACAAATTTTCTAGATTACCAGAAGAAGAAATAAAATATTTAAATATGCTTCTTTTAGGAAAAGAAATTGAACAAGCCATAAATTAGCCTTCCCCACCCCCCAGGACCTGATAGACTTACAAGTAGATTCTACCAAACATTTAAAGAACAACTAATTTCAATATTATAGAAATTCTTTGAAACAATAGGTAATGGAATTCTTCCAGATTGTTTTTATGATACATATATGGCTTTGAAACCTAAACTGGAGGGAAACAAAAACAGGGAAAGAAAACCATAGACTCATTTTCCTAGGGAATATTGATGTAAAACATTTAAATGAAAATGCTAGCAAAGAGAGTATAGAAACTATGACCAGACTGTATTTAAAAATGCCAGGAATGCTGGGCTCACTCAGTATTAAATATTAGGAAAATTCTAAGTGTTTTGACAATGCCAGTAACACAAAAGTAATATGATCATATCAATAGATGCAGAAATGAATCTATTGAAAATTTTAATGAAATATAGCCATTCCTTCAAAACAAGAACAAAGAATAAATGGAGCTTTCCGTAGAATAAATATTAATAACAATAAAGACAATTAATAATGGTGATAAGTAAAATCAAGAACAAGCATTATCTGTAATGAGGATGAATTACAAGTCTTTCCAGTAAGTTCAAGGATGTCCATCACTGCCATTATTAGTCAATGCTGTACTAGAAATGCTGGCCATCGCAAAAAGACTAGAAAAAACTTGAAGGAATAGAAAACAAGGAAACAAAACTATCCCTCTTAGCAGGTAAAATTATGTCCTACTTATAGAATCCTAGAGAATCAACCAAAAAATTACTCGAAACAATGAAGGACTTTGGTAGAGTTTCAAGATATAAAATAAACCCACACAAATCATCAGCATTTTTATGTATTACCATGTAGAAGCAAGCACCCTGGCACATATAGGATGGCCTGCTGTACAGGGTTCTTAGATCTGTTTTTCTAAAAGGAAAGCTACTTATGAGGGGTCACCAATCTTCTTTAATCACATATGCCAACAGAAAATACAAGCAGAGAAATAAAGACCAACAGACACAGTTTCTCAGTGTCTGACCCTAAGCAATACATACATCACAGATTAACAAACAGATCCAACTGTCTGACCATTACATACCTACATAGTTATCAGAAAGAGAAGCACTAACGTCTGAGTGGGGGAGGGTTTCTTAATGGCTTATCCAGAGGCTCATCTGGTCATATCACAAGAATATTCTTCCAAAGAGTAAACTCACAAGCAAAACCTCACCTCAGGGTATTTATACACTTTTCAGATCCAGAGGGCATCACTACCCTCATGACCCAGTACCTCGTTAATTAAGAAAAGGTGTGGGCCTTCTCACAAAACAAGATTCCCCAATCAAGCAACTCTCATTAACATTACCCACAAAACCCGGCAGGAAAAGATAGAGAAATTTCATTTAAAACAATTGCAGGTGGTATAAAATACCTGGAAATTTGTGTGCTAAGACACACACAGAATCTATATGAACACAATTAAAAACAGTTCACACAAAGACAGATTTAAACAATTGAAAGAAACCAAGAAAACAGAGGTGCTTCATCAGCCAGCACCACACCATCCACACATGGAACCATCAGTTACAGCAAATGGAGAAGTTTTGAATGTTATGAGTAAGTTTATTTACCTTGGTAGTGTGCTTTCCAGGGATGTACACCTTGATAATGAGGTTGAGGCATGCATTGCCAGAGCTAGTTCTATGTTTGGGAGGGTCTTAAGGAAAGTATGAGAGAGAAGAGGTATTACATTGACTACCACACTGAAGGTCTACAGAGCTGTTGTACTGGCCTTTCGTTGTGTGCCTGTGAAACCTGGACAGTATACCAGTATCATGCCAGGAAACTGAATCACTTCCATTTGAATTGTCTTAGAAGGATTCTGAACTTGGTAGGATAAGGTACCAGACACAGAGGTCCTTTCTTGAGCTGAACTGCTAAGCATTCAAACCCTACTAACGAGAGCTCCACTCCAATAGGCTGACCCCATAGTTTGAATGCAAAATGTACACTTGCCAAAAAGACTATTTTAGAAAAACTCACAGGGCAAGCGCTTGCTTTCATCACAGGAGATGCTATGCTATATGAGCAAAGCAGAATTGAAGTAGCTGAAAAGAAGTGCAGATTTACAGAATCTATCCTAAATATTCACATGGACCATTTGTGTCTGACTTCTCATCTTGGTCTGATCAGCCACAGTTGGACACACTGTAACTTGACTCTAGCATAGTGGTGTTATTTTGGTCCTCTTTGAGAATGAAAGACAAACACCACCATCACCACCAAACAACTGAAAAATACTTATTGCTCATGGGTAGACTGGGCCATATAATAAAAGTGACAATAAACTAAAGAAATTAACTGATTCATGCCCATATCGACCTATCAAAAAATTACTTCTAGAAGTAGAAAAAATAAAAAAAAATTCCTCTGGAGGAAAAAAGATCACAAATATCAAGCAAATAAAAAAAATATAGAGGAAGGGGGGAGGAACTATCTCAAACTATACTACAAAGCAGTAATTATCAAAACAATTTGGTACTGAATGAGTAGTTGATGAATGGAATAGATTAGGTACACAATATACTGAAGGATATGAGCATAGTAACTTAGTGTTTGATAGACCCTAAATCATGGTTATCGGAACGAGAACTCAACATTTGTCAAAAACTGCTGAGAAAATTGAAAAGTAGTTCAGCAGAAACAAGGTATAGATCAACATCTCACCAAGGCAGTCTCAAAATGCGTACATGATTTGGACATAAAAGTTGTTGTCCTGTACAAATTAGGAGAGCACAGAAAATATTACTTGTCAGATATATGGAAAGGAAAATTCATGTCCAAACAAAAGATAGGGAGGATCATGGAAGGCAAAGTGAATAATTTTGATTACATTAAATTTTAAACTGTTCACACAAACAAAACCAATGCAGCCAAAATTAGAAGGGAGGCAGGAAATTGGGGGAGGAGGTTTACAGTAAGTTTCTCTGATAAAGGTCTATTTCTCAAATACTTAGAGAGCTGAGCCAAATTTACAAAAATAAGAGCCAATTCTTCAGGTGATAAATGGTCAAAGGATCTGAGCAGACAGTTTTCAGAAGAAGAACTCAAAGCTGACAATATTCATATGAAAAAATGCCCTAAATCACTAATAATTAGAGAAATGCAAATAAAACAACTCTGAAGTACCACCTATCAGATTGGTTAAGATGACAGAAAAGAAAAATGACAAATACCAGAGGGGTTTTGGGAAAAATAAATACACTAATGTACTGTGGGTGGAGTTGCGAACTAATCTTACTGATCTGGAGAACAATTTGGAGCTATGCCCAGAGAGCTATAAAAGCAATACTGCTACCAGGTCTAAACAAGAAAGATCAAAGAAAACGAAAAGAACTCATTTATGCAAAAAAATTATGGTAGTTCTTTCTGTAACGGTAAAGAACTGAAAATTGAGAGGATACTCATCAATTGGGCAATGGCTGAATGAGTTAGGGTAAATGAATGTGGTGAAATACTATTGTTCTATAAGAGATGATAAAGTTTCAGAAGATATATGAATTCATGTAAAGTGAAGCTATCAGAACGAGGACAACAATGTCCACAGTAATAGCAATATTGTAATGAGAATCAATTGTGAAAGACTTACCAATACTCTGTTCAGTACAGTGATCCATAATAATTCCAAAAGACTCATGATAAAAAAAATGCTATCTACCTCCACCTAGAGAATTGATGGACTCTGAGTGCAAATTGATATATATATATCTTTGTTATTTTTCTTGCTATTTTTTTTTTGCAACATGGTAAATTCAGAAATATGTTTTGACTTCCTATGTATAATGGGTATCATATTTCTTGCCTTCTCAATGAGTGGGAAAGGGACTGGAGGGAGGGAGAAAATTGGTATTGAAAATAAAAATTAATAATATTTTTAAAAAGCTTATGCAGAGGAGAATGGAATAATTCAGTTTAAGTATTTGTTAAGTGCCTACTATGTGCCAGGCACTGTGTTAGGCTTTGTTGTTCAAAGGCAAAAAATGAAAAAGTCTTTGCTGTGAAGGACCTTATATCTCATTGGAGAAAAACAAAATGTAGGAGCAAAATATAAAGTAATTTTGGTGAGATGAGGGTAATAAATTTCAGAACCAGGAAAGACCTTTATAGGAGACTTACCTGAGTTGATCCCTAAAGGAAACCAAGAATGCTTACGGGCAAAAGTGAGGGGCAAAGTACCCAGAGATAGGAAATGGAATGTCGCAGAAATAAGGGGAGTTTTGTTGAAACATAATGTTCATGAAAAGAAGAAATATACAAAAAGCCTAAGAGAATGGATAGAGCAAGATTGTGAAGCATTTTAAATGTCAAACTAAGGAGTTTGCATTTTATCCTTCAGGTATTAGGGAACTAATGTAGTTTCTTGAGCAGAGTCAAGACTGGAATATCAATTTGGCAGGTGTGTAAAGGCTGGTTCAGAGCACTTTACTTAAAGCTGAGAGACCAATTTTGGAGGTTATTGAAGTAGTCCAGACAACAGCTGTTTGAAGGTCTGAGCTAAGATAGTAACTCGATGCTAACCTTTTTTCCCCTGATAGTGAAACAACCTGCCCAGATAAAATGTTTAGTCAGTCTGTGGCCAGAAATGTAATGATAAATAATTTTTTTAGTTTTAGATAATATTGTATTTTTCCCTAACTACATGTAAAAACTATTTTTAACATTCATTTTTTTAAAGTTTTGAGTTCCAAATTCTATCCCTCTCTCCTTTCCCTCCCTAGGGAATAAGTGCATTGGTGAAAGTGTGTGACCCATGTTTCTTTATAGTTGTGATGTATTTTATTATTTGTATTTACTTTAGCATATTAAAATCAATGATGTTATTTATTTGGCCTTTTTGTTAGGCAAGTCATTATGTTTAAGATCTAACAGTGTCATTATTGCAAGTGACTAGTTTTGTAAGTATCCTGTACTCTGTGGTTATAAATACATAGTAAATGACTTGGATAGACAGAAAATATATCAGATTGTGTGGCTCAAGAGCTAGAGGAATGAATAAAGAAGATGTATTTACTCTCAATAAGGTTGCCTATGAGACCCTAAGAGAGTTTATGGTGGGAGTCTATTTCTGGGAACCTAGAACTGCTAGTGTAAGAATGGCTGGAGTAGTTTAGAGCTACATCAACAGTGTATTAATGTATATATTTTCCCACAGCCCTTCCAGTATCTGTCGCTGTCCTTTATTTTATCAGCTTTGCCAATCATATGGGTGGTAGGTGGAATCTCAGAGGTTTTTAATTGGAATTTCTCTAATTCCTGATTTAAATCATTTTTCCTCCCACCCCTCACGTAGTTAATAATAGCTTAGATTTCTTTATCTGAAAACTTCCTATTCATATCTTTCTAAACTTAAACGAGTTCCTTACATATCTTAGACATGTCCTGTATCAGCGAAACTTACTGCAAAGATTTTTCGTAATTTCATGTTTCCCTTCGAATTTTAGTTGTCTTATATAATCAAAATGACCAATTTTTTCTTCTTGTGAAACTTTCTGTCTCTTGTTTGGTCATGAGCTCTTCCCCATCCATAGATCTATTGGGTAATTTATTCCATGTTCCTCTAACTTGTGATGTCACCCTTTATATCTAAATTGTGGACCTATATTAAGCTTGTGTTGGTATACAGTATGAGATGCTAGTCTATAACTAGTTTCTTCAAGCCTGCTTTCCTGTTTTGCCAATAATACTTGCCTAACAATAACAGCAACTAGCATTTATGTAGTGCTTACTATGGGCTTAGTACTGTGCTAAATGCTTTACAGATATTACAATTGGAACCTTTGGATTTATCAAACACTAGATTACTATGCTTGTTTGCTTCTGTATATTATGTGTCTAATCTGTTCCATTGATCATTTTGTCTATTTCTTGCCCAGTATGAAGTATTTTTTTATAATTATGACCTTGTAGTAGAGTTTGAAATTTGGTACTGCCAGGGTCATTTCCTTCTCACTTTTATTTTCATTAATTCTCTTGATATTCTTGACTTTTTGTTCCTACAGAAAAAATTTGTTATTTTTTTCTAGCTCTATTTTTGTTGATAGCTTGATTGGGATGACACTGAATATGTGAATTAAGTAGCATTGTTGTTTTTATTTTATTATCTCAGTCTACCCATTTTCCCAATTATTTAGATCTGTCTTTATTTGCTTAGAAAATGTTTTGTAATCATGTTCCTGTAGATCTTGAATTTGTGGATCTTGGTAGATAGACTCCCAACTATTCTGCATAATCTGTAGTTATCTTAAAAAGAATTTCTCTTTCTATCTCATTATGTTGGATTTTGTTGGTAATATACAGAAAAGCTACTAGTTTGTGGGAGACAGTTTTATTTACTGTAACTTTACTGAAGTTGTTCATTGTTTCAATTAGGGATTTTTTTTTTGTCTAGGGTTCTCTAAATAAATTATCACATCTTCTGCAAGAGGTGAAAATTTTCTTGTTGCCTATGCTGATTACCTCAATTTCTTTTTATCTTATTGCTATGGCATTCTAGCACTATATGAAATAGTAATGGTGATCATAAATATTTTTACTTTATCTCTGATCTTATTAGAAAGGTCTCTAGCTTTATCTTCACTACAAATAATTCTGGCTCTTGGTTTTAGATAGATATTTATATTGAGGAAAACTCCATTTATTCTTATGTTTTCTAGTGTTTTAAAAATAATTTTATTCTTTTTTGCTAGTAATGTAAAACTTTTACTGTTTCTAAAATATCAATAAACAATTGATATTTATATTTGTAGCAAGGAGAGGAGTGCCCATATGTGTAATGATACTCTATAAGTATAGGAATCAGCTTTTCTTGTGCTTTTAAACAAGAATGGGTGTTGTATTTTGCCAAAAGCTTTTTTTGCATCTATTGATATATGATTAGTTTTGTTATTAATATGATCAATTATGTTTATAGTTTTCCTAATATTGAACTAGCCTTGTATTCTAGGTATAAATTTAGCCAAGTGACATTGTATAATTTTTTGTGATACATTGCTCTTGTCTCCTTGATAATTTTTTTTGCATCAATATTCTTTAGAGCTATATTGGTTTAATTTTTCTTTCTCACTAGTTTAAATATGTAGACCATATTCTTGTCATAGAAGGAATTTGGTAGCACACTTTTTCCTTAAAAAAAAAACTAATTTATTTAGTATGAGAATTAATTGTTCTTTAAGCATTTGATAGAATTAGCTTGTAAAGCCATCTTGTTCTGAATTTATTTTCTTTGGGAGTTCATTTATGTCTTGCTCAATTTCTTTTTGCAAGATGGATTCATTTAAATACTTTATTTCCTGTTCTATTTATCTGGACAATTTATATTTTTGTAAATATTCATTTATTTTGCTTAGATCATCAGTTATATCTTTACTGATATAATTAAAATTTTTTGTTCAGTTGTTTTCAATTGTGTCTGACACTTTGTGACCCCATTTGTGGAAAGATACTGGAATGGTTTGCATTTCCTTCTGTAGTTCATTTTACAGATGAGGAACTGGGGCAAACAAGGTTAAGTGATTTACCCAGGGTTACATATCTGGTGTCTGAGGTCAGATTTTAACTCAGGAAGATGAGTCTTCCTAATTTTAGGTCTGGCACTCTATCTACTGTGCTATTTAGTTGCCCCAATTGGACAAAATACTTCCTAATAATTTATCTTTTTATTAATTAGTTATGAATTCACCTTTTCATTTTTTGATATTAATAATTTGTTTTTCTTTCTTTTAAAAAATCAATTAAATAATCACTTACTTATTTTATTTTTATCCCCCCAAAGCTTCTAATTTTCTTTATTGATTCAGTAATTTTTCTGCCTTTGATTTTGTCATTCTCCCTTTTGATTTCCAGGATTTCTACTCTGGTGCTTAATTCAGGGTGTTTTTGAATTACTGGTTTTCTATTTTTTTAATTGCATGCCCAATTCTTCCTCTCTTTAATGATGAAAGTGTTTAGAGATAAAAATTTTCTAAGTACCACTTTGGCTGTGTCCCACATATTTTGGTATTTTATATCATTCTTGTTATTATTTTTAATTAAATTATTGGTTGTTTCTGTGATTTATTCTTTGATGCATCCTTTCTTTAGAATATAATTAGTTTCCAATTAATTTTTAATTTTTGTCTCAGAGGCCGTTTTTTAATATAATTTTTTTGCCTTGTGGCTGATGAAAGATGCATTTAACATTTCTGAGATTCTGCATTTGTTCTTGAAGTTTTTAGTGCTCAAATACATGGTCAATGTTTGTGAATGTGCCATGCATATTTGCGAAGTAGCTATACTCCTTTCTATTCCCATTCAGTATCCTCCAGAGTTCTATCATATCTAAACTTTTCCAAAATTTTATTCAAGTTCTACATTTCTTTTTTTTTCTTATTTTTTGTTTATGTATGTTTTGTTTAATGTTTCTAGGTCAGACCTATACCACCATGGCCTGTGGACCATGACCTCTTGCAGCACACCAAAGGATTTTGAGAAACACAAAAAATGTAGAAGAAAACATACTCTACATTTTTTGATGGTTGCCTGAATTTTTTTGCATGCTCGAGGGTCATAATTGGCCACTGCAGGTTGTGCAGACCTGATCTGTGTCTCAAAGAGGGAAATTTGTTACATCTGTTAGTTTTACTGCCTATTTCTCCCTGTAACTCATTTAGCTTTTTCTTTAAGAATTTAGATGCTATGCTACTTTGTACATATATACTTAGTATTAATATTAATTAGTTGACTATGATACTGTTTAATAAAATATAGTTTCCTTGGAGCAACTAGGTGGCACAGTGGATAAAATGCCAGGCCTGGAGTCAGGAAGACTCTTCTTGAGTTCAAATCTGGCCTCAGACACTTATTGTGTGACCCAGGGCAAGAAAGACACTTAAGCCTGTTTGCCTCAGTTTCCTCATCTGTAAAATGAGATGGAGAAGAAAATGGCAAACTACTCCAGTATCTTTACCAAGAAAACTGCAAATGGAGTCAGGAAGAGTCTGAAACGACTGAACAACAACCAAGTTTTGTTCTTTATCGCTTTGTTTTGTCTAAGATCATGATTTCTACTCCTGCCTTTTTAACTTCAGCTGAGTCATAATAGATTTTATTCTAGCTGCTTGCTTTAACTCTGTGTATATCTTTCTGATTCAAGTATGTTTCTAGTAAACAAAATATTGTTGGATTCTCATTTCTAATCCATTCTGTTGTTCTTTTCAATTTTATGAGATTTGATTGCTGTGTGTTTCCTCTATTCATTTATACTTTTCCTTTTCTTTGTTTCTTATCCCATCAGTAAGAGTTTGTTTTGCTTTTTAATAATCTCTCCCTTAATTTATAGGCCCTCTTAATCTCAACCCTCCCTTCTTTAACCCTTTTTCCTCCTGTCCCCTATCAGATAAAATGTATTTCTATACTCAGTTGTGTGTGTGTGTGTGTGAGTATATTCTTCCTTCCTTTGACCAGTTCAGAGCAGAGCTAACCTTAAATATTCCCCTTTACCTCCTCCACTTCCTTCTTCTTTTTGTAGTTCTACTTGCACATCCCATTTATTTGAGATAATTTCCCTTATTTCCCTCTCTATTCCCCTCCTCCCAGTGTATACGTCTTCCACTTCCTTTCTATTCTTCTTTTAAAATTGCCAAAATATTACAGAATCGCTACCAGGTCCTCTATCTACTTAGATTACCTCTATGACCAGTAATGATAATAGAGTTCTGAGGGACTATATGTATCATGTCCCCTTATAAACATGTATACAGTTCAACCTTAATTCCTTACACTTGCTCGGTCATGAGCATCTCTTGACTCCTGTGTTTTTATGTCACTTTTTCTACTCAGCTGTAATCTTTTCAATAGGGAATGTTTGGAAGTCCTTTATTTCATTAAAAATCCAATTTTTAGCCTATAGGATTATTCTCAGTTATACTGGATAATTTATTCTTGATGGTAAGTCTATGTCTTTTGACTTTTAGAATATTGTTATTCCAAGGTTTCTACTCCTTTAAAGTATCAATTGTTAAATCTTGTATGATCCTGACTTTGTCTCTTTGGTAGTTTAATTTTTTTTCCTGACTGTTTGTAGTATTTTTCCTTTTACTTGGGAGATCTGAATTATAGCCATAACATTCCTGGGAACTTTCATCTCATGTTTCTTTTAGGAGGTATCTATGGGATTCTTTCTATCTTTAATCTGTCCTCTGGTTTTAAGAGACCTAGGCATTTTCTTTTTTTGATTTCTTGAAATATTATCCCTTGCCTCTCTTTGTTGTTTTGTTTATAGATCTCAGGTAGTCCAATGATTCTTAAATTAGTTCTCCTTGATTTGTTTTCCTAGATTATAGATATCTTTGTATGCCTGGGTCACAGGTGTGTATGTGTTGAATAAATATTTGAAAAAAGTGGTTTTAGCCTGTAACTTTACCTGATTTCCTTTTTCCACAACCAGTTTCACTTGAGATCAACAATATTGACAAGACAACAGGAAGAAGGGAAGCATGTTGAAAGACTGGAAATCCTGGAATCTAAAATATAATTGTTCCTTTGCGCTTGCTTTAACTGAATTTTACAGCCCTCTTTTTTCCCCTAGGAAAGATGCATAATATTGATGATCTTTGTTATCTTTGGGGTCATGTCCAGTTGTCCTGATCTATATCTGACCACTGGGCCCAGAAGGCTCCAGAGGAGAAAGTGAGGCTGGTGACTTTGCACAGCCCTGCCTCACTTAAATCCAATTCACTTGCATGTCATGGCATCACCTCCCTGATATCATGGTCATCTTCAAGAATGTAGGACAAACAACAAGAAACACATTCAACATTTCCAAGTATATTTAAGTACCTGCATTATGGTGCTTGACATTCTCTAAAAACAAATAGCTCAGAAAAACAATCGTTTCTTCCTTTCTCCCCTGAAAGCTACAAATCTCCATGGTTTAATTGAGTATCTCTGATCTCTTCAAAGAAAATGTTCAAAGATTTTCTAATCATCCACAATAGAACATGCTTAGAAAAAGTCAGATTCTCCCATGCAAAGTGACTTTCTGTTCCTTTCAAATCAACAGAATTCTTTTTTGTATTCATCAGTACTCTGTAATACTTCATCCAAAATGAAGTTAAACATGATATAATCTGGGTCTTTATATAAATAAAGTCAGAGTCCTAAGACCTTGACAGAAAGCATAGGGTCAAATTTCCCTCTGTTTTCATCAAGTTTATCACTCTATTGTCTTCTCAGAGCTGGGCAGTGCCACATTTAGAGTAAAATTTGCCTTTATCTTCCACTTAGTCACTGCCCTTCCCTTTTGGGAATCCTTATCAGAATTTCAGTATTTGGAAAATTCAGTTAGTGAGACTACTGGTGTGTTTGGAGGAGGTAGTCTAACAACAACTTACTAATCCAAATTTTACTCCACTTATGTTGTCCTGAGAATGGGAATCTTAATTGAAAAATCTGCCATTGGAAAGACAGAATTATAGAGCTGAAAGAGACATTCAAGATGATTTGTCTAAGTCCTTCCTTTACATCTCAGGAAACTGAAGTCCAGAAATCTGAAGTGGCTGAGTTGGGTTCTGGCTCCCCCGGGTCATAGTTCATTCCAATATTTCATGTCACTTCTTTTCTAGGAAGCTGAACAAAAAGAAGCATTGTTATTTCTTAATATATCCAGATGACAATTATGCTAAATCCATAAATGGAATGGCAGAGTAACTGTGAAGAGAAGAGTCTAGGGAAGTAAGCCTGGTAGGTCCCCAAACAGTAAACAGTGAGACAGCTTATGCACAAGTTATTGATTTCACATGGAAGAAATACAGTGTTTTAAATTGCCCCTTTGAACAGATCTTCCAATCTCGTCACATCTCTTAGTCTTTCTTGATGATGTGCCACTTGTGCCCAACGTATAGAAACGTAAAGATGTATAGAAATTTGCTTTTTCTCCTCCTTATTACTCATTATTTACGTGAATGTTTATTTTTCCCAGGTAGCTAATTTTACCTGAAATTGAAGTGGATTTTTAAATTATTTGCTCAGTGGAATTTAAATGACCTCAAGAGATTATCACCATCATTATTGGAGCTAAATTAATTCTTTCTTAAATTTCACATTTTTTGTATCTTTAAACTTACGTGCTTATTGTATATTCTTAAGAGTTTCTAAAAGTCACTATCTATTAGTCTTGAAAAAGATATGTTTTATTTCTTGGAGAAGCAGGTTCTTACTTGGCATTCAGAGCATACTCTTTGACTGTGAACGTCTTTACACTCATTTCCTAGCTAATTTATTTCTTTAAGAACTACACAATCACAGGCTTTGTCCCCATGAGTGTTAGAGGAGAGTCTTTGCCACATTCACATGGCAGTGACTGATTTAGAAATGGGTTGTTTTAGATCCAAGCCAAAGAACTGTGCCGCATCCTTGATGCTGTCTCACAGGTCACGCTTTCTTTAATTTACTGGGAAGCATTTGCTTTGTTTTATTAGCTGCAGGACTGGAAGGAACCGACAGAGTTGAGTGGTAATCAAGCCTCCAGGTGAGGTGCCATAGCAGAGAGTCCAGGGAGAAAATTGCTTCAAATGCTGAAAGGCTTTGGTGTCATGCCAACTTATTCACCAAGGAACCTGTTCAGTCTTGCCTGGGAAATTGGTGAGACAGGCAGTAAGCGATTCAGAACACTTCCAAAGGAGAGCACCTAAGGCACATGTAATTGCCCTAGCTGAGTGAGGGCCTGTGGGAGAATCAAACCACTGCTGAATGTGTGACTTGAGGAGCTGAGTTTGAACAGAAATGCAAATGTTTCTTTGCAACCTGAGTCTACTCAGGGAAGATGATGTCTAGGGGTCTGCTTTTAGAGCAAATTGGTTCTACTGCTGCTTTTGGTTAGGGAATTTAAAAATAAAAGGTGTTAGCTGTGCTTAGCACAGTGCCAGACACATATTAAGCATTTAATAAATGCTCTGTCTGTCTGTCTATGTATCTGTCTTTCACTCTTTCTTTCTGTCTATCCATCTACTTATCTATCTATTGTCTATCACTATTTCTGTCCATCTCTCTATTAGTATATGGCATAGAATTGAACAGAATCGTAGGATTCAGAGCAGGAAGGGACATGAGGCCATCTAGTACAAAAATCCTTATTTTACAGAGGAAGAAACTGAAGTTCAGAGAAAAATAACTTTCCTAAAATCGCATAGAAAATCACTGACCGAACAGGGATTCAAGCCCAGGTCTTCTGACTCCAAATCTAAACTTCCTTCCATGATAAATTGTTGTTCTCCAACATAGACAGGATTGTTATTTCGAGGGTGTTCGGGAACAAATCATAAAGATACCTGAATAAGGGAAATGTAACAGACATGATATTATGATTAGGAAAAAAGTGAGCTTTTGCAACAATATTCTACAGCAGACTGTACTCTACAGTCATACCCTTAACAGAGCTTTAGAGACTATAAAACCTGACCATGATTTTTGTCCATTAATAATTTTTAAAAATCATATGATTCAGCAGGGTAAAATTTTGCCTTAAAGTCTCTGCTCCAACAAGCTATCTCTCCAAGTCATACAAAATTTCATCTTTTTTTTGGAGACAATTGAGGTTAAGTGACTTGCACAGAGTCACACAGCTAATAAGTATCTGAAGTCAGATTTGAACTCAGACTCTCCTGACTCCAAGGCCAGTGCTCTACCCACTGCACCACCTTACCTACCCTCTTAGAAAATATCTTTTAAGATGCAAGAGAGATAGCTTTGTTCAATGAACCAATGACTTGAACATAGCAGATGATTAATTAATGTGCATTGTTTAATTTTAATTAATCAGTTTATCAATTTACTTATTATTAACATCAAATGAGATATAAAAAATGAGCATGCAAACTTGAGAACGATATCTACCCCTGTCATGGAGGGTGTTAAAAGCAACGTCCAAAAAGAAGTAGAATTCCCTTTGGATGAAGTCCTCCTGATGGTCCTGTTTTGTGGATAACAGTGGTGATTAAATCAAGGCCTGAGAACACTACGGAGCCCCCTAAATTAAATGCATGATTACTTAAAAATTTATCCTACCTATACTCAAGGGGAAGGGAGGAAAAGGGAGCAAACATTTATTAAGTACCTGCTTTGTGCCAGGCATTGTGCTAAGTGCTTTACAAATATTGTTGCATTTGATCCTCTCAGCAGCCCTGGGAGAAAGGTGCTAGTACTATTATCCCCATTTGACATTTGAGGAAACTGAGGCAAACAAAGATTAAGTGACTTGCCCAGGGTCACACAGCTAGTAAGTGCATGCGTAAGTGCTCCAGTCTTCCTGACTTCAGACCCAACACGCTCTCTTCTCTACTACCTAGCTGACACAGGAAAAACTCAATGAATGAAGAATGCTTGTTGACCAGATCATGATATGTTATTGGATGCATAGTCTATAGAACCACTCTATCTATATGTACATACATCTTGTACAGCTATTATAGACTGATTATTGAACTATAGTGAGTTAAATAGTAGGGATAGTAAACAATGACTGACCTGGGAAATGATTCAATATCTTTGGGCATCTCCCAAGCTTCTTTCTGGGAAAAAAAGCGCCTTTTTTTAAAAAAAATTTTCTTTTACTGGACTTATTTTATTGGTGTAGGAAATTCTCAGAGAGGAAGATCTCTCTATCAAAGCAAACCAGTTGTCTACTCTGCAGCTTAACTTTCAACAGTTGCCTTGCATCAAGAAAGGTTAAATGACTTGCCCTGGGTCACGATCAGCATGTGTCAGGTGTAGGACTAAAACCCAGGTCTTCTGGACTCCAAAGACAGACATGCCACATCATCTCTATGGCTCATTTTTATTAACACTGATATTTTTCTCTTGATGTTATATGGCTAGAAATCAGGAAATGCCTCAAAATTTAAAGAATTAAAGTCCCAGGTCACACATATAGTATTGACAAGATGTGTGGTGGGCATGAGGAGACTGTAACATAGTACTCATTAAGAATAGTATAAGATAAGCAACCTAAATGATATTATCAGAAAGATATATGACGGTAAAAGAAAGTATGTTCTCTCTCATTGGAGGTTTTTAAGAAAAGAATAGATGACTACTTTTTATTATATTAAGGAGAGAATTCTTCTACTAGGACTAAATGGTCCAGGTGGTAACTTCCAACTCTGAAATTCTATGATGATAATTTACTTAGTTGGTAAATATGAAGATAAAGATGGAAAGATTTAATATTGCCATATATTTATGTGCTAGTTAAGATTTCAATCACCTGTATTTGTGTACATTTGCATGTGTGTTTGTGGTACACAAATATAAGAAAAACATTTCCCTCTTCATATTTATGTTGTTGTTCAGTTGTTCCAGTTGTGTCTGACTCTTTGTGACCCCTGTTTGTTGTTTTCTTGGCAAAGATACTGCAGTGGTTTGCCATTTCCTTCTCCAGCTCATTTTACAGATGAAGAAACTTGGCCAGAGTTACATGACTTGACTAGGGTCACACATCTACTAAGTGACTGAGGTCAGATTTGAACTCATATTCACTCATATTTCACATGGGTACATATATGGATGTATATGTATATGTGTATATATATATATAAAATAAAAGAACATTTTTACCATTTGCAGTAAGCCCATTTTTCATATGAAAATGGATGTTGACTCATTTTCCTATGAACTTGACCCACACATATGTCTTAATGCATTAGCAATTCTTGATGTCTTAGTTCATTTGGGGTCCCTGATTTCCTCCATCTATCAGAAGAGCACACATGCTCCTATTTGACAGCAAGAAATAGTGACAGAGTGTATTTGTACACTGAGAGAAACTGCCTGTAACACATTTATTTATCTTCCTTCCTGTATCCTACTGGTGTAGTGCTTAGTTAGTATAGATAACTCCCTGAAATTATGTATGAATATTCTTAAGTATCCAGACTATATATGAGCCTAAGTACCAGGATGTATAGCCCTGTGGGTTATACACATTACTTCACATATACCTTTGTCAAATATACCAGACACATAACATGCACCAAATGCTGTACTATCAGTATGACTAATTCATTCAGTAAATCAACAAATATTGCTATAAGCTATTATAATATTCATTGACCAGCCAGGCAGCAAAAACAAACTGAACCAGATCTCATTAGGAAAATCTTCTTTTGGGCTAACCTAAATCCCTCCCACTGTAGCTTAGGCTAATTTCATCTTGTCTCATCCTTAGTGGAAGCAGGTGGTTATTCTCACTTCCATAATAGCCTTTCTTGAATTATCACATCTACTAAATTACTTTTTAGCTTCTCCCTTTAGCTAACTCCTTTATCTGGAGATCTTGCAGCACTTCACCAGGATGCAAGAAGGTGGTGACAATTAAAATGGCTTGTGCTACATGAAATAAAGCCAGGAGGATCTTATTGCCCAATAGCCCATCCCCACGGTCTCATTGGGTCAGGGAATAGTAGAATACCTTAAATTATGGCAATACCCAAGGATGATAAAGTCAGGAAGAATGTGCCAGCCTTAGGGCTGGTCAGGAATGGGTAAGGGTTCTCCTGTGTTATGGTGATCCAGTCATCCATTATACAAACATATTAATAATGATAGCTTTCTCAATGGGAGTTCTCTACACCTGTGAAATCATGGATTCAACAAAAAGAAAAATAGGTTACCTGTGTATGGCCTTTAGAATTTACAGCAACCTTCCATTGTTCCTCTGGATGTTTACAGCAGTATCAATTTCTGTCAGTGATACAAACCACCTCATTCATTTACTCTTTCTCTTGCCTTCAGGTGACTATCATGGGAAAAAGGGGTTAGCTTTGTTCTGCTTGAGTAGGAAGGGCAGAAAAATGGGCAGGGGTAAAAGTTGTGGAGAAATAGATTTGGGGATAAACAATGTAAGGATAGGTTGCCTCACAACCGGGATTGTCTAGCAATGGCATTGGCTACCTGAAGGCACTGGCTTCACCATCACTAAAGGTCTTTAGGCAGAGGCCCACTTATCAGGGCTATTTCTGGGGGTATCCTGTTCAGATAAGGAGCAGACTAAATGGTCTCTGCGAGCTTTTCTATTTGTAATATTTTGTCATTGTTCTTCTATGTCTCAGTGGACAGAACCTGAACCAACGTGTTGACATGGGAGCAGACTTAGGGTTGATACAAGGGGGAAACGCGAACACTTTCGTATTTAAGGCTATTCTGAAATGAAGTTCTGAGCTGCTTTGGGAAGTAATAGGTTAGTTCCCTCTCACTTTAAGTCTGTGATGAAGGATTGGATGACAATGTATCAAGACTATGGTACAAGGGACTCTTATCTAGATATGGATTGAGCTAGGTACATCTTTTAGAGAAGTTAAATGACTTGCCAAATGACAGTTCTGAGCATATGCCCAGCCTTTTCCTTCAGTGTGCCCGGGCTAAAAGCCTTCTATTGTTCCAGGAGAAAAAGAAACCATTTTCCACTTAAGTGTAACATTGAAGGCTGGTGGAATTGTTCAGAAGACATGCATGTGACCTTGTGGCATCCTGTGTAAAACTTAGTACTGTACATAGATTCACAAGCCTAGGAGTCTATTTCCCAAAACAGTGGCTGTGACAGCTTGTTATTTCAGCTCAGTCTCAGTGACTGAATATAAGTTAGGATTCACCCTGCCCTCCTTGAAAAAAGTACAGATTAAGGGTCTCTGGGATGCTGCTCTGAATAGAGTCCTGAGACTGAAAGAAAGGACATAGAATTCTTTTTTCTGGGTGAGTCCTAAGTGAATTAAGGATTTTTCCCCTGTTCCATCATGTTACTACCAAGAAATAAGTACAGATGCACTCAGGCATTAAACAATAAAAGATAAGTGGGAACTTTACAAAATGGGATCAGGAGCTAGGAGATGGATAGTTGAGAAAATAGAAAATTCATCAGAATTGGGTCAGTAGGAACCAAGAGAGCCATTGGCCTTGCTAAGAGAATACAGAATCTGAAGAATCCTCTCCAAGGCTTCTTGGTTCATCTCCTTGTGCTTATTTCCTCCTCTTCAAACTATGACTATTTCTCACTGGCATCCTAACAGTAATCTTTTTCAAAAGTGCCATCCCCAAATGGGATTAAAAAATTTAAAAAGAGCACTTATAGCTTGGCCAACACAATTATCACTTCATTCACTAGCATTTAAACATTTATTGAATGTCCATTGTATATAGGGTCCTCTGTTATGCACTTGGGACATAAAGAAAGAAGATCAAAAAATTCAAGGAGGATCAACACTAAAGGGATAAAGAGAAGAAGGAGTTAAGAAAAGGCAAAGCAAGCCAGAAAGAAGCAAAGGAACAGAGGGATTGTGGAATTGTTCACTTATTGGGAAGTCTAGTTTTTTGTTTCTTCCCTCTGGACTGATTTGATTTATGGAGAGAACCCTTCACTGTAGCCTTGAGGCTTGTAAGAACATTGTTCAGTTCCATAAAGGAAATGCACATAGCCACTTGTGCTATTCTTACCTCTATTATGGCCTCTCAAACAGCATTCCCCCATCATATTTTGCAAGTCTTTCAGCTTTTTTCTTTTGCTTTTCTGGTTTTTTGGGGTAAGATCTCAAGGTTTTCTAAGTAAAAGTGCTGCCATGATATGAGAAAATGCATATAAAATATTTTGTAAACCTAAAAGTAGTCACATAATTGTTGATATTAATCTTTATCTTTCTTATATTTTTTCAATGATCTTTAGATGGAAATGATCTTGAGACAAGTTTCTATCTTTCTATATTCTTAAAAAAACTCTCTTCTATTTAATGTCCTGGGGATTTCTGCCAAGGTGAATAAAATGACTTCTCTTTTAAATTGATTAAAAAGAGTAGCCAAGGTGGTAGATAAAAGGCACAAATTCACTTGAGCTCTCCCAAATTCCCTTCCAAAAAACTTTAAATAATGCCTCAAAATGAATTCTGAAGCAGCAGAACCCACAAAAGGATGGGGTGAAACACTGAGACATCTTAGAAGATTGTCAGGAAAGGTCTGTTGCACCTAGGTTAGAGTAGAACACAGTCCACTGCAGGCTTAGCCAGCATAGGTGAGGCCTGAGTCAACCAGCAGTAGGTCTTGAGGGTAATCAAGTCAGTCACTGTGACTTCTGGAGCTCTCAGTTCACAGACAATAAGGGAGTCAGATAACTGGTCAGAAGGAAATTAGAGAGGTCCCTTTGCTGGCACCAGGGGCAGGGCTCTGTTGCACCATCTATAGGTCACTCACAGACCACAGCATAGACCAAGAAAGCAGTAACCATACCTCTCCTCATATCATACCATCTTGAAAGAACTGAAAACTTAAAGAGCCCCAGAACTATCTCTAAGAGCAGCCACAAGAAAGACATAAAGCTTGGGACAGTGTCTGCTACACCTGGGAACAGACACCCACTTTAACATAGAGTTAAAAATCAAGAAACAGGCTGGGTAAATGAACAAATTACAAACAAACTAACCAAAAAAAGATCCTGACCATAGAACGTTACTATGGTGACAGAGAAGATCAAAATACAAACTCAGAAGAAGGTAACAACATCAAAACTGCTAAAGTCAAAGACTCAAAGAAATATGTTAATTGGTCTCAGGCCCAAAAAGACATCCTGAAAGAGCTTAAAAAAGATTTTAAAAATCAAAAAAGAGAGGTAGAGAAAAATTGGGAAAGAAGTGACAGTGATGCAAGAAAACAATGACAAAAAAAGTGTCAACAGCTTGGTAAAGGAGGAACACAACACAAAAAAAAAGCCTAAAGAAAATAACATCTTGAAAAATAGAATGACCCAAATGGTAAAAGAAAGCAAAAAAATTCACTGAAGAAAAGAACTTTTTTTTAAAAAAAGTAGAATTGGCTAAATGAAAAAGGAGGTACAAAAGCTCTCTGAAATAAATAATTCCTTAAAAATTAGAATTGGACAAGTGGAAGCTAATGACTCCATGAGATATCAAGAAACAATGCAACACAATCTAAAGAATGAAAAAATAGTGGAAAATATGAAATATGTCATTGGAAAAATAACTGACTTAGAAACTAGATCAAGGAATTTAGGAATTATTGGACTATCTAAAAGCTTTGATATGAAAAGAGTGTAGACATCATCTTTCAAGAAATTATCAAAGAGGGGGAGGAGCCAAGATGGTGGAGTAGAAAGATTCACATATGCTAGCACTGAACCCACAGCCCATAAATTACCTGTTAAAAGGAACTCCCAACAAATTCTGGAGCAGTGGAAGCTGCACAACATTGGAGTGGAGGAGATTTCTGTTCCAGAGAGCCCTGAAAAACTGACACCAAAAGTCCATCACACACTGGACCCAGAGCAGAGCCCAGCCCTGCCCTGGCTGCACAGCCCCAAGAGGAGCAAATCCGAGCAGGCTTCAAGGACAGAATCTCTGGCGGCTGCAAAGGCCCCTCCACCCACAGGCGCTACAGGTCAGTGAGAGAGCCTTCTGGACTGGCTGAGAGGGGAGCTGGGTGTCTCCATAACTCAGGCACCCTTGGGAGGCAGCAGTGGGGAAGAAGCAACGGACAGGAGCTCCCAGAGCAGGCAGGAGCTTGGGTCCATTATTGAAAGTCCCCACATAAACCCTCCGAGGGAACTGAGCCTGGGAGGTGGCCATGCCCTCACCTGAGAAACTGAATTTAATCTTACCCTTAATAGCAGCCCTACCTGCCACTGAAAGCCCTGAGGCTGGGGAGCAGCATTTGAATCTCAGACCCCAAGCACTACTGGGTGGATCTAGGCGGGGGTGGACAGGCATCTCAGAAGTCAAGTAACTGGCTGGGAAAATGCCCAGAAAAGGGAAAAAATATAAGACCGTAGAAGGCTACTTTCTTGGTGAACAGATGTTTCTGCCTTTCCTTTCTGATGAGGAAAAACAATGCTTACCATCAAGTAAAGACATAGAAGTCAAGGCCTCTGTATCCCAAACATCTGAAATAGATACCCCATGGGCTCAGGCCATGGAAGAGCTCAAAAAGGATTTTGAAAATCAAGTTAGACAGGTGGAGGAAAAACTGGGTAGAGAAATGAGAGAGATGCAAGAAAAGCATGAAAAATGGGTCAATACCTTGCTAAAGGAAACCCAAAAAAATGCTGAAGAAAATAAAATAGGTGTGAAAAATAGGCTAACTCAATTGGCAAAAGAGGTTCAAAAAGCCAATGAGGAGAAGAATGCTTTCAAAAGCAGAATTAGCCAAGTGGA
>CM053771.1:158534995-158555815 GCA_028658325.1 Potorous gilbertii | reverse complement strand
AGGGGCAGCAATGGGAGGAGGGAGCAATTTGAAGTCAACACTCTTTGGGAGGGACAGGATCAAAAGAGAGAATAGAAACAATGCAGGGCAGGATAGGATGGAGGGAAATATAGTTAGTCTTACACAACATGACTATTAGGGAAGTCATTGACAAAACTACACAGATATGGCCTATATTGAATTGCCTGTCTTCCCAAAGGGAATGGGTGGGGAGGGAGGGATGGGGAGAAGTTGGAACTCAAAGTTTTAGGAACAACTGTTGAGTATTGTTCTTGCTACTAGGAAAGAAGAAATTCGGGTAATGGGGAGTAGAAAGTTCTCTGGCCCTACAGGACAAAAGAGAAGATGGGAACAAGAGAAGGGAGGGATGAAAGAAGAGAGGGCAGATTGGTGATAGGGGAATTAGAATGCTGGGTGTATTGGGGAGGGGGAGGGGACAAATGGGGAGAAAATTTGGAACCCAAAATTTTGTGAAAATGAATGTAAAAAGTTAAATAAATAAATGTATGTTAAAAAATAAATAAAGAAATAAAGAAATTATCAAAGAAAACTGCCCTGATATGTTATAACAACAAAGTAAAATAGAAATTGAAAGAAGCCAATGATCACCTCCTGAAAGACATCTCAAAATAAAAACTTTCAGCAACAGCCAAATTCTAGACCTTGCAGATTAAAATATTGCAAGCAGCCAGAAAGATTCAAATTCAAATATTGTGGAGCCACAGGCAGAATCACACCAAATTTGGAAGTTTCTACATTATAGGATTAGAGGGTTTGGAACATGATATTCCAGTAGGTAAAGAGCTAGAATTGCAGCCAAGAATCATCTTCCCAGGAAAATTGAGTATAATCTTTGGATATTCAATTCAGTGAAGGAGATAATTTTCCAGAATTCCTGATGAAAACATCAGAGGTGAATAGAACATTTGACTTTGAAATACAAGAATCAAGACAAGCATAAAAAGGTAAATAAGAAAGAGAATTCATAAGGGATTCATTAAGGTTAACCTATTTACATTCCTACATAGGAAGATGATATTTGTAACTCTTAAGAACTTTCTTATTATGAGGATAATTAGAAGGAGTATACATAGAGGACATGAGTGTAAGTTGAATGTGATGGGATGATATTTAAAAAAAAAATAAAATTAAAGGGTGAGAAAGAAAGATGCACTGGGAAAAGGGGAAAGGGAGAGGTGGAATGAGGTAAATTATTTCACATGAAAGAGTTTTTAGGGATAAGAGGAGTTGGAACTGATAGAAGAGAGGGAAATTTGGGGGAGGTGGTAGTGAAAAAGATGAAATATGTAAGGAAACAAAGGTTTGATCTTTCGAGCATATCAATGTACTAAGCAATATATGCCAACTCCCTAACAAATTGGGACTTAGCTTCTTCCTCACCTTGGGGCTAGACCCTGAATACAGGGGAAGACAAACCTTTATACCTTAAAAACAGTTAATCAAATAAAACAGATTAATTAAAAGGAAATAATTCATTAGGTAATCTGATTTCTAATTAGAGGAAAAATTAGAAATTTTCCGAATTGGGAGGGGGAGAGGGAACAGGTACAATTCCCTGAATTCAGAAAAAGAGGTGTCCCATCACCCAAAATGTCTCTGTAAAAGATCAAAGGAACATGAAAACAATAACTGATTAATTACAATAGGGCCAATTTTCAGGTAAGACATATGGGTTATTTGAGATGTACATCTGTGAGAAAACACCTTGCATCAATCATTGGATCTGACTGAGTTTCTGCCCATCATAACCTAGGTCCTTAGTAAAGGGTCTCTAAGTAGCAGATAGAGGTAATCCAATGGCTCAGGAGGAAAAGTGAGGCTGGTAACTTTGCACAGCCTTCCTTCACTCAAAACAAAGTCAAGTGCAAGTCATGTCATAATTGCTCTGATATCATGGTCTTTTTCAAAAACGAAGGACGAATACAAGTTTCCCAGCCACTAAGGACTAGGTTTAAACAGTTGTAATGTTAATGGGATGATAAGATCTTCTCTGCCCATTAACATGTCTCACATGGAGCCCATTGTGGGAGGGACTTGCTTAGAGGGAAAACTGCTTAGAGGAGTCTTGATTATAGAAAGCCTTCTACACCTTTTGGTACTAAGTTGATTAGGCACTGAGTCATGAGAATTGTGATGCCTTGTGGCTCTAAGAAGTGTATATATACTTTAAGTTGGTGTTTTGCTTTGGGGGTTTGCTTATGAGAAGGAACATTTGATTTTCTGATTGAGACACTGAGAAGCCATATGTTCAGAGTTCCCTGACTGCTTAGATGTAAAGGCTCTCTTGATTCAGTGGTGTATGTAAAGTGTATAGCAAATGTTGCTTTGATTCAGGCAGTCAGATCCCAGTCTGTTGGTCTTTATGCTAATTTCTCTGCTTTTATTCTCTTCGTATTTTCTCTGCTAGTATTTTCTCTGACATTCAGGGTGCTGACTTTCCCCCTGAACTAGTGAATGTAATTAAAGAAGATTGTTGACCACTTAAAAGTTACTTTCCTTTAAGAAAAGCAGATCCAAAAACCTGTACTAGAAAGTCATCCTGGGTGTGCTAGGGTGCTTCCTGTTACAACAATGCAATAAGGTTTTCTTCTAATTCCCATAAATGAGTAAAATTTTTTCACAGGAGAGAAATTTGGACTAGATCCATAATTGAACAGAAAGAGAACTGAGTTAGCTAGTCATCCATCACATGATGGAGTCAGTATGATTCACTAAATTCCCACAATTAACCATTTGTACCAATTCCCTCAGTTTTCCCCCTTTTGATTTATGGAGGGGTGGGCAGCCTACTTCCCCCATGGATGACTTATCTATAAACCAAATCTAGAAGGTTTTTCATATATTCACAAGAAGGCTTACTTCTCCGGTTACAGATCAAACTCCTTAACTCATTTTGAGATGGGAGATTTACATATCACAAAGGTAACCAAGAAAATTGGAACATAAACACCATGAAACAAAACGACAGAGCAATGCAATAATGACCATCAATATTAGGTAACATCAATTGTCCTTGTACCCTAGTAACCCACTCCCAATATTGATTTAATCAGCACATTTTGAGTCCTAGATGTTCCATATAATTGTCTGCTCCTTGGAAATCTGCTCTTGTATATTCTGGAATAGGCTTCATTCTCAGGATAGCTGTGAAGAAGGCTTTGCTTCTCTGGTTCCAAATCACTTCATAAGTTCCTGGATAATTCTGATAAAATCTGTTAGTAACAAGACTTAGTAAAATTTAGTGCAATCTTTTAGATTTGATTCCCCAGTCCTGAAACTTCAGAGAATTCCAGTTTTTATATGCTACTTGCTATTTTTAATCTTTACTTAAACTCTGTACCTGATATAAAATGTATATCCTCAACTTGCTTTTTGTTACCTTTATGCTCAGTGTGTTTTGACCAAAGAAGATGAAAGTGTTAACTTCATTCATTGGTTCATTTCAACCCCATATATATATATATATATATATAAAATAAGTTATTTTAATATTACAGCATTTTGGAGTGTCTTGTTCAACAATCACCTAGTCAAAAGTGAGTAGATCTTTATACCTCTGGAACTTTTAGTTATATTCCGGCATTTATAATTAAAAAAGAAACTTGTATGAATACTTATATAAAGTGCATAAGCATATAATTGACATATAGCTGGAACGGTTGCTGATGTTCTCATCTTTTGCTAATAAATATATAATGTCTTCTGTTAAGAAAGATGAGATCAGGCTTACATCAAGAGGAAGCTTGTGAAATGCTCTTCTGGTAATTTACATACCACTGTGAAATATTTGAGCTAACAATTAAGAACTTTATTTGTCCCTGCCAAGACTTTCCCTTTTGCTGAGAAACTACAATTTCAATTACTTCTCTTGATGTAATCCTGCTGTCATTCATTGAATTAGTGATATGCAAACTTTCTATTTTATAATTAATCCAACTTTCACATTCACTGTTTTGAACTTCTTTCGACCATATAAGAGAACTAGAAACTATCTACATACTTTTGGTGTTCTCTCTATCCTATAATTTCTTTGTTTATCAAGGCTTTACTGAATATGCCAATCTAGTAATCCTGGTGTGTGTGTTGGTCTGGCATGTTCTATTCTTGATGAGTGATGCCCTTATTGACATTTCCTTGCCTTTACTATTATTTTTGCATGTAGCATATCTAGTGGATGTGCTTTCTTCTTTCTGGGAAGTATTCTTAATCTTTTTTTGTGTCATGAACCCCTTGGGTAGTCTATACGCCCTCTTCTGGGAATAATTTTTAAAATGCATAAAATAAAATACCTAAGATTATAAAGGAAAGCAATTACATAGATAAGGTTATGAAAGTATTTTCAAATGTTATCAAAATGTCAAATATCCTCCATTAAAAGAGTTATTACAGATCCCAACCTAAGTACTCTATTTATAATCTAGTTTTGGACTGATGTTAAGTTTTTGTTATTTGTTCTTCTTTGACTCCTTTTATTACTTTAACCTTTTGACTTTCACTTTCTATAGCTGATCAAAGGTAGAAAGAATTTCTTACATGCTGTTGTTTTCCATATTCCATTATGCAAGTTTCTTTGCTGTCTCTTTTAATTGATTAGTGTGGTGTTTAAGCTTCCTACTATGCATACCAGCTAAATATTGATAAAATTTTCTGAGCCAAGGGAATGGCTATGCCATATAGTGTTGTGTCCAGGTCCTGAAATGTTTTAGATTATATACCAGATATTTTGAGAGAATACATTTCATTATTTGGTAGTGCTTTCTGAATTTTTGTTAAGCATATATTCTTTTATAAAATTAAATTTTATTTCATTGTCAAATGAAGATTTCTTTTCCCCCCTCCACTTCTTCCCTACCTCCTAAATAAGAAAGCAGAAAAACTCCCAAATCTTTGTAACATGTACAGTCAAACAAAACAAATTCTGTCCATGGCCATATGAAAAACAAAGTCTCACTCATTATTCTGAATCCATCACTTCCCTATCAGGAGGTGGGCAGCATGTTTAATCATGACTCCTCTGAAAAGTGTTCGATTATTGGGTCAAATCAGAGTCCCCAAGACCTTCTGTATGATATGGTTGTTATTGTATATATTGTTTTCATGGCTTCTAAGCATAGGTTTTCAGTGCCTTAAGGGCTCATCATCTTTTCCCTCTTTAGATTTAAATAACTTCTGAGTTTTTGTTTTTATTTCATCCTATCAGGGTTTAAGAATAAAGATTTTTCTTATAATTGCCCGGCAATAATGTGCAATTTGAGCGTTGAGGATGTCAGTGAAAAAAAGCAGCATGAAGTCTTGTCTTATAAATGATAAGATTGTCCCTAATTTTGTGATGATGTAGTACTGGTGCATAATAAAAACACTGATACCTTCATTTCATGAGCACCTATAGTTTGCCCACGTTAGCGGTCAGTGTCATTCACACCAAGCATTTCCAGCAGAAGGGTTTGGGCTTTGCAAATCCCTTCCAGTGTATCTTGCCTTCTCTGTACCAGAACATGAATTAATACCACTCCTTCTTCTGTATTTCACATAATACAGTTCATCATGATGATTCCATAGAGAGCCAACATGGTTGCTTCAGTCCTCACTCTTGTAGCGCAAACACTACAATCACCATGGCTGGCATTTCCCGTCTTTACCATTTACCTGTTTTCTTCTCTCCACATTACCCTCCTTTCCCCACAAAAGACATGATGTATTGGGCTTTGAGGAAGGTATCATTGTTATTAATAATGTAACTTGTTCTGGCTTCACCTGCAGATATTGCCATGGGAACGTGGTGACTGAGGTAATTACCTACAAGCCAAGCAGACTACAGAGTTCTTGGGGTTTCATTACTCTTATTTTTGACCCTGAATTGACTTTTGAGAAAAAAAACAACAGGGAAGCTTCAGGAGAGATGGCAGAAGAGATGATGGAGGGTTAGGACAGGGAATCCCTTGGACTCCATTCTAGATTTGTTGAGGAGAAAAGGGATGGTCTGGAGTCGAAAACAATTGGATTGGGAGCTGACCAGGTGCAAACCAGGTGCAGTCCTGGGACTAGGGAGGAGGATCAGCTTGTCTACTAGCACCATTAGTTCCCATATTTCTCCTCTTCCCCCTTATCCAAGGAAAAGCTGTTCCCCTTTCCTTTCTCCTCCTTCCCTCTGTTTGTCATTCAATATCTTCATCCCTATTTTTCTTGATCTCTGTCCTTGGCTGCTAGATCAAATAGCCAGCATTGGAGGTTTCAGTTTTCCAGACTATATACTTTTGTCTCTATGCTATTTAAACTGTTATTTAAAAAACAACAAAAACAAAAACTTTATGGCCACCAAAAATCCTAGCTATTTGTACTCATTATGGTAGGGGTGGAATGAAATTAAGAGAATGAGGAAGTCAGAGCCTGACTAGAAGAAGAGACTATATTTTGTTTACTTTTCTTCATCTTTAGTTGAGGTACAGGCAGCCAGAGAGAGAGAGAGACAAAGACAGAGAGACAGACAGACAGACAGGGAGACAGGAACAGACAGGGGGACAGAGATAGAGACCCACAAGGAGAAAGTAGAGGGGGAGAGAAATTTTTCACAGCCTTCTTAGAGTGTATATGAATTCCAGTCAAAACACTAGACACATTTCCTTTCAAATGTAAAATAAAAATAAATGTAAAAATAAAAATATTTCCTCTTCCTGTAAAATTTTCCTTAAAAATTTCCTTTAAAAAGCAAAAGAGATAAGCTAAAAGTTCTTGCCATTTTTCACCCTAGCTATCTGGAAATGGAAGGAATACACATTTATATAGTGCCTACTATATGCCAGGCACAGTGCTAAGCACTTTATAAATATATCTCATTTGATCCTCACAACAAGTCTATGAAGTAAGTACTTTCATCCCCATTTTACAGTTAAGAAAACTGAGGCAGATAGATTAAATGATTTGCTCAGAGTCACAGAGCTAGTAAGTGTCTGAGGTTGGATTTGAACTCAGGTCTTCTTGACTCTAGGCCTAGCACTCTATTCACTGTGCCAACTTTCATCATTCTATAATAATATTCCATTATATTTACATATTACAGTTTGTTCAGCCATTCCCCAATTGATGGTCACCCCCTGGTTTTCCTGTCTTTTATTTCCTTTTTCTCTTAATCCCCTCCTCAGCCCTATGAAGTTTGTTTTTCTTGTGACTATTCCTGTTCTGTTATTATCCATTCTCTTAATCTCTCCCCCTAACACCTGCTTTTTCCTTGTTGACTTTGATGCATTTCTACACCAAACTATTTGTGTGTGTTCAATCCTTCTTTGTTTCAGATTAGAATGAGGTTCATCTGAAACCTGCTTACTCCACCTTTTATATGGAGAAATGCCAAGTTCTACCACCTTCCACCTTTCTATCTGAAAGTATTGTTTTTTTATCCTCCTTTATCTCTCCTTTCTTAAAACTCTCAGAATATAGCCAGTCTTCCCTCAGGTCTTCCTTTTTTTCCTTATTTAACTCCTCCCTTTACTAACCCTTTGAAGATACTCATATTTTGAAGGATTACTTATTTCTTCTCCTATTACAGAGATCTTTAACTTGGGGTTTGCTGACTTTTCTCCCCAGTATTTTTATAATTGTACTTCAATGTAGCTATTTTCTTTTGAAATTCTATATAATTTATTTTGTGTATTTAAAAATATTCTGAAGTCTATACGTTTTGCCACATGGACAAAAGGATCCATCACTGGACCTTATTAGAATGTTAGTACATCATGCAGTTCTTTCGGACTTCTTTAATGAATTTTCCTTTCTAGGTTGTGACTCTTGTGTTTGGACTTTGAAGCTTTTACTCTGCTTTAGTATTTTTTTTCTTTTATCAGAAGTTCTATACCATTAAAATTCTATTATAAACATGTAAGATTATTTAATTTTAAGCCTATTTTGTGTTTCCTTGACTGGTTCCTCAACACTTGAACTCCTTTCTGGATGCTTGGAATAATCAATCAATGAACATTTATTAAGCACCTACTATGTGTCAGGCAATACCCTAAACAATGGGGATACAAAAAAAGGTAAAATAGTTCCTGCCCTCAAGAAGCTAACATTCTAATGGGTTAAGTCAAATAAACAAATCCAGAAGCATTTATTCAACATCTAGTATGGACCAAACAACTAGTAGACTCTGGAGATACAAAAATGGAAAATAGGAGACTACTACACACACACATACACACACACACACACACACACACACACACACACTGTTATTTAGTTATTTCAGTCATGTCCAACTCTTCATGACCCACTTTGAGGTTTTCTTGGCAAAGATAATGGAGTGGTTTGCCATTTCCTTCTCCAGCTCATTTTACAGAGAGGAAACTGAGGCAAGCAGGGTTAAGTGACTTGCCAAGGGTCACACAACTAGTAAATGTCTGAGGCCATATTTGAACTTAGGTCTTCCTGACTCTGGAACTAGGTCCAGTGCTGTATCTACTGTGTCATCTAATTGTCTCTACATACACATACTATACATATACATATACTCATGTGTACATATGTATGTGTATATATATATATATATATATGTGTGTGTGTATATATATGTGTGTATGTGTGTATATACATATATATATATATAAAATCTGGCATCAGATAATAGCTATGTGACCTTGGGCAAGTCACTTCACCCTGTTAGCCTCAGTTTCCTCATCTGTAAAATGAGCTGGAAAAGGAAATGGCAAACCACTCCAGTGTTTTTGTTAAGAAAACCCCAAATGGGGTCAAGAAGAGTTGGACATGACTGAAAGTGACTGAACAACAATATATATATGTGTGTGTGTGTGCATACATATATACATGTATTCCACATAGATACACACATGCAAATATATACCCACACACATATTTACATACATATGTAGTACAGAGTAAGAGTGAGGAATGTGTCTTTCCTGTATGGTGAGGCTCCACTTGTGGTAAGGAGGATGCTTGTAGATATCTTTAAAGTAGATAGCTTTAGCTTTTTCTCCCATTACTGTTCTCTAAGGGAGAATTTTGCTCCTGCGAGGAGAGGAAGCAGGAAGTTGGGAACAGTGGACTCTACTCTGCTCTACTTAGAAGGAGGGGGTACTAGGCTAGAGATATATCTATTTGCTCCCTTAAATACTGCTCACCTAGGGCATATGATCAAGCTCAGTCTAATTTTTGATTGCCTAGGTTCCTGCTTTGACCTCCATCCACCTCTATGAATCCTGAAGTTCAGAATTCTGGAAGGTAAAAGTCCCCTGTTGTTTCAGAACAGAGTGCTAGGGACCTTAGAGCTGTCTGCCCTAACCACTGTGGCTTCCAGTGTCCCATTGTGAGTTTCTAACTGCTTTGAGAATTTCCAAGCCCACTGGGCCTTTCCAAAACCCTAGAGTTTTCTTGTGGGGCTCTACTCTTACTCCTTGGGACACAGTATTTCAGTTTACACCTATCTCTGGCCATACTCAGATCTTTGCGTCTTATTATCTACACTTATTTGCTGTAAGCAAGTATCTTTTCGTTCATGACTTTTGGCTAAGTTTTGTGGGGGGTACAATTCAGAGGTGGAAGAAATCACTGTAGTTTCTCATTGGATTTCTCAAACATTATTTGATCAGGTGCAAATTTAAGATATGGTAGTCAATATGTAGGAACTGGGTAGTGGGGTGGGGAGTGGGGGTTGCCCCATCGGGCAGCCATCTTGGCTGAAAGTGAATTATATGTTCTCAAAGCAAAAACAGAGTAGTTTAAGCTAAGTATCCATGGCTTATTTTTTTCATTTCAACATATGAAAATGTTTAATTTATAAATAATTCAATTCAATAAACATTTGTTAAGTACCTACTATGTGCCAGGAACTGTTCTAAGTGCTTTCTTAAGAAAAAAAAGATAGTCCCTGCCCTCAAGAATCTTACATTCTAATGGGGGAATACAATACACAAAAGGAAATTGAAAATCTAGGCGGGCACAGTGGTGTAGGAGTCTGATGTTCAAGGAGTCAAAACCAAGCCGAGTTGCTGCTGACAAATGGAGAGTTACCTGGAAAGTTCAGAAACCAATGCTGGATATAGGGAGGTTTTTGGAAGAATGTAATAATGCTGTATACTCCATCCCACCAATGAGAAGGGAAAGGCAGCTGAAGAGGAGGAGAAGGTGCGGGTATCAAAAGCTTAGTGAGGAGATTTCAGGTGATTAGTTTATCCTAAGTGGGACATGATGTTCTGTGGAATCTAGATTAAACAGAGCTGCTGATGGAAAACAGAGAGTGACAATATAACAAATAAAGCAACGTCTATTCTCCCCTACAATTAAAAATTGATCATGTGTTTTGGTTTTTTAAATGCAAACTGAAAGGGAGAGGCCTCCGTGATCTTAATCTGCCACAGCTAAGAATGCCCAGAGAGGAAGGACCAGTGCCTGGGTATTTATAGCCTGGAATCCAGACCTCAGAACCAGTCCAAGAAGACCATTCATTTCACATGACTTATCAGCAGTCTTCTCAGTCATACATGAGTAAATGCGAATGTAACTATTTACCTGAAATAGGAATTCTGGTTTCTTTATTTACATAGTATTTACAATTTGCAAACTGACTATGTTAATTTATTTGATCCTCACAAAAACCCTGTGAGGTAGATGTCATTATCCCATTTTACAAATGAGGAAATTGAGGCTGAACCTGTCTCAGGATAGCCAGGGCCGCACTGTTAGTAAGAGTCTGAGGAAGGATTTGAACTGATTCCAAGTTCAGCATTGTAGCCATCTCACTGCCCTTAACCCAGGAATCCCAGTCTTTAGTATCAGCCCCAGGGAGAATTGCTCCATATCTGAGCCAAGCTAAGAGTAGATTACCGGGCAGTGACTCAAGAAGGGAAGAGGAGATGGCATTCAACCAGCTGGTACTAAAAAATCCTGAGGTTCATATACATGGAGTAAGTCCAAAAACCCCATTCAGATCAAAGCACATGCAAAAAGTTCACCCTCAAACTTTTCTTCATGATTTTCCCATAGGGAATGTTTTGTGACCTCTTTTTATGTTCAAGACCTCTGTTAATCTTTACTCATAATAAGTATGTGGGGGAAAGGGAAATGACACACATGCAATTTGCCCCTGCCTGACCTTTTAGGAATCATAGGACTTAGAGCTGGAAGGGAATTTAAAGATCATTTACTATAACGTCTTCCTTTTACAGATGAGGAAACTGAGGCCCAGAGAGATGACACTTGGCTGAAGTCACATAGGCAAAATTCAAACTCAAGTCTTTGGATTCCAAATCCAGACATCCCTGTCTAGGATAGAATCTGAGTCTGAGGTCTGAGGTATCAACATAAATGGACAAGATTGACAAGCAAGATAGGAGGGGAATTTGGAGTCTTATTCCAAATGGGCTATGAAATAGGAGAGCAGGAAGGACTTATGAGGAAAAGGGGTGGGTGCCAGTGACTCAACACTGACTCGCCTGCTGAGCCTGGGTTAGCAATGAGATAAACAGAAGAGATTCATGGAGAGAGAAAAACAATAAAGTCAGAGAGAGAGAGAGAGAGAGAGAGAGAGAGAGAGAGAGAGAGAGAGAGGGAGGGAGGGAGGGAGAGAGAGAGAGAGAGAGAGGAGGCCATTTTCTTAACAAAAGTGGCAAGGTGGATGGGTAATTGTATTTTAGGAGTGATGAATAGCAAGGTCTTCTATCTCCACCCTTCCTCAGGTACCCACAGTGATGATCAGATGCTAAACTTCACCATCACAGAGAATTCATTACCCTCAATCCTAACATTCCACTCTTTGGTCACAACCTCCTCACTTCCCCTGCTCATACTATATCTGATTTTTGCACTCACAATGATCTTCACTCCCTCAGACCCTTTCTATTGTCCTAGTCTTTTCCTTTATTATTGTTGCTTTTGCCTCTTTTTCCATTTGACCACTTCAGTTGTTTGGGGCAGCTAGGTGGTGCAGTGGGTAGAGCACCAGTGCAGGAATCAGGAGGACCTGAGTTCAAATCTCACCTCAGACACTTGATGCTCACTAGCTGTGTGACCTTGGGCATGTCACTTAACCCCAATTGCCTCATCCTGGGTCATCTCCACTCATCCTGATGAATATCTGGTCACTGGATTCAGATGTCTCTGGAGGAGAAGTGAGGCTGGTGACCTGCACAGCCCTCCCTCACTCAAAACAAAGTCAATCACAAGTCATGTTATCATTTCTCTGATGGCAAGGTCTTCTTTAGCAACAAAGGATGAACACACACACGCTTCAGTTTACTAGCAACTGCCCTAGAATTCCTTCAACCCTCTTGACTTTCCAATCCCAAGCCCTGAGTAACACCCACCAGCTGATTTCTTCTTCTCCATCAGTGCTGATGAGCACTGAGAGAGAAAATTATTAAATCATATTTATTTCATTTGCTCAAAATTTATAGTACACAAACCTAAGCTGCTTCCTCATTGTGAGTTGACAATACTATTCAACAGTGATTGATCCTCTTTCTCATTTCCCACAATGACTCTCCACTCACAGGAGACAACTCTGCCTTCCACTTCTCTAAAAATATTGGGAACCTTTAATGGGAGCTCCCTTAATTCTTTTTCTCTACTCCCCTAAGGTCATTAGTATCTTTACTCATTTCCTCAGTGCCTGTTGTCTCAGAGTATAAGTAAGCTGCCCATGCAGGTTATGCTTATGTCCATATGTGTTTGTCTAAATGCACCTTGCAGGAAGGTATGAAAAGCCATCTCTGGAATCTCTGTTGTCCTTCTCCAAGGGAAATGCTGGTTCTTGTCTGTAGGAGAACAGGAGATGGAGGTCACAAGGCTGGTTGTTCTGTTCTCCTCAGAGACTAGACTAGAATGATACTTATCTGCTCTCCCACCCCCAAATATTGCTAGTCCAGGGAAAATGCTTTTTGTTCTTATGTTCCAGCTACTTTCCTTGTGTCTATACCCTAAAGTGGAAGAAGCACCCCAAGTTTATACCCTAAACTTAACTCCTTTTCCTAGTTACACAAAAGACTATCACAATGATAAATTGCAAATAAACTCATTTATCTAAACAAATAGCAAGCAGAAGTCAGAGAAGTTATACAGTTTAGAATATACCAGACAAATAAATGAGTCTCTCACTGGGAGTGAAATGTCTCAGCTTCACTCCCCAAACTCATCCATCAGGAAATTCCCCAAAGTCTCTAGTTAGAAATGTGTTGAGATGCCAGATCCTCTGTGTGTCTACTGCTTCCCAAAGTCTTTTTCAGCTCCTCTTTCAAAGGATCTCTCTTTGAATAGAGCTTGAAACTATTACATGAATCCTTTTTCAAAGACAGGAGCAAGGAGTTCTCTCCTCTCATAAACTTTTACCAACTCAGCCCTTCACATAGGCACATAGCCTCTAGTAATCTTTCTCTCTGCCAATGAAGAGTTTATGCAAATTCACCAAACTGGAAACCTGGGTTACAAGTGTTCTCGACCTCTATTCAAAATTTTGGTCTCTTCCTGCTTTTTCACTCTCATCAAAATGAATGTCAAATTCCTGTCAATGTGATGAACCCAATAGTCATCAAAACAATCACCTCCTTTCTGATACCACCACTCCCACCATTCTGGTATACAGACTCTCACTACTAGTCATCTGGCCTATTGTAATAACTTCTTAAGTGATCAGTGGTTTCCAGACTTTCTCCTCTCCATATTTCACATTGCTGTCAGTCTTATTTTTATTTTGTGGAGAGATATTCTTTTCTCAACTTTTCAATACCTCCCAAACATCCCAGATTCCTTAATTTGGCTTTTATGGATCTGGTCCCAAATTAAGTTTCCAGCCAAACATGAGTCCTTGTTTTCCTTTAACATGTCACATTGCTTTGTGTCTCTCTGTCTTTGGTCATCCCATTCCCTGTACTAGTATGCCCTCCTTTGTTCAAATTCTACCTGTCCTCCAAGTCTCATCTAAATTTTACTTCCTTCATGAAACTTTGTATCTTTTTCCCAGTCAGAAATGATCTTCTCCTATTTAAAAACAAATCTTTTCATCTAAAGTCAAATTACATCTTTCTCATGCATTTATCATATTTAATTTTGTTTTTCTCTCATATGTGCAGGTGTGTGCACACAGGCACACGAGAGTAGGTCTCTATCACACTTACCTTTGTATCTTGGCCAGTGTCCTAGTACAGTGCTCTGTACATAATAAAGTGCCAATAGATGTTGAATTAAATTGACTAGAAGAGCAGAGAAGGAGGATAGAACAAAAAGTCGGTGAAAATGACTACAATAACACAGAAAAAGTTCACTAAAAGGAAGTAAACTTCAAGTAGCTGTAAAACCATTGAAGTGCTGAAAAGCACAATGCAACACATTCTCCCCCTCACGTTGGAGATTTGGGGACCATCAGGAAAGAATGTTGAGTACCTTGTTAGATGCAGGTCACCGGATAGGGTGTTTGTTTTATTTTTTCTTTCTTCCTTTCTTTCTTTCCTCCTTCCTTCCTTCCTTTTACAAAGGGGAAGGTAAGTTGGAAAGGAGAAGGTCCTTTGAACATGGTGTAAACATAAAAGGCAGTAATAAAATGTGCTTTGAAGAGAAAGAATAGGAAAGAAAGACAAAAATAAAAGGGAGAGTGAAGAAGGAGGCAGAGAGGAAAGGAGGGGGAAGGAGACATGGGGTAGAAAAAAGACAGGTGGGAAGGAAATTGAGGAAGGAAGGAAGATAAAGAAGGAAGAAAGTTAAGAAAGGAAGGAGGGAGGGAAGGAGGGAGAGGACATTTGTAGAATTAAAACCTGTGGCTACAGAGTCTGGGCTAGAAGATAGACTAGTTCAAAGAGAGCCTGGGGAATCTTCATAGACCTACAGCCAGCCAGACAAAGGCATTTATGACCCCAGACAAGATTTCAAAATTCTACCCTTTGTGTGCTACCGTTTGCCAGAGGCTTTCTCTGAGCCTTCACTGTGCACATGTGGCTCTCCTTATCCGAAAATAAATACCTGCAACGCCTTGAGCAGTGGAATTTTGTGGCACTAAAAATGTCTGTTTATAAAAAAAAGGATCACAGAAGACTATAGCAGGCTATTTTATAGGGGACAAGGGCTGCTTTTTGTAAACCAGTTTACCTAAGTACAGAGAAGCTCATCACCAGCCCTCTGGCCATCCAATGATAAAGTATTGGACTATGGCAATCCCTGAATGCTCCCGGGTCCTCTGTACCCCCTCCCTAGTTCCCAGCTCTTTCTACACAGTCCGTAGGGCATTAGGGTTGAAGGCCAAGAAGGAAAAGAGGCTGACAGGAGATAGTTACTGTTCACTCTAAAGCGGGTGTTCTTGAGCTGTGGTTGAAGAACTTGTTTTGAAAGAAATATTTTCGCACCTGCATTTAAATATAATTGACTTCCTTTGTAATTCCACGTATTTTATGCCTTTATAAAGCATTATTTTGATACGGGATCCATAACTTTACCAGCCTTCCAAAGGGTTCAAAAATGGTTAAGGACCCCTGCTTTAATGGAAAGGTTTCAGAGCCAGTCAGAAAAGATACTCGCAGCTAGGAAGGCCGCTCTAAGAGAGGGTGGGAACAGGACCGCTATTTCAGGGCAAATTGTACAAGTCCGGCAGGGAGGAGACAAGGACCCGGGGCCATCGGGAGCCGGAGATCGCCTGGAGGAGCGGCGGGCAGAATGCTGCACAGCCTAGATTGCGTGTAACCGAGCTGGAGCAGGGGAGTGCGCGCTGGGGAGGGCAGTATTTTGGGGGCTGGAGATACCCCGCTCCCGGCTGCGCTGCTCCGGTGCCCCAGAGCTAGCTCGGGGCCAGGGGGTGCGTGTGGGCAGCCAGTGGAGAAGGCGGAACTTTCCTTCGATCAGCAGGGGAGAAACCCAGTCCCAGCGAGCTGTGAGGCCGCTCTGCGGCTCTGACTTTGCCAGTCTTCCCGTCCCTGCCAGCTGGGATATCAGACAAAGTGGGGGGAAAGCCGTCACCCTCCCCCACCCTCGCCAGGCTGTGCTGGGAACGGGATTTTTCTTTTCTTGCACGCGCTTGCAACAGCCCTGAGCTGGGGTCGCTGGAGAAAGTTCCCTGGCACCCGGGCAGGTTTGCCACCAGCCTGGGGGACGTTTGGTGACGGGCGGTGCCCCCTCGTGGTCGAAGTTGGGCATGCCCGCTGAAGGAGCCGGGACATCGCCAACCTTGGGACTGGGAGGAAATGATCATGATGCCCATCTCCAGCTTGGCACGGCCCCTCTGCAGCCAGCCTCAGATTTACGAGGGTATCACGTAGGCATAGGATCAGAAACAGAGTGCTGGAAGGGGCCTCGGGCAGGGGCCATCCTGTCCAATTCTCTCATTTTACAGATGAGGAAACTGAGCCCCGGGAAGGTTAAGGGACAGAAGCACAAGGTCCTCCAAACCCTGATCATATCTTATAATATCCTGTTTAACTGTGATCCTGGAGCTGCACATCTGGTAGAATGTATCTTCATAATTATGATTTTTGTTTCGGACATCAATCAGTGATTAATGGGCTTGTCACAAAGTGCACTGGCCATCTGGTAGTGCCTAGAATTCACCACCTCCTCCCAGAACCCCTAACTTCTTTTAAGATTCAGCTCAAGCATCAGCCTCTTTCCTGAGCCCCTTCAACTGCTGGTGCACTTTTCCTAACACACCTTGAATTTTTCTGCATATATATGTACATAAATATCTTTACATATTTTGTACATATAGTCTGTCTATATGTATATGTGTGCATATATTTATATGTATAAATATTTATACATATTACAAGAGGCAGCTAGGGGATAGAGCACAGGACCTGGAATTAGGAAGACCTGAGTTCAAATTTGGTTATGGACAGCTAGTTGTGCGACCTGGGGCAAGTCACTTAACCTGTTTGCCATAATCCAGTGGAAAAGAAAATGACAAATCACTATAATATACTTGTCAAGAAAAACCCATGGACAGCATGGTCCAGGGGATGATAAAGAATTGGACATAACTGAACAACAACGTACATATTGTCTTCCCCAATTCAATGTAAGATCTTCGAAAACACTGAGTGTTACATTTTAAAAAAATCTTTGTCATTATCAGTACCTGGAACAAAATACAGTAGGTGTTTAATATATATGCTTATTCACTGAATGCATATACTGCCCCCCATTGGGTGCCTCATTTCATTTTTTGCTATGGTTTCACAGAGCTGTAAGGAACCTCAAGGGTTTCAGCCCTCTTTATCTATCTATCTATCTATCTATCTATCTATCTATCTATCCGTCTGTCTGTCTGTCTGTCTATCTATTCATCCACTTTTATAGCTGAAGAAACTAAGGCCCAGAAAAGCTAAGAGCATCTAAGATCATAGAGCAAATTGTGTGTGTGTGTGTGTGTGTGTGTGTGTGTGTGTGTGTGTGTGTGACTCAAACCCAGGTCCCCTAACTCCAAATCTACTGCTCATTCCCAGTGTACCATGTTTCCTCTCTAGTGAATTATTTTTTCATTTTAATTTCAAGTGGAAGTATACCACTGAGATGGTTGGTGGGTTGGAGAAGTTTAAGAATCCTTTCTCACTGGCACTGTTTGTTTCTGGAAGACTTCCCAAACATTTTTGTTTTCCTGATTGCTATTACCATATTGTTGTTATTCACACACATGGGCGCACACACACGCTTGCACACACACATGCACACACACGTGCATGCACACATGCATTCACACACACACACACATACCCTAGAAGATTAGATTCATAAACCATAAATTTGGAGCTAGAAGAGACCTTCCTTAGTGGTAACCTAGGGTACACCTTCTCATCATACATGTGAAGGAACCAGAGACTAGAAAGCTGGTGTGATTTGCCAAAGGTCACATAGGTAAGAAAATTGGCATTTAAACTCTGATCCTCTAACTCCAAATTCAGGACTCATTTCATACCAGGATGCTTCTAATAACAATCAGAGGTGTTTGAAACACATTTCCTTAAGGTGTGCACTCAGAGAATTTTTTTGAAGGCAAGTAAGTATTGAATATGTGATCATAAAGGTCATTTTTATTCAACAAACTGAAGAAGCAAAATTTAAACAAGTGATTTAAAAATAACAGCTAAAGTTTCCTTTAAAAAATACAATCATAAAAAATACCGAATTCTTTTTTCTGAAACATTAGGGTGTGCCTGTGATCACAATATGATCCATGTTGCATGTGGGATGAATGGATTGATATGGAATGTCTGTAATTTCTTTCTCAGAGTTGGGTAAAATCCCAACTCCAACTCAGTAATTTCACAAATTAAATCCAGGGGCAGGTCTGTACTAGACTGGCAATTCTCTCCTAGGCCTCTAAATCACTGGTTTATATAATCCTGATGCCTAAGAAACTGAAGAGAATTGTTAAGTAATAGGCAATGAATATTGCTTGTGTAATCCAATCCAGTTTATTAAAGGGAGGGGTAGCTCAGGAAAGGGCAGCCTCATATTTAAAGGGTAGCATGGACTGGCTCTGATTTCTTGGTAGATTGAACACTATTCCTAATATTAGATGTTCAACTGAATAGAGCCATTTAAAACCACATTCATAAAATGGTCCCTTATTTGTCCAGCATTCTGGCCTTAGGGATTGCTGAGAAGCCCCCAGGGGCTGGAGTTCTTATTCCTCTTTGTCCTGCACTCAATCATGAGTTTTGGAAGTCTGATCTCGAATTAGAAGGATTAAGATCCCCATTCTCATGTTCTTCAGTTAGGTTATGACTTGTTTCTAGGTCTTAGGAGATGGTAAAAGAGATCCTCAACATATAATATTATTGGATATGGGACAGGTAACTTAGTCCTAGATATATATAACATGGTTGACTCTGGGCCCATTCTCTGCCATCATCTCAAGCCCTGCAGCCTCTTGTTCCCCATATTTTTAGATGTCCAGTGACTAGCGTCCCGTTTCCATTTAACCACTCACAATCAGGTAGCTCTTATAAGGGAGTATTTACAGAGGTAGCAGGAACAAACACACAAATATGTTTTCCCCAATACCTCAGGGGCATAATTTGTCCTACATCACCTGCAGGGTAGGGGTGAAGATTAGGTTCCCAGTTTAGCTCATTTCCTTCAAAACCCTCACCTTACTATGTTCATGTCCAAAACAGTCCAAAACAGTAGAGTCTCTACTGGTTTCTGCAGGGCTAGACCCTTGAAGTCTTGCTCCTCGGGGCCTAGATGTTGGAATAGCTACAAAATTCAGCCTGGATTCTTGGATTCCTGGATCCCTGTGACTTGGGCTGCTGGGCTAGATGGGGGAATTCTACTCCCTTTACCTAGAGCAGAAAAGAATGAATAAAAAGGCCAAAGACCCTGGCCCATTATTTAAGGGACCATTAGAGCCTCAGGGGCAGAAGGCTCTATAGCCCTTCCTCTTACATCATGGTTCTCTCACAAGTAGCTATAAGTGAAAGAATTACCTTGCCTCATGGCTGGTACTGACTCATACTCTTTTGATGACACCCATAATTCTGGCAATGTAGCAAATGGAAAACAGCTCCTCCCATGGTAGGTCAACTGAAAACAGTTACATAATGTTCACACATACTCTAGTCTCATGATTCTCCCAGAAGCTGGTCTCTAGCATCTATCCCAAGGATAATGCAATTTTTTAGCAAACTAATGGCACATGTGCACACAATAAAGGGTAAACATTTAAAAAAACCCCAACCCAGTCACTTGTATACATTGAAAGAACAAGATACAATAATTAAACTCATAAGCACTGTAGCAATCCACTTGGGGATGGGAATGGGAGTGGTGGTAGTAGTGTTTTAACTTTACTAGAACATAAAGCAGTTTATTGTGCTACTGATAAAGTCTTTTTTATATTTCACTTCAGTTAGACAATGTACAAGGCAACCCTTGGTACATATTTACCGGTAAATGAACTAGGCTTGAGCTGATCTTGTCAATGGTTGTCTCTGATGTGGAGGGGATGTTATTTGGCCCCTTAGTTACTTCTTGCATGTGTATGTGTGGGTGAGAGAGCTCTGACACTGCCATACTCATTGACCTTTCAAACTCATAAGATCACCTAGTGAGAGAAGGATATTCATAGTAGAACATGTTGGCAGGGGCCCAGATGCCATCTCCGCTGATTGAGTCCAGAGGTCACCTGCATCTTGGGGGGCAGAAGAAGAATTAGCACTACTCATCTACCCTTCTTCCACCCCTTACATAGGAGAATATGAGAACAGGAACTACTTGCTATGGGAAAATATTAAAAGAGTTATTAGTTGTTTCCAATCATGTCCAACTCTTTGTGACCCCTTTGTGGGTTTTCTTGGCAAAGACCCTAAAGTGATTTGCCATTCCTTCTCCAGCTCATTTTACAGATGAGGAAACTGAGGCAAACAGAATGAAGTAACTTGCCCACAATCACACAGCTAGTAAGAGTATGAAGCCAGATTTTAACTCAGGTCTTCCTGCCTCCAGGCCTGGCCCTCTATCCATTGCAACACCTTGTCACCCTGTTAAGAGAGTACTCAAGGTTGTTTATGTCTTTCCAAAATGACAGTTCCTTTCAGTGATAGGCCATCTGTAGCAGGGCTAGAAGTAGCCAGAAAGTTCATCATTCTCCAAAGGTCAAAAGCTGTCATATTCTTGGAGCCCCGGAAAGTTTCCAGGGGATCTCTGTGAGCACAATCCCTAGAATAGCCCTTTTTCAGCTCTGGTCTTTCCATCAAGAATGCTTGAAAGTCCTCTATTTCATTGAAAGACCAGTTTTTCCCCTGAAGTATTATACTCAGTTTTGCTGGGTAGGTGATTCTTGGTTTTAGTCCTAGTTCCTTTGACTTCTGGAATATC
>CM053771.1:158505407-158534495 GCA_028658325.1 Potorous gilbertii | reverse complement strand
AGAAATGGAATTGGGCAAATTATCTCTCATAAAAGAGGCAAGCAAAAGACTTTTCAGTGGAGGGAAAAAGAGGGGAAGTGAGAGAAAAACATGAAGCTTACTCTCATCGCATTCGACTAAAAGAAGGAATAAAATGCACACTCACTTTGGTATGAAAACCTATCTTACAATACAGGAAAGTGGGGGAGAAGGGGATAAGCAGGGTGGGGGGGATGATGGAAGACAGGGCAGTGGGAGGAGGGAGCAATACGAAGTCAACACTCTTGGGGAGGGACAGCATCCAAAGAGCGAACAGAAGCAATGAGGGGCAGGATAGGATGGAGGGAAATATAATTAGTCCTACACAACATGACTATTATGGAAGTCATTTGCAAAACTACACAGATATGGCCTATATCAACTTGCTTGCTTCCCAAAGGGAATGAATGGGGAGGGAGGGATGAGGAGAAGTTGGAAGTCAAAGTTGTAGGAACAACTGTCAAGTATTGTTCTTACTACTAGGAAATATGAAAAACAGGTAATGGGGTAAAGAAAGTTATCTGCCCCTACAGGACAAAAGAGAAGATGGGGACAAGGGAAGGGAGAGATGTTAGAAGAGAGGACAGATTGGTGATAGGGGCAATTAGAATGCTCGACATTTTGGGGTGGGGGAAGGGAAGAAATGGGGATAAAATTTGGAACCCAAAATTTTGTGAAAATGAACGTTAAAAGTTAAATAAATAAATTTAAAATAAAAAAACCAATGTTCAATCACTAAGCAGGTACTAAGTTTCTACTACAGTGAGTGCCAGGCACTGTGCTAGGCACTGGAGATACAAAAAGAAAAAGTTAGACAATCCCTACCCTTTAAGGAGTTTTTATTCTACTAGGAGAATACACATTCACAAATAAACACATATAAAATATATCTCTCTCCATATTCATAGATATAGATATCGATATAGATACAAAATGACTGGAGAAAGAGGCACTAACAATTAGGGAAAGCAGGCAAGGTCTCCTAGAGAGATTACCACCTGGGCTTAGCTCTGAAGGAAGTGAGGGATTCTAAGAGTTGGAGGTAAAGAGGGAAAGTGTTCCATACATAGGGTACAGCCCATAAAAACTTATGGATATAGGATAAATAATACCGTATGTGAGGAACAGCAAGTAAGGTAACCTGATTGTAGGAGAGAATAAGAGGGTGAATAATATGTGATCAATCTGAAAAGATAAGGGCTGGACTACAAATGTTAAACAAAAGCTTTCACATTTTTCCTGAGTGAAATGGGGAGAGAGGGCAGAGAAGGGATACTTTTTGAGAAGAGGAGTGATAGGTTCAGACCTATGCTTTAGGAGTATCAACTTGGAAGCTGTATCTCCATTTGACAGATGAGGAAACTGAGGCATACAGAGGTTAGGTGACTTACCCACAGTCATACAGCTGCTAAGTATCTGAAGATAGACTTAAATACAGATCTTCCTGACTCCAGGTTCAGTTCACTGCATGACCTAGCTGCTCCAGAATTTGTATCTCCAGTACCCAATACAGTGCATTTAATAAATGCTTGTTGATTATTATCAATTGATCTAGTTTTCTAAATACCCATTTGAGCAATTATCTCATAAATAATATTCCTTACTAATGGTCATCAAGTTTCCACTTAAAGATCGCCAGTGACAAGGAATTCAACATCACTTAAGGCTTTCACTTCAGTTTTTGATCACTTATATTAGGAAATTATTGCTTATGTTCAATCAATAAACATTTACTAAGCAGCTTCTGTGTGCCAGGCACTGTGCTAATGTGCTGGCAATACAAAAAGGCAAAAGGCAATCCCTGAGGAGAAGAAAACATAAAAACAAATATATACACAAACAGAATAAATAGGAAATAATTAACAGAAAAAAACACTAGAATTAAGAAGGGTTGGGGAAGGCTTCCTATAGAAAGTAGGTTTTTTGGTGGGACTTAAAGGAAGCCAGGAATATCAGTAGTGTTGGAGCAGAGGAGAGAATGTTTCAGGCTTGGGGGCAACCAGAAAGAATGTCCAGAGCTGAGAGATGTTGAGTTCAAATAGGATTTCCTGTAACATTTACCCATAGTTCTTCCCTCTGACATCAAGTACAAGTTCAATTTCCTCTTCATGACAATATTTCAATAACTCTAGACAGATCTCATATCCTCCTTAACCCCTGGAACAGTTTCCATAACCTTCAACACCCAGAAACAGGAAAATCTTAGGATAGGATTATACTTCTGTAAACGGTAATAGTGGACCTCTGAGATGATCTAGTCCAAGTTCCTCATTTACAGACAAAGTTGTGACTTGCCTAAGGAACACAGGTCATCTGACTGCCTTAATGACCAGTCATCTCACGTGAGTGCGTGCGTGAGTGCATGCGTGTGTGTGTGTGTGTGTGTGTGTGTGTGTATGTGTGTGTGTGTGTGTGTGTGTAAATGGCTCGTATGACTTGAAGTGAAAACCTTAGCTCAATTTATTTAATCTCTTTCATCTTCTGGCTCTTCATCTGTAAAATGAATATAACAAGAACTGTAATATACACCCCATAGGGTTTTTGTAATGATCAAATAAGAAATGTACATTAAGCACTTTGCAAGCTTTAAAGTACTGTATGGATGTCCACTGTTGTTAAGATACCCATATATCCCTAGAGAAAGGCAATTCATCAGGCTATCAGAGCTTGATGGAAATATTCTTTAAAGACATCTCATTCCCTTTGCTCTATTATATATTCAAAAAGCCATTCTGATCTAGTTTCTTGAGTGAACCCAATCAACTGGAGGGAGCATCTTGTCTCTTGTGTGAACCCAATCAACTGGAGGGAGCATCTTGTGCAAATAACCAGTACCAATTAATTTACCAAATTTACCAAAATTTACCAAAAACATCTCCCACTGTAAATTAATATTCTGATTTATAGGTCGGTTTCCTGTTGAATGGGATTAATGTGACAATTCTCAAGAGATACAAATCCCTGGATAAAGCGAGAAAACCAAATTTCTGAACTAAGCCAAGAACCAAATTCTAGATCCAAGGGGACCAAACTATGGTGTAGATACCTACAGATTTTCAGAGATTGTCTAGTCTAACCTATGCCTTGACATTCTCAGACATCCAAGAATGTCATTTCACTTAAGGACCATCAGGGAAGAGAATGTCACTACTTTTTGAGGCAACACATCCTACTTTTGGAGATAGCTAATAGGAAGTTTTTCCAATAAAACCTGTCTTTCTGCAACTTCCACTCATTGTTCCTAGATGCTCCTCTGGTAAGAATCAGAAAGCTTAATTTCTATTACATATTACAGTTCTTCAAATATCAGTCTATTGAGATCTTCAAAACTTTACTGTCCAATGTGTTAGCTAGCACTCCCAACTTTGTGTCACCATCACATCTGAACATCTATGACTTCATCAAAGTCACTGATCAAAATGCTGGACCCTGTGAGGCTCTCTATAAGTAGCCAGTCTTCTAACATCATCTTGGTTGCAACATTTACTATTTACATCATCTCCAACTACTAATAGATCATAATATAATTTTATAAAAATTTCTCACTGCCAAAAAAACGTATAAACAATGAGGGATGCCAGTTAAACACTTAATATATATGCAAAGTACTATGCTAAGTACTAGAGATAGAAATGTAAGCTGAGACAGATGGTCCATGCCCTCAAGTAGCTTATATTCTAAGGGAGAAAGATAACACATACAGGGGAGCTGGAAAGGCAGAGGGAGAAGAATGTTTATGGAGGCATAGTATGGAGATAACCAAGAATAGTCAGGAAGGCCTAGTTCCTGGCAAGATGAGGTGAAAGTTTACCTATCAGAGCCCAGGATCTCAGAGGCAGAACACAATGTTCCTATATAAATGTTTATTGACTGACTGAGCAAGTAAGAGGGATAAGCATGATGGTTAAAGGACAGGAAGCATGGAATGGAGAAGACAAGATGAGAGAAAACTTACATATGACAGCCAGAAATCTAAAAAGCAGACTACTAGTTTCTATTGGGAAGGTATAGCAGCCAGGTCAACTCCCTAGAACTTTAAGTCCATTATTATAATGAAATTAAATACCACTAGGTCACTTAACAGTTAATAAAAGGCGATTTACTCAGTTGGCATGCAGAAAGGATCCTCGACAAGGATAAAACATTGGTGACTTTCCTTCACCTCCTCATGGAAATGAGTCTAGTTAGCAAGGCAGGGTGTAGTGATTTACACAGACCAGAGACACCCTCGAAGTCTGAAAGGCCCAGGCTCTCAGTGAATGGGCCTTTCTTGTGGCCTGAAGCAACTGAGAGGTTTGAACCGTAGTCCCCAAGGCCATCAAGGTTTAGAGACAAAGCTTCCTTACCCTTTAGGGAAAGAACTAGCCCAACTTAACAAAATAAAAGTGGATCCCACTCAATATCCTATCACACATTACTCCTTCATGGTAAGGTCCTAAAAGTCTTCCAAAGGATTTTACGGTATTTAAATGACTTTAAGGTGGTTACTAGACTACCCTAACATCAGAAATGTGAGGAATACTGTTAGAACAAAAAGGGAGTAGAGGGTGACAAAGAAGACTGGTTCTGGTTACTAGACGTTGCAGGAACTATGTGGCTCTGACTCAGTTTCAACTTATAGCCAAGGTTTATATCACAATAACCAGGAAAGGAATATTCGACCAAAGGGATACCTGAAATTCAATCACTGTGAACCTGCCAAACTTCCCATCCTATGGTTGAGTAAAGTTGATGATAGAAATCCCATTGGAACTTCCAACCAGGAACAAGCTAACAGACCCAAACCTCAAGTCAGAAACTTGCAGAGCTCAGATCAGGACAATAGTGAGCAGAGTTTGGCTCAGATTGTGTCACTCTACTCTAGGAGCACTGGAACCTTGTAGGTCCCCAGCCTAAGCTGTTCCTGAGAGCCTGCAACAAATATTCAATAACCAAATAAAGCAGCAGAAGGACTAAAGAGGACAAAAGTTCAGCCATATTATTCCTTTCCAAAAATGTGCATAACCTGACCCTACCATAAAGTAGACTGAAAGAATAAGCAAAAAAAAAAAAAGATGAATAATTTAATCATTAAGAGCTATTATGGAGACAGGGAAGCTCAAGACACAAAACCAAAAGAAGACAATGATTCCATAACTTCTACAAGCAAAGCCTCAAAGAAATTCCTGGGGGGGAGAGAAAGGGGGAGGAATGAAACAGGACATTAAAAAGAAAAAGAGTTAACAAAGATTTTTTTTAAAAAAACCAAATGAAAGTGGAAGATGGAAAATGGGAAAAGAAATGAAAGATAAGGAATAAAAAATTAGAAATGGAATGGTTCAGCATAAAAAGTACAAAACCAACCCAAGTAACAAACCCCCCTGAAAATTAGGAATGGAACAAACAGAAGCTGATAACTCCATGAGCCACCACAAAATATTAAAACTAAGTCAAAACACTGAAAAAAATTAAATATAAGGTATCTCATAGAAAAAACAGCTAACCTGGAAAATAGATCTTGGAGAGATGATTTAAGAATAACTAGACCACCTGAAAGTCATGATAAAAAAAAATCTTAGATATCATATTTCAAGAAATCATAAAACTCTTATCTCTTAGATCATATCTCTTAGAATCAGAGGGCAAAGTGGAAATAGAATCTACTCGTCACCTCCTAAAAGAAACCTCCCAGGAATACTGTAATCAACCCAGAACTTCCAGTTCAAAGCAAAAATGCAGCAAGCAGCTGGAAAAAATTCAAGTATCAAGAAACAACAATCGGTATCACACATGATTTAGCAGCTGCACAAAAGAGAAGAAAGCTTAGAATATGACATTCCAGAAAGCAAAGAATATAAGCTGACCCAGCAAAAATCCTATAGTGGAAAAAATGGACTTTAAATCAAACAGAGGAATTGCGAGTATTCCTTTTGAAAATTCCAAAACCTCATAGAAACAGTGACATACAAACACAAGGAATTAAAAGAAGTAAAAAATAAATATGAACAAATGCTTACATTTTAACATGGAGAAATGATACGTATTTCTCATCTGAACTCTATCATTATCAGAATCCATAGAGGGACTCTAATTAGAAGGACTGGGCATGTTCCATTATGTTCAGAAGACATTAAAAGAATGGACAGGGAGGGAGGGAGGAATACACAAGGAAGAGAGTGGAAAGAATAGTTAGGGAAAATTATCTCACATAATCAGGTTATACAATAAAAATCCATATAAAGAAGGAAGAAAGGGGTGGAGAGAGGGATGGCCCATTCTTGAACTTCATTCTCATTTGAACAGGTCAAAGAAGGAAAGAAAGGACATATACAAATATACACATACACAGAGCTGAGTACACAAATAAGAGAGAAATTGTGAAAGGGCATCATAAGCCAGCTTAACAGTATTCGTATTTTATCTCCTAGACCAGGGCTTCTTAAACTTTTTCCTCTCCTAACCCCCTTTTCTTCTTTTGGCAGCATTAGTTGACATTCCATGGCCTAAGGGCATGCACAGGGCAAAGTGTGCATGCTTTGTGTTCAGAACCAAGATTGCAATGAAGTTTTTTGATGTCACATGGGCAAGCACTGCCAGGAACACCCTGGATTCATCTGATTTTCAATTAAGTTTTGGTTGCTGTGTGTTCAGAAACCTTTTACTATTGGCAGATTTTTTGTGACCCATATATGGAGTCGAAACCCACAATTTAAGAAGCACTGCTAGACAATGAGATGCTACAGAAGGTTCTTGAGCAGAGGACTAAAGCAGTCAGAACTAGACATGAGAAAGATAACTTGAAGAATGAAGTTAAGGATGACCAGGAAAAGGGCAGACCAGGTCAGTGAGACCAACTACCAGGTTATGATCCATATAAGAGCTAAGGAGAGCCTGAATAAGAATGGATATAATATTGAATGAGAAGAAGAGATAGATATAAAGGACCAAATAAAAGGGAGATGCCACAGGAACTGTCAACTGATCAAAAATGAGAAATGAGGCAAATGAAGTCAAATGACACTAAAATTTCAAGTCTGGGTGACTAGGAAGATGGTAGTGCCATGAAATGTAACAGGGAAATTGGGAGTAGGGAACAGTGAACATGAATTGAGTATCAGAAATGTTAAATATTAAATTTTAGAGAAAAGTAGGATATCCAAATGAAAACATCTTTGGATATATATTTCATTAGAGAAAAATATATTATTATGTGATCTTGATTTGAATACCACCATCACTTGTTTAAATGTGGCCAAGGCAAAGGAACACAGACTCTCATAATTTTAACTAAATTACAAACAGGATATACAAAAGTACAGAAGTACTGAAGACAACTAATCAACTGGATAATTTACCTCCAAAATAACTCTATTGGATAAAAGAGTCCAAGAAGGATGGGTTAACTTGAATTATGAAATTCTGAAGATGCAAACAAACTATTTCAGTAAGGGAAAAGAATTTCTGAAGAAATCACTATGGATGTATACAGAATTTACCAACCAGCACAGTTTTTTAAAGATATGTACAAATTAAGTCAATACACATTCTGACTAGATGAAATGAAAGAAAAGATGAGAAAAGGTGAGGATGGTGAGAAATATGTGGGAAAGTAGAGTTCAGGGAAAATGAATGAGAAAAAACAAAAGATATGCAGACTACATAGAGACCTCATTCTTTTATATCACGAATAATTTCTTTGAGCAAAGAATTAGTAATATTGGACATAATATGCCCAAAATAATAACAAAAAAAAATGAAATAGACTGTTTTAAAGAGCAAAACTTTGTTACTTATGTAGGAGTTATCTCTGTATCAACTACGTATAATAATTTTTCAGGACAAAGATCAAAATTAGTATAAAAAAATTTTTAAATAAGAAGGGAAAAAAAATAAGACATACAATAGAAACAACTCAACCATTTAAACAATTAGCTAGCAATAAAAGATGGGAAATGGACATCAGAAATGATGTCTAAATTTATTATAATGAATTGATAAAATTTAGTCAATATAAATGCCGGCACAAGAAGACACAAAGATCCCATAAAGTGTCAGCAAACATGCAATTCATTTGTCACCAACACTATCTTCCATTTACATAAATGAAATAAAACTTCATGGTTGCACCCTCACAGCAAACATCAGTATTTAAAAGACTAACTATATTATTGCAAGGAAGAGAGACAAGAGGATGTAAGAGTGACAAAGGCAGAGTGCTAAACCAATCATAGATTTATCCTCCTCTTCAAGCTAAACATTCACAATCAAAAAAAGCAGTAGGCCCAAAACAAGACAACCATCAAGGGACTTAAGGTCAACAAATTAGAACATTTCTCCACAAGTGAACAGTTTTTTGTTAACTTGGAGGGAAAACTGAGCCAACACAGTTGGCAACAGTGGAGCAGAAAATCAGTAGGCAGCTTTCTGAGATTTGGTGTTACTAGGCCACACTCACAAACATCAAGATTGGTTTGATGAAAATGAAGGGGAAATACAAAAGCTAAAAAACAAAAAACCAAGAACTCTCAAGGTTTACCAACAGAGAGTTTGTCTCTCTAAGAAGGCAGCATTTAATTCCATCAAAAGTAAAGTGCAAATGAAGCTTAGGGAGATGTAGGATTCTTAGGTAATCATGAAGGCAGATGAAATTCAGTTTTATACTGATAATAACAATCTAAAAAATTGCTTTTGTGATCTCCTGGAGGCTATTTAAGGGCCAAAGACCTATGGAGCATCTCAGTTACTTAGTATTGATGGAGCTCCACTGATTAGTGATAAAGACATGATCCTGGAGAAACAGGCTTAACACTTCCATAGTGTTCTTCAACAGATTATCAACCAATGCTGAAATCGAAGAGAAGATTTTGAATGCCATCAGGCTCCTCTCACATGGCAAAGCACCTGGTGCTGATTTATTCCAGCTGAGATTTACAAGCAGGGGGTCCACTGCTCATATAAAAGCTGACTGAAATCTTCCTGGTTATATTGCAAGAGGAATTAGACACCCAGGAGTTCAAGGATGTTGAACTGTCACTGTCCTTCTCTATAAAGGAAAAGGAAATAGGTTGTCCTGTGCCAATCACAAGAGAGTCTCTCTTAGTCACTTCTGGTAAGATTCTTGCCAGAACCCTCCTTAATAGGATGATCTTTCACCTGGAAGATGGTCATCTACCCAAGAGTCAGTCTTGGTTTCGGAAAGGGCCATGGAATGGTTGATACAGTGTTTGCTGCCTGACACTCCAAGAGAAATGCCAGGAAAAGTACAAAGGTCTGTACACAAATAATCCTTGATTTGACCACTGATTTGAAACCATTTGTCATAAGGGTTTATGGAAGATCATGGCAAAAAGTGGACATCCAGAGAAGTTCATTTGTACTATACACTAGTTCCAGGATAGCATGCTTGCATAGGTTCTAGATAATGGATGATACTCTTGTGCTTTCCTGGTCACCAGTGGAGTGAAGCAGGGCTGTATGCTTCCTCCCATGTTTTTTGGTAAGATATTTTCAGCCATGTTGTCAGATGCCTTTAACAAAGATGACAATGGCCTCAAGGTCAGCTACCACAGTGATGGCAAATTACTTAATTTGGAAAGGCTACAAAAGCAAAGACTAAAATGGGGGGAAAGTTGACGCACAACTTTTCATTCACAGATGATTGTGGACTCAATGCAGCCTCTGAAGCTGAAATACAACAGAGTATGGATTAATTCTCCTGCTTGTGCTGAATTTGGCCTGACAATTAACATCAAGAAACAGAGGTTCTCCATCAGTCAGAACCACACCATCCATATGTGGAACCATTAGTTACTGTAAATGGAGGAATTCTGAATGATGTGGATGAATTCGTTTACCTTGGCAGTGTACTTTCCAGTGATGTATATACATAGATGGAGAAAGCTCATTGTTTGGGAGTCTCCAAAGGAAAATGTGAGAGAGAAAAAGCATTACATTGACTACCAAACTGAAGGTCTATGGAGCCACTGTGCTGACCTCATTGTTACATGCCCACGTAACCTGCACAGTATACCACAGTGCCATGCTAGGAAACTGAATTTCTTCCATCTGAATTGTCTTGGGAAGATTCTAATAATCAACTGAAAAGATAAGGTGCCTAACACTGAGGTCCTCTCTAAAGGTGAGATGCCAAGCATTCAAACTCTACTGCAGAAAGCACAACTCCAATGGGCTAGCCCACCTTGTTCTAATGTCAAAAGTACCCTTTCCTAAAGGCCTATCTTACAGAGAACTCACACTCGGCAGGCACTCACATGGAGGTCAAAAGAAGCCATATGTGCACACTGTCAAGGCCTCTCCAAAGAGCTTTGGAATCAATACAAGACATGAGAGACACTGGCACAGGATTATCCAGCATGGCATGCCTGCATCAAAGAATGTGCTGTGCTCTATAAACAAAGAAGAATTGCGGTAGCTCTAAAGAAATGTGAGATGCACAAATATAGACATCTCCACTATAAATGTTCACATGGACTATTTGTGCACAACCTCTAGTAGAGTCTTCTAAGCTTATATGGGTCTGATCAGCCAGTCAGACACATAGTACTTTGACCCCAACATAGTGATGTCATTTGGTCCTCTACGCAATATGAACTACAATTATATGACAACAAGTCACAGAAAGTGTCTGAAGAATTAAAAAGGAATAACAGAGAGCAATAGAAAGGAGCAGAAAAAGTAGAAAAAGATTATTACATTATAACCAATAAAGAAACTTCAAAGACAAAAGTAAAAGATACTATCAAAGAAATGCATGCTAGGAAGAGAAGATGGGTTGGTCATATAGCAAAAGTGACAGCAAGATTGCTCCACGACAACCCTTACAATGTCAGGAAGAAATGAAGAAGGCCTCCAGCATGTTGAGAGAGCTCTGCATTCAGAACTTATTGAAGGACATTAAGAGTCACACAGGAAAGACAGGAATGGGTGGATTACAATATGCATTACTGGAGGAAATTCCCTTACCAATTAGACCATAGACCATCAGGTTATCTGCATAGAAGATGGAAGCAAGAGAAGGTATCAGAAGATTAAAACAAAAGGATGGAATGGTCCATTAAGATCCTTCTCAGAAGACTAATAAATGATAAAGATCAGGATGAGCTGAGACTGGTAAGGATAGCAAATTACAATAAAAGGGATAAAACTGGGGAAGGAGGACTGAAGGGATAAAACTACTGCCCAGAGTAAAAGGAACCATAACGACTAACAACAAAGATAAGGGAGAGTAGCTCAGGGGTTATTTTGCTTCCATCTTCTTACCAAGAAGAATAATTTTTGTTAAATTAAAAAGGAGAGGACAAATATGGCTAATAATAAGTTGGAATCTAATACAAAAAGATAATGAGCACTAAATTCAAGTTATTTGGCCTATATGAGCTGTACCTTTGAGTACTGAAAGAATTAGTGCAACTTGAGCAACTATATAATAGCTGAAAAATCATGGTGAAAGGGAGAGGTACCACAGGACTAGAAAAGCAAATGTTGTCCTGATTTTTTTTTTCCCAGAAGAAAAAGAATACTCTGAAAATCACAAGCCAGGGGCTTAACTTTGACTCCTGGAAAAATTCTAAAATGAATTATTAAGGAAATGCTTTAAAAAAAAAAAAGGGATGATCAAAACACTAGAATGATTTCAAGAAGAGTAGATTATACTAAGCTAACTTTATTCCTTTTGTGACAGAACTACTAAATTGGTAGATTAAAAAGAAGCTATAAATACAGTTTACCTAGATTTTGGAAACACATTTGAGAAAGTAGTTTATGCTATTCTGGGAGGTGGGAAAGAGGGTGGGATATAATGCAAAGGCATGAGATAAACAATAATACAAGATTAACCTTCAATTGGTTAAATGGCCAGACCCAGAGTGATGGCTACTTCCATGTCAACTTGGAAGAAGGCTTCCAGTGGAACATATCAGGGATCTGTTTCACAATATTTAACATCCTGTTATTGATTTGGATAAACTCGTGCTTCTCACATTTGCAGATGACAGACAACAAGAGAGATAGCTAACATACTAGAAGACAATCAGAATCAAAAAAAAACCCTTAATAGGCTAAAATACTTGGTTATATCTATGATGAAATAGCATAGAGATAAATATGAAATCTATAAGACCCTGAGCAAGTCATCTAAGATCTCAGTGGTCCTCAGCTCAGTAAGCTGCTGCAGAGCAGGTAACAATCTGTATTGATAAGAGGAAGTCTCCTTATTAAGAGTTCCTTACAACAATGAAATCAAAGGACTGGTTTAAAAAAAAAAATCTTATTTCACTTTTTAACTTGGATTCAAAAATCAATTTCAGAAGTACAAAGACATGGTCAGACAGCACGTTTGACTAAAAAGGTCTGGGAGATTTAGTAAACTAGAAATTCAATATGCAACCTGAAGACAACAAAGTTAATAAGATCTTGCCCTATACTGAGAAAATCATAACTTCCAGAAATAAGGAATAGGGCAACATGACTATATTATAATCTGATCAGACCACATCATTATTTAGAAAAGGATGATTTCTAATTCAATTATGTCATCTGAAAATAGAAAAATTTTTGTTTTCTTTTCATCTCTATTTTTCCCTGTTTTTTGGTCTTATTTTGATAGCCAGAATTTCTAGCACACAGTGGAGACAATGAATAAACAGTCAAAGGAACAAGAGAAAACAGTTCTCAAAATAAGAAACAAAAACTATTAACAACCATATGAAAGGAAGAGTTTTTTTCTTCCATCAAGCCTAAATTTGTCTGTCTGCAAGTTCCACCCAGGTTCTTCCTTCTAGGGTCAAGCAGAACAAGTCCAATCCTTAACATTTTGTCATATATTTGATGGCAATTATCATGTTCTCTTCTCAATCTTTTCATCTCCAGGCTAACCATCCCTATTTTTAAGATCTCAGGTCTCTTCACTGTCCTTAAAAGATGACCTCCAGCTTGTCAGTATTTTTCCTAGCTATAAAATGTGATGATTACGAGAAGTATGGAAACATCTACAAGAATTGATGCAGAAACTAGAAAACAATATACTGTACACAATGACTACAATATAAATGGAATTACACCAACAACAACAAAAACCAAATCTGAATGATGCAAAATTACAAAGAAAAAGCCTAACTCCAAAATGTGAGAAGACACTCCCATACCACCTCTTTGCAGAGGTAGAGGTTCAAAAGTGTGGTACACGGTATATAATTTCAGATTTTTTTCAACAGATTGATCAGTTGTACTGATTTTTTTCTCTTCTTTTTCATCTTTTAAAAGTATTATTTGTTTCTTTTTTGGCTCTTTAAAATAGTACTACTGGATCCAAGATGACAGAAGGAACTTGTCTGACTCCAAAATTCACCTCCAACCAATTACAAAATAATGCCTCAAAACAAACACTGAAGTGGCAGAACCAATAAAAGGAGGAGGTGAAACAATTTTCCAGCACAAGACAACTTACAAGGCTGGCAGAAAAGGTCTATCTCTCTGAGGTATAAAGGGAGCACATAAGCAACACCCAAGCTAGCCAGCAGTCAGGCTGTGAGCCCTGGACCAGTCCAGTGAAGAAGTCGTGCAACCTTCTGTACAGCCCAGAGGCAAAGTCCTGCAGCCACCAGCACAGACCTATGGAAAGGTCCCATAGTTCCTCACAGGAAGCTTGGCACAATGACCTCTCCAGCACAGGAGCAAAGCCAATTTAACATAAAAGTAACAAACAGGCTAGAAAAATGAGGAAAAAAAACAACTAAAAAAGAATCTGACCATAAGAAATTATTATGGTGATAGGGAAGATGAAAATACAAACTCAGAAGAGGATGATAATGTCAAAATGCCTATGAAGGAAGCCTCAAAGAAAAATGTGAATTGGTTTCAGGCCCAAAAAGAACTCCTGGAGGTCAAAAAGGTTTTAAAAATTCAAATAAGCAAAGTAGAAGAAAAATTGGGAAAAGAAATGAGACTGTTGCAAGAGAATCATGAGTTAACAATTTGGCAAACAAAGCACATGCAAAAAAATGGGGGAACAAAAGATGCACAAAAATTCAATGAAGAAAACTCCTGAAAAAGTAGAATTGGCCAAGCAGAGAAGAAGGTACAAAATCCACTAAAGAAAAGAACTTTTAAAAGTAGAATTGGTCAAATGGAAAAGGAGGTAAAAAGCTGAAGAAAATAATTATTTAAAAATTCGAATTGGGCAAGTAGAAGCTAATGACTCCATGAGACATCAAGAAATAATAAAACAAAATAAAAAGAAAAAATAGAAGAAAATATATAATATCTCATAGGAAAAAGTGGCCTGGGAAATAGAGGAGAGATAATTTAAGGATTATTGGACTACCTGAAAATCATGATCAAAAACAAACAAAAAAGCCTGGACATCATATTTCAAGAAATCGCTGAGGAAAACTGCCCTGGTATCCTAGAACCAAAGGGCAAAATAGAAGTTGGAAATGATCCACTAATCACCTCCTGAAAGAGACTGTAAAATGAAAACTCCAGAAATATTATAGCCAAATTCCAGATCTTCCAGGTCAAGGAGAAAATACTGCAAACAGTCAAAAAGAAACAATTCAAATATCTTGGAACCATAGTCAGGATTACACAAGACTTAGCAGCTTCCACATTAAAGGACTAAAGGATTTGAAATCTGATATTCTAGAAGGCAAAGGAGTTCAGAGTACATCCAAGAATCACCACCTATCCAGGGACACTGAGTATGACCCTTCAGAGAAAAAATGAACCTGCAAAGAAATAGAGGACTTGCAAGCATTCTTGATGGAAAAAAAACCAGAGCTCATGAAAAAAATGTGATTCTCAAATACAAGACTCAAAAGAAGTATCAAAAGGTAAACAGGAAAGAGAAAACATAAGGGATTAAATAAGGTTAAATTATTTATTTTCCTACATAAGAAGATGACACTTGGCATCTACACAAAAATTAGCCATGTGTTACAACACAAAAACTTCACAATTAAATACGTAAAAGTAGAAATACTAAATACATGCTTTTCAGATCATAATGCAATAAAAATGACATTAAATAAGGGGCAGAAAGATTAAAAATTAATTGGAAACTAAATAAACTAATCTGAAAGAATGAGTGGATCAAAGAACAAATCATAGAAATAATCAATAATTTCATTATAGAGAGTAACAATAAATGTGACAACATACCAAAATTTATGGGATGCAGTCAAAGCAATATTAAAGAAAAATTTATTAAACACTTAAATCAATAAAATTGAGAAAGATCCAATTGGTGAATTGGGCATGCAACTAAAAGATGTAGAAAAAGAACACATTAAAAATACCCAATTAAACATCAAATTGGAAATCCTGAAAAATCAAAGGAGAGATTTTAAAAACTGAAAGAAAACCATTGAACTAATAAATAAAACTAGGAATTGTTTTCCTTTTTTGAGGGGGAGACAATAAAATAAACCATTGATTAATTTGATATTTTTTTTAAAAATAAGAAAAGCAAATTACCAGTATCAAAAACAAAAAGGGTAAACCAATGAAGAGGAAATTTAAAAAATTATTAAAAGCTATTTTGCCCAATTATATGCCAAAAAAATCTGACAATCTAAGCGAAATGGATGAATATTTACAAAAGGAAACAGAATATGTAAATAACCCCATTTTAGAAAAAGAAACTGAATAAGCCATCAATTAACTCCCTCAAAAAAAATTCCAAGGGCCAAAAGAATTCACAAATGAATTCTACCAAACATTAAAAGAATAATTAATTCTAATACTATATAAACTATTTGAAAAAATAGGCAAGGGAATCCTAACAAATTCTTTTTATGGCACAAATCTGATACTGATAACTAAACCAAGAAAAGCAAAAAACGGAGAAAGAAAACTCTAGACCAATTTTCCTAATGGATATTGGTGCAAAAAAAATTTAAATAAAATACTAGCAAGGATATTACAGTAATATATCACAAGGATCATACACTATTACCAGATAGGATTTCTACCAAGAGTTCACTATTAGTAAAACTATTAGCTTAACTAACTATACCAATGACAAAACCAAAAAAATTGTACAATTATCTCAGAAGATGCAAAAAAGACTTTTTGACAAAATATAGCACCCATTCCTATTAAAAAAGAAAAAACAAAACACTGGACAGTATCAAAATAAGTAAAATAAAATAAAATAAGAGTTTTCTTTAAAATGTTAAGTAATATCTATCTAAAACAATAATAATAAAGCAAGCAATACCTGTAATGAGGATAAGCTAGACGCCGCCTTCCCAATAGGATTAGGGGTGAAGCAAGAATGTCCATTATCACTACAATCATTTAATATTGTCCTGAAATGTTAGCTATAGCAATAAAAAAAGAAAAAGAAATTGAAAGAATCAAAATAGGCAATGAGGAAACAAAACTATCACTCTTTGCAGATGGTATATACATATATATGTATATGTGTGTGTGTGTGTGTGTGTGTGTGTGTGTGTGTGTGTGTGTGTGTGTACACACATAGAGAGCACAGAGTGAGATGAATAGGAAGAATACTTAAAAAAATAAAATTTTCTGTTGAATGGAATGCACTAGGAGTAAGAGAAAGGAAAAAGTGGAATGTAGCAAAACATCTCACATAAAAGAGGGAAGAAAGAGCTTTTATAATGGAGGGGAAGAGGTGGGAGATGAAAAGAAATAAGTGAGCCTTACTCTCATGGGATTTGGTTTAAGGAGGGAATAACACACTCAATTGGATATGGAATCAATTTTACCCTGCAAGAAGGCAAGGGGGAAGGGAATAGGAGAGGAAAGATAATAGAAGGGACAACCAACTGGGAAAGGGATAATCAGAAACAAACACTATTGTGGGAGGACAGGTCGGGGAGAGGATGGAATAAATGAAGGGCAAGATACAACAGAGGGAAATGTGGTTAGTCTTTTACAACATAACTATTATGGAAATGCTTTGCATTGCTACACATGTATGACCTATATTCAATTGCTTGTTTTCTCCATGAGATTGGGTGAGGAAGGAGGGAGAGAATACAGAACTCAAAGCTTTAATAATGAATGTTAAACACTATTTAAGCATGCAATTGGAATTTAAGATATACATGCAATGGAATACAGAAATCTATTTTACCTTACAGGAAAAGAGGGGGAATGAGAATGGAGAAGGGTGGGTAACAGAAGGGAGGACAGACTGGAAGAAGGGGTGGATGAGGTACATGCTGTCCTGGGGTGCAGGGTGGGGAAAGATGAGGAGAAAATTTTGAATTCAAATTCTTGTGGAAGTGAATATTGAGAACTAATAAGTAAATAAATTATATCAAATGGTTAAAGAAAAAAAAAGAAATGATGAGCAGGATGATTTAAGAAAAACCTGGAAAAATTTCATGAATTGATACAAAGTGAAGTAAGAAGAACTGGAACATTATACATGATAATAGCAATACTATAGGACGATCAACTGAATGACCTAGCTAATCCCAGCAATAGAATGATAGAAGACAATTTCCAAAGGGCTCATGATGAAAAATATTATCCACCTCCAGAGAAAGAACTGATGGAGTCTGAATGCAGATTGAAGCATACTATTTTTCACTTTATTTTTTTCTCATGGTGATTTGTTTGTTTTTGGCCTGTGTTTTCTTTTACATGACTAATATGTAAATGTTTCACATAATTACACATGCATAAAATCACATTGCTTACCATCTCAGGAAGGGAGGTAAGGGAGGAGAATTTGGAATTCAAAAATTTTTTTTAAAGTATTAAAAATTGGTTTTATGTGTAATTGGGAAAAAAACAAAATATTATTAAAAATAAGACAAAATAGTTATATTTGTTATATGAGATGGTTCTCTCAGAAGAGGAGAGGGAGGATATTGGAGGAAACTATGGTAATGTACATATTTTTTTTATTAATGTCTTTTTTTTTAATCACTCAATCAGGGACAGAGGCAACTACAAAAGATAAAATAGATAACTGACTACATGAAACTGAAAAGTTTTTGTATAATCAAAACTGATGCACCTAGAATAAGAAAGCAAGTGGTTGAAAGGGGAAAAAATTGTTTAGTAAATTTTTCACATGAAATAAAACTTCGTCATTTAAAGATAAAAATTGGAGAGGCAATGTTGAAGGGTTCATGGAAAGACAAACCTACTAATATAGTGCTGATGGAAAATATGAAATGGCACAACCCTTCTGAAAAGCAATTTGGAATTATTCTAAGAAAGAAGACTAAAACATCCATACCTTTTGATTCAAAGATCTCACTGCTAGGCATGTAACAGTGAGAGGAAGTGAAAGAAAGACCCATAGTCTCCTAAATATTTAAAGCAAGAAAGACTGTTTGCAAGCAAAGAATTGGAAATAAAATAGATGCCCATAAATTGGAGAACAGCTAAAATAATTAAGGCATATTAATGTACCACAATATTACTTCTCCATAACAAATGACTGTAATACAAAGAACCATGAGAAGACTTGTATGAAATGAAAGAACTACAAAAAAAAAGAAATTTAACACCGTAAATTATATTAAGTTTGGTCCTGATTAGAGAAAATATACCTCCCTTCCTTCTGTGCAGAAGAGAAGGCACTGCTGGATATGGTATGCTACATATACTGTCAGATTCCATTGATATGTTCATTGACTAGTTGTACTGAATTGACTTTTTTTTAACCCCCTCTCCTTTCTTTGTTAAAAGGAATGGCTCTTTAGAGAGGGTGGGTGATGTATATTTGAAAATGAAGTTGATATAGCCATAAAAAAATTTAATAGAGTCACTGAGCACATGTGTATTTGGCCATGAAATGTTCCATTAAAAACTTAAATCTCATCTTTAAATCAAAAAAGTATCAATAAAAATGAGAATAAAATATTAATAACATTAATATTGCATGTAAATTTGATTTCTATAATTCTAATACAAATTTAAATGAAAAAGGTTGCTCATTAATTAAAATTATTCTTTAGTAAAGATTTATACCAGCTAATTTACCTGTTCCATGGGATCAAAATTTTATATGCACTATTTGGTTTCCTTAAAATAAAACATTTCAATGCATAATTTAATAAATACCATAAGATCCTGAATAATTGTAAATAGTAAAGTCAAAATTTTTTATCTCAACAAGAACAACAAAATCCAATTCCTTTTAATTCCATAGACAAACAGTGGCTTCAGAGGAGGATAAATATATTTAAAAGCCTAACTCATGAGACAATTCTCACCATGAATTGTTCCCTTGTTAGAATTCATACTCAGAGTCTATGGCCTTAGACTTTAAGTTTAAAAACCTTAACTAAATAGAAGATGAGTAATTAAAGATTGTTTTACATCTCCACACACAAAAATGAACTTAAGTGATTCTTTTATATCTAATATCAAGAAGGAACTTGAATCAAATTAAATATGTTTGGGTCAAGTTTGGTTCAGAAAACATTTTGATGTGATTATTCTTTTTTGTTGCTGTTACAATTATTATTTTTGTATGGGCAGCAAACTGGCACAGTGGAGAGAATACCCAGCCCTGGACTCAGGAGCACCTGAACTGAAATCTGATCTCAGATATTTACTGTGTAACCCAGAGCAGGTCACTTAACCCTATTTGCCTCAGTTCCTCATCTGCAAAATGAGAGAGAGAAGGAAATGCCAAATCATGCCAATATCTTTGCTGAGAACACCCCAAATGGGGTCACTGAGAGTCAAATACCACTGAAACAATGCAGCAACAACCACCACCACCACGTTTTTTTTCTTCCTTATTGCACAGAAACAGATATTAACAGTATGGATGGATGGATGGATGGATTTTAAGTTTATTTCACCTATCATGTTTGAATATTGTTACTTATTTATTCAAGTGGAAAATTATGGCTTAACATTTAGAAAACACATACATTTGAACTCAGTTTAAACTAGTTTACTAAGCTTTTTTAAAAAAATCTTTATTCTAGTTCTTTTTTTTTTTCAAAATTAGAATTGTTACAGTTTCTGGTTCACAATCTAAGTCATTCAACTCCCTGGAATCAAAGTGGCATATCAAATTTTTCTCCTCTGTGAGATATCAGAATGCTTAACTTTTTTATAATCTTAAGGTACTTTCCTAGATTTTAATGAAGAAACTGAGGCCTAGAGATAAGTGAGATACTAAGGTCACAATGAAAGTAAGTAACAATTATGGCATCCTGAGAATCCAAATGCCATACTCTTCCCATTATATCATGACAACTTTCAACTCATGAAAAAGTAGTTTTATGAGGTAATCACTGAAAAGAGAACGAAAATAGTTTTGCACAGAGAAAAGAAAAGCCTCTCTAAAACTCTCTTCCAGTAAGATAGGGAAGGCTCTGAAAAATTGGTAGAATCAGAATCTATTAAAATGATCTAGTTCATCAAACTGAAAGGGAAAGGTATTCTCCAAATAAAGTATAGCCTGGGATACAGCTCAAATGAAAAGGCAGAATAATCTGTCAAAGGAATGAATCAATGTGACAGACAAAAGCAAAAAGCAAAGAGAAGGCCTAGTAGAGGACACAAGAAAGGGGCAATCAGATAAATCAGCTTCAAACAGAGGGAAAGAATCTTGGCAAAAAGATATTCCCAAGACAGGACATATGTTCAAAACAACAGGTAACAAACTTTTGCCAAATTCTGACAATACGAAGAGAAGCCTTAGCAATAGAGAACAGTACTAAAAATTGAGTCTAATGAAAAGGAAATTGTTATTACTCCAGAGAAACACAAAAAAGAACGGTACTTACCTAGACTGAAAGCCTGTATTAATGAAAAAGGATCAAGTGCTGCTCTGAGAGGGTGGGAATGAGGGGAGGGAAGAAGAGGGGTCTGAATACCTTAACACTAGCAAAAAGGAGGGAAGAATCTATAGAGAATCAATAAACAAGCATTTATGAAGTAACCACTAGGTGCTAGGCACTGGGTAGGTGTTAAGGATACAAAGACAAAAACTCAAGCCACTGCCTTAAAAAAGCTTACATTGTCTCAGTGGCAACAAACTGGACTCATTTAAGTACATAAAATACAGCCAAAATAAAGGTGAAAGCCCAAAAGAGCTGGATTTATCAATAAGATTAAATTCTTTTTAAAAGGAGGGGCGAGGAGTGAGGAAGGAAATACGGAAATATAGAAAGGGAAAGAAAACACAAGTAATCAAAAGTGCTGTGATGAAAGCAATCTCCAATCTTACAAATGTTACAAAAGTTTATTCGTAATTACTCCTTTGGAACTCCCAGAAACAAAGTTAATATATAGTGGCTAAGTTCCCAGCAAGCTCTCAGTAGTTTATTTAACTCTTAGATCAAGAACACTAATAATGCTATAGCTTTTATTATTTCTAAGAGGAAAATCACCTCAATTTCCAAGCAGGGATTTGGGGTGCCCAGAAGACATTGTTACAGCTTTACTCGTTAAATAATGTCCTACTACATTTACCCAAATTCCATGGCAGAAAGCATTTCTCTTCCCCACCCCAGTGTAATATCCTTACCCTTCCACTTCCAGAGTATCAAAAAAAGAACTGCCTTCTACCTAAATGACTATCCTAATGGGATGCATCCCATTAGGGATGCCTGTGGCATTGATAGAAACCTCCTAAACTCACAGAGACCTTAATCGCATGTAAACAAAAAAGCGCTCCGGCAGAAAATTAAGACAAGAAGATCTTACTTTTAATCTAAGGGACAAATTCCCAAGGATAAGTGGTGGATCAAGAACTGAGAATACCGTGCATGAACTTAAGTCTCTAAAGTTTGTTCAAATGACTTTAAAACTTACTGAGCAATACTACTGTAACCTAAGAAGTGACAAAAATGAAGTATACAAGGAGGCATGGGAAGGAAACTGACACAAAGTGAAGAAAATGTAACTGGGAACACAAATATATGTGTGTATGTACATATATATTACACATACATATATACACATATGTAAAAGTTAATTTATTGTAATTTAATTTGCCACTTTCCTTTGCTTCAAAAAAAAGTGGCCACAAAGCAAAACCCTCAGTAGCACAAAGAATGTAAATGTCCTCAAATGTAAAAAGGTAAAGTGTGTTGAGGAAATCTTAGCATTATAGAATCCCACTCTCAGAAATCTAGTCCTTTACCTTGAATGTATTCTAAAACATTCCCTACTAGTGGTCATCTTCAACTTGTATTATTTCTCCAGAGATATTCACCAACCTTCTAACCCAGTCCATTGCATTTTTTTTGTACAGCTCTAATTGTTAGCAAGTTTTTCTTCATATTTTCTTCAAGCTTTCCTGAAGCTCTTGCCTATAATACTCACTAGTTGTTCTAGCCACTAAAGCAAAGCAGAATATATTCAAACACCTGAAATAGTCATTCCCATCCACTCCTGAGGCTTCTCCTCTGTAGGATAAACATCCCCATCTCCTCCAACCAATCTCTATATGAAACTGCTTTAATTCTCCTCACCATCCAGATTAAGCAACAGTGGATGAGCTCCAGTTTATCAATACAGCTGTCCAATAATAAAGTAATTTGGGGGTAAACACTAACAATAATGTGGGAAGAAAGGTCTCTTCAAGGAGTTACCACTTGAATTTAGCCTTCAAGGGAGCCAGGAATTCCAAGAAAACAAAGGAGAGCATTTCAGGAATGGGGAACAGGCTGTACAAAGGAAGAAGGAGTTTCATGTAGCCGGCATATAAAGTACATCCATTTGGCTAGAGAGGAAAATAATATAAAATGTCTGCAAAGATAGACTGCAATAAGATTGTAAAGAGGTTTAGTGTCAAGCAATATAGAAGCAACAGGGAGCCACTGAAGTTTCTTTAAACTAAGGGAGGAGCATGGTCAGACCCTAGGTGTTAGAAATGTTAATTTAGAAGCCATGTGGAGTATAGACAGAAGAGAAAACTGCAGATAGGAAGACAATATAGAAGACTTCTGCAATGGTTCAAGTAAGAGGTGATGAAGGCCTGGATGATGATGGCTATTGAGTGGAGAGAAGGGGGCAGAGACAGATATACTGTAGAGACAAAATAAGACCTATCAACTGATTGGATATAAAGGGTGATAAAGAGCAGAACATCAAGGATGACACCCATCTTGAGAACCCAGGTGACTGAGAGAATAGTGTTTCCCTTAATGGAAATAAACTTAAAAAGGACAAGTATAAGGATAAAGATAATGGGTTTTGTTTTGATCTTGCTGAGTCTGAGATGCCCATATAACAACTAAGTGGGGATGTTTGAAGGGTTGAGATTAAAAGTTTAAGACTTCAGGGCTGGATATGTAGGTCTGAGGGGCCATCTACATAGTGGTCATTGATAAAATAAAACCTGATAAGATCACAGAGAGAAAGGAGAAAAAAATAAAAGGGAGAAGGGACAGAGGGAGGAAGAGCTTAGGACAGAGCTTAATGCATGGAGATCAAGACATAAATGAAAATCCAGAAAAGAATACTGAAAAAGTGTGGTCAGCATGGCAAGAAGAGAACCAGGAGAAAGCAGTCATGAAAATTCAGGAAATAGAACTTATTGTCAGGAAAATCTAGGAAAGAGAGCCTATCTAAAAAAAGGAAATGTTTAACAGCATCAAAATACTGAAGTTTTAAAAAATAAACACTAAGAGAAAAGGCCACTGAATTTAGCAATTAGGATTGTTGGTAACCTTAGTAAGAGCTGTTTCAATCAAGTGGAAAAGTCAGAAACCAGAAGTAAGTAAAAATTAGCAAGTACAAGCAACAAATATAGAACAGATAAAGATCTTTTTGCCGTTCAATCATTTTTCAGTTGCATCCAACTCCTTTTCCCCATTTTGGGGATTTCTTGGCAAATACGGAGTAGTTTTCCATTTCCTTCTTCAGCTCATTTTACAAATGAGGAAACTGAAGCATAAGGACGTTAAGTGACTTGCTCAGAATTACATTAACTAGTTAAATATCTGAGGCCAGATTTGAACTCAGGAAGATGACAGCCTTTTCTAATTGATGGTCAGTGAAAGGGAAAAGATAAAGGACAAAATCTTGAGAGAATAGCAAGGTCAAATAAAGTTTAACTCCAAATAGGGAAGTTATTGGTCATAAGAGAATAAAACTTCAGAGATTTATCAACCAACAGGAAGTAAATGAAAAAATAACTTGAATAGGAAGCAAAAAAGCTGGGATCTAGTTCTAGCCCTATCACTTTTCTCCACTACATAACCCTAAGCAAGTGACTTCCCCTCTGGACCTCAGTTTCCTCATTTATAAAATGAGGGTGCTAAACTATATGAATTATAAGTTTATTTCAATATTTCAAGGACCTATAGTTTAATCAGTGGTGGCACTTCCTCCACTAATATAAATCACAACCCTTGTATACTTCCTCTGTGTGAACGGCTGTGCCAAAGAATTTACCACCCTGCAGCCAATCTGATGATGATCCTCTCCAAACTTATTTAGGTCAGTCCTTGAACAGTTATAAAGTCTGTCATTGGGCTCCTATCCAAAGCTCTTCCAAAATGATATGTCCTCTAAGAGATTGCATTCTTCTGTCAAAAGCCTTGGAGACCCATGGTCACATTCCTAACATAGTAAATTGTTTTTTAAAAATTCAATATATAAAGAGAAGTTGAAAATCAGGAAGAGACATAAGCTAAGAGGCAGATTCCCTGAGAAGACATGAAGGGAAAGGACCACAGCAACAAAAAGAGAGGTTGCCATTGGCAAAAAGAGTCATCTTATTTTCTGAAATGAGAGCAAAAAAAGAGAGGAAGCTCAGGACAGATGGCCTCAATTTTTTCAGTAAAACATAAAACAAAGTAATCTGATGACATGGAGGAGATTAGGCAGTGTACATGGCTTAAGAAGAGATGATATGGAAAAGCCACTGTGGGAAACATGACAGTGAGTAAATAAAGGAAAGTAAAAGAATTATAGTGCAGTACTAAGGGCCCAGTTGAGACTGGAAAACCTAAACATGTAATGGATATAATCCATTACAGTTGTGATTTCCTCTAACTGCACTGAATAGGAAAAGAGAAAGCAGATGGTAGCTTGGGATCTGGAAAGGAATGAGTAACAGAGTAAAATGAAAAACTCTGGAGTGGTAAGATATGGATTCAAATCTTATTCCTGACACTTGAATAAGTTGCTTAACTTCTCTGGAATTCATCTGCAAAATGAGCAAGTTAGACCAGGAAGACCCTGAGGACTCTTCCAGGTCTAGATCTATCAAACATTCAATAAGTAAACATTTATTAAGCACCTACTATATGCCAGGCACTGTGTTAAGTGCTAGGGACACAAAAAGAGGCAAAAGATAGTCTCAGTCCTCAAGGAACTCCTAAGATCTGTGACCTATGACCATACATTAATGAGGCAAGGGATTCAAGGGTCCAGTGTAAATTAGACTGCTTACTAAGGGACTAAGATTTGGTAGACTTTTTCAAAAGGATATAACTAGGTGCTGACACCCTTTCATTTGATAATCCCACGGAGCAAAAGTCTGGAGCAAATGAATCACAGAGTAATACAACAAAAGGCAGTTGGTCACTAGGATGCCAGGGCAGCCTCTAAAAAACTCAATGACAGCGGTAAGGCAGCTGCAGCATACATCTTTTTGCCATGAGAGAGCCAAGGAATATCAATTCCAGATTTCAAAAATGCTATAAAACAAATTGCTAATAATTAGTAAACAGATATGCACTTCTCCTTAGGAGTTAACAAAAGCCTATGTCCCAATATGAAACTAAAGTCACCATGGACATGAAATAGAAGACAGTTATGCAAGACTACTGAATGCCTCATAAAATCCCAAATTTAACAGCTATTGAATTTTATCTCACTTTGCAAAAAATGTTTTATCTTGTATACACTAAATTTTATACTTTTTTTTAATATCCAGAAGTTTTCTTTTTCCATCAGAATTTTAAACTTTCAGTCTTAAGGAAACTATCTTCACCAAAACTTTCTGTGATTGAAAAGTACTATAAGTAGCATTATGGTTCTAAGCATGAAGTTTCCAAGAGTTCAAGAACACATAAGAATATACACCAGTTTACTAAATATAATTACACAAGCTAAGAGAAAGCACATAATTAATTCTGTTAGGAAATATAGATGTGTATGTACACATCACACACAACATATATTTTTCATTACACATAAATAGTGAATCTTCCAAGAACAATTTTAACCATGAATACTTATATTAACGCCATTATGTTCATTTATAAGTAGCCCTAATAATCTTCAAAAATACCTTGAAGGAATTTTTCCTAACATTTGCCCACTCAAAAAACCTTTGAATTATGTAGTATTTACTTTCTCAAGAAACCCATAATATTAAGGCAATCTACTAAAAGAACTATGTTAAGATATGAAAATCTTATCATGAAAGGACATTGTAAATCCTACAAAATGATCTGGTCTTAAACTGAGTTCAGACCTTTTAAACCCACAAACCCAGTATGTGTACTGCTGCACACATCCCCACATTTTTAAAACAAGCTGGATTTAGTTGTCTAAACTTTGTACAGAGTACATGCAAGTGACCTGAGAAGAAGCCACCCACAGAGTTGGTACCCAGACAGAAAGAACACTTTCTAACTTATTTATATTGATAATGGGCATAAATTAACTTCAAGGTTTACTATGCATTTATATAACATTGAATTTCGAACTCTTTTGGGGATTATTTAAAACTAACTCAATTATAAGAAGTTCTTTCCCCTAAAATATATATTAACACATCAAAAGAACTTTCGATTGCTTCACTTTTAGTCCTCAAAGTTCAAGCTTAACAGCTGGTTTAACTTATACAACTTGTCATATGACAGGATGACACAAATTTAAAAGAAAAAAGTATAATACATATATTTCATTCCAAAAAAGTGTGATTACTGAAGGAAATCCTTGCTGATTTGCTTTCGTGTAGATAGGTACACCAACTATCTGTATTTTAAAAGTTCACTTGGTCATGGGAATAATCTGATGTAATAGTTATGAGATTTAATTACAATTGCATTTTAACAGGTGTTAAAATATCTAAACAAAACTAATTTCATTTTACTATATACAGTAAAGATAAAATTTCATAGCAATAACCATGTTTCTCAAATTTGTGTCTATCATTTGCTGAGCTCCTTGATCAGGTTGAAAAGTAAGCTGTAGAATCAATATTGAAAAACAAAAATTACTTAATCATCTTTATTTTATTAAAAAATTTAATGGCTGTAGACTTTGCAACACTAAGATGAAGGGTAAATTACATACATTTCATTAAACAGACATACAATAAAAAGATAACCTCAGAGAGACAAAACACTATATTTTACTGGAAGAAGTCAAAGAGAAAAATGAACCTCTGGAAAACTGAAACAATCATAGGTTAAAATTTGATATTCAATACATCTTTGAAAGCTCATCATATAAACAAAAGGAAGCTCAAAGAATTTTAAATAAAAAAATCTCCTTTTGAAAATACAGTCAGTATTCCTTTTGTTACAATAAAATTTTTTTAAAAAACGATTTATATAAGGTATTCTTTTTAAAATGGTTTTTAAATTATGGTAATTCTATCTTTTTAAAACAACATAAATTAAAACATGACAATGAGATACAAAAACATGTTGAAAAGTATCTCCTTCAAGCATACATTAATACAGCTGTTTTAATAAAATGTGTAATCATAGTTAAAGCCACAAATTAGCATATTTATATCAGCATACATTGGCAATTTCTTGCAATGTAGCTGGTTCCTCTTAAGGAATAAAAGAGTAATTCATAGTCAATAGAATTTTATAAAATGCATGACAAGTTGATCAAAACAACTAGACTTTCTAATTTCCTGGGGTTCAAAATTTTATTAATTTCTCCAAACTTTTACACTGTGGGGAGAGGAGATTTTTGGGAAAATGTCAGTGAGAAATTAATCAAGCATGATTTGTAAAATACATATATACTCTTCTGGTCATATTTTAGTGACAAATCTAACTGGACAACAAAGTAAGCAATATATCCAGAAATTGATTTCTTAAATGTCATTGAACTGACTATTCTGTTTTTAAAATGGGGGGGAGGCAGAATTTTAAATATATTCAATAAATAGTATCAAGCTTTTAAATCCCTCCAGATTGATTGCAGATATATAAAAAGCTTTAATACTACAGAAAACTGCTGAAGTATACATACAAATCAGTAACTGGCACTTTTCCTCATGGGCTTTCTATTTCACATTCTTTTTGAAAAAAATTTCAGTAAAGGTAAGAAAAATGCTGAATAAGTACTTTCTCTTCAATATGCAGAATATTCAAATTGTTTTTAATTGTTTCAATATTCGAAGATGACTTATTTCAGCTTTGTCAAATGCTTATTTCTGTGCTGACATTCCTGATTGATCCATCACATCCTGCTTTTCAAATAGAAAGAACAAAATCAAGTTGCCCTATTTTTAAGGTTAAGTAGTAAATAGTCAAAAATGATAGGGATATGCAAGTATTCCTATGTTGATTTTTAATAAAATTCCAAAGCTTATATAACAAGACTTGAATAGTCTCTTCCCAACAATTCCAAGTGGAACGCAGGCTAGAAAGATATTTATTCATGTAAAAGCAAACAGGGAGTAATCCAATACATTTTCCACCCCAACTGACAACTGCCTTCTCTTTTGTCGATGTTATAAAATATTGTCTACTGACAAAGGGAAAAAGGGAATATTTCACTTGTCAGTTCGAGTAGCTATATTGGGAGGATTACCAGTCATAGATTTAATTAAGTTATGCACAGGAAAAAAAATTTTTCAAGTAAACGGACTATTTAAAGTTCACTTCCAGCTCCTAAATTTGGGGAGGGAATACCTAGGCATAGAACATACTCCCTATTTGTCACTAGTCATTTCCCACCACCCACCCTGCACCAAACCCCCATTGTTCTATGTAAAAACTCACTGCTTCTCTATGGGCTAATGAAACCTAAATGGCAAGTGCCACATACACGTAGGAGATGATCACAGTAATCAACTCCCGCTGTCAACATTTCCTTGCCGCCTTCCTTCCAAGAAATAAAACCCTAATTTAAAGATAAAAAACGATTACAAACTGAGGGGAGGAAAGAGAGAAGGGGAGAGGGCGA
>CM053771.1:158450666-158505307 GCA_028658325.1 Potorous gilbertii | reverse complement strand
AGTGGGGGGGGAGAGAGAGAGAGAGAGAGAGAGAGAGAGAGAGAGAGAGAGGGAGGGAGGGAGGGGAGGGGGAGAGGGGGAGTGGGGGGGGGAGAGAGAGATCCCAGCTGCCCTTAAACCGCACCACTCTCCAGACTGATGGATGTCACTCGGGAGGGGGATGGGAAAGTCCCCAGAATGGTAACTACAGCATAATAATGCAACTTACAAAATCCATCTCGCCGCCCTTGGACAGAAGCGCTCCGGCCGAAGCCCTTTCCCCAAGAGCAAAGCTGCCCAAGGGCTGGGGACGCCCCTTTCCCTTAGTTGGCACCGCCAGCCCCTCCCCACGGGGGAAATAAACACCAGCAGCGCCGGGGTTTCTGGATATTTCGGATCCCTCCCTCACCCCCGCCTTCCCCGCGGACCTGGCCGAGGGGGACCGGGAGGAACGGGAAGAGAGGGAGAAGGCTCCGGGGCAGAGCCGGCGGGGTGACACGGCCGCCCCCCCACGCCCCAGCCCGGCCGGGGCCTCCGCCGGCCTGCGGGAGCGCACCCGGGCGGGCACGCACCGGGCCCACGCACGGCCCACTCACCCATCTTTCCTCTTGGCTTTGTAGACGTGACCGTAAGTGCCGCGGCCAACTTTGCAGCCCTCGTATTCAAACAGGTCCTCGACGCGCTCCCGCTCGCTGCTGAGCTTCACTTTGAAGTCATAGTCCATTGTCACAGCCTCCGGGCGGGCGGGCGGGGCGGGGGAGGCTCCGGGGCCGGGGCCGGGGTCGGGGCCGGGGGCCGGGGGGGAGCCGAGGCAGCCGCGGCCCCCGGGGTCCCGCCCGCTTCACGCCCGCCGGCGGCGGCACCACCCCGGCTGATGCAGGAAGAGGAGGAGGAGGCCCCGCGCCGGAGCCGGGGACATCCAGCGGAGGGGCGAGAGACGGAGCCGGGAGCGAAGGCGAAGGGGCCGGGGCCGGGGCCCGGAGCCCGAGCCGCGCTCGGTCCTCGTCCCCGGGCTGGCTGGGGCGGCGGCGGCGGCGGCGGCAGCTGCTGCCGCTCTCTTCTCCCTCTCTCTTCCTCCTCCTCCTCCTCCTCTCCCTCACACACTCACTCCCTCTCACCCACTCCCACACACACTCACCCACTCCCACGCGCAAGCACACTCACCCAGAGAGGCAGCGGCACAACACAACAGCCGGTATCTACACACATTCACACACACACGCACACACATACACACACACATACATACACACACTCACGCGCACACACACAAACACACCGAGGGGGAGAGCGAGACCGGAGGGGAGGGGGAAATCACGGAACGCGGCCGCGGCTGTCGCAAAAAAACGTCGCAAACCCTCCGGTTCCCTTCTCCTCCTCCTCCTCGTCTTCCTCCTCCTCCTCCCCCTCCCCGACAGCTCTCGGTCTCGGAGCTCGCTGCCCCTCGCGGCGACACCCGAGCCTCACGGAGCCGGTGGGACGAGAGTCGGAGGCAGCCGGCAAACTCCAGCTGGTGCCGGGCCGACCACGTGGACTAGTCCGAGGCGCAGGGACTACGACTCCCAGAAAGCAGCAGGCTCCTCCCTTCCCCGGCTCCCACCCCCTGTCATGACTCCGCCCCAGGAGGGAAGTTTCTATTGCATCCTGGGAGTTGTAGTCCTCGCGAGGATTACGTGCCTGTACAGAGCTGGAAGGAACCCTAGAAGGAAGTGAGGACATCGACGTTTGTTTCATGCGATGTGCCAAGCGCTTTACAAATACTGTTTCGTTTTCTCTTCACCACAGCGGGGCTCATAATAGCCCCTACTTTCGGAATGGTTGTGAGGATCGCTCGAGGCAATATTTGTAAAGCTTAGCATAGTGTCTATGAAATATTTCTAAAGATCGACCTGGTACCTGGCGCGTAGGAAGCGCTATCAAGTTTTGTTATCCTTATCCCCGCTGAGGAAACTGAGGCAGACCGACGTTAAGAGACTTGCCCAGAATCGTGGCGCCAAGAACTGTCTGCGATTGGATTTGAACTCAGGTCTCCCTGCCTCCAGACCAGCTGCTTTAGCTACTGAGCTAGTTTCCTGTTACTCTGGACTTTGGAAGTCACCTAGTTCAACCACCTTATTTCACAGATGATCAAAGTAAAGGTCTAGAGTCCTGCCCACAGTAGAGTCAAACCCTGTCCCAGATATTTCCTGCTGGGTAAGTCACACCTCGGTGTCTCAGTTTTCTCTTTTGTAGAAAATGGAGACTGGTCTCAGGGTCCTCACTGTTTTCTCTTCCAGCCCTAAATCTATATTCCCATCAACCAAAATATAATAAAAGCTCATAGTCTATTATTATAGGTATTATATCTGACCAAGTTACTATAGTTATAGTTTTACCCATATCATAGTTTACCAAGAACATTCCTAAAAACCAGCCTGGCAAAGTTGATAGTGCAAATATTATTTGCCTTTTTTATAGTTACAACAACATGAAACTCCACAGAGTCATTCTCTAATGCCTTAATAATGTGATGTGGCCTTGTCTTCATAAAGTCAGAGCCAGTGGAGGACAATATCTGGTAGTTTCCACTGTTGTGGAAAGGGTTCCAACATGACAAGAACCATAGACTGTTTCTCCTTTGTAAAGACTGTTACAGAGGTATATAGGGAGGTTCAGTACCAATAAACAGACTTCTTGTTGATGAATTTTTCACCCATAGCAACCTATGAACCAAAATAAAAGACAAAACAGTCCTCAATCCTGTGCTGCCCCCTTCTGCTTCTGCTGTGAGGGTGACAGAGTTGTAGAGAAAAGAAAAATGGTTCTGTGAATCACACAGCTGTAAACATTAATTTAACTACTTGAACGCAGAATGTTAGATCCTTATCCAACGACCACTTACTAAAAGCTGAATCATAGCAATTTTAACTTTTCAGTATTGATGGAACCAGAAGACATAGAAACTTGTAGTTAAATGGAAGGATGGATCACAGATTCTCCATGGAAAGGCACTTAAAAGAACTGGCCTACTTGGTTTTATTTTGCATTCAAAGATGAACAAGAAATATCCTAGAATATTTGATTATCTTATATGGCAGTGCTCAAAATAAATGTATAGGAAAATACCACTAGAAAAATTATTATAATTTATACATCAATATTGTTGCAGAGAATTGCGGTAATTTTGCAAATTCAAGAAGACCTTCCAAATTAAATCATCATCTACATTCATACATGGTGATATCAACATAAACATGAGAATGGAAGAACTATGTGAGAAAGGATAAAATGTATTTCAGGAATAAGGAATCCAAGAGGACAAAGAATTATATCCTACATAGAAATCCCACACCTATATGCCAGGTGTGGCCTGGAATATGCCAGGAATACTTTTTTTTTCAAATTTATTGATTTATTTGTTTTCAATTTTCAACATTCGCTTCCATAAGTTTTAGATTTTCTCCCTTTCTTCTTCCTCAAGATGGCATACAATCTTATATGAGCTCTACATATACATTATTAAACACATTTTCACATTAGTAATATTGCATAGAAGAATTAAAATGAATGGGAGAAACCATGAGAAAAATAAGAGAGAAAATAGTCTACTTCATTCTGCGTTCCCACTCCGTAGTTCTTTCTCTGGATATGGGTGGCATTTTGTATCCTGAGCCTTTGGAAATGTTTTAGGTACTTGCATTGCTATAAAGGGCTAAGTCCATCAAAAATAGTCTGCATACTCCCTGTTACTGTGTATAATGTTCCCCTGGTTCTGCTCACTTCACTCAGCATCAGCTCATGTAAGTCTTTCCAGGTTTTTCTGAAGTCTACCTGGTCATCATTTCTTATAGCACAATAGTATTCCATTATATTTATATACCACAACCTGTTCAGCCATTCCCCAATGGATGGGCATCCCCTTGATTTCTAGTTCTTGGCCAAGGAGGGCAGCTAGGTGGTGCAGTGGATGGAGCACCAGTGCAGGAGTCAGGAGGACCTCAGTTCAAATTTCACCTCAGACACTTGATGCTCACTAGCTGTGTGACCTTGGGCAAGTCACTTAACCCCAATTGCCTCATCCTGGGTCATCTCCACTCATCTTGCTGAATATCTGGTCACTGGATTCAGATGACTCTGGAGGAGAAATGAGGCTGGTGACCTGCACAGCCCTCCCTCACTTGAAACGAAGTCAAGTGCAAGTCATGTCATTATTTCTCTGATGGCATGGTCTTGTTCAGCAACGAAGGATGAGCACACACAGTTCTTGGCCACTACAAAAAGAGCTGCTATAAATATTTTTGTACATGTGGGTCCTTTGCCCATTTTTATGATCTCTTTGGAATACAGCCCTAGAAGTAGTATTTCTGGGTCAAAGGGTATGCACATTTTTATAGCCCTTTGGGCATAGTTCCAAATTGCTCCCCAGAATGGTTGGGTCAGCTCACAGCTCCACCAACAATGAATTAGTGTAACAACTCTCCCACATCTTCTCCAATATTTATCATTTCCCTGTTTTGTTATATTAGTCAGTCTGATAGGTGTGATGTGGCACCTCTGAGTTGTTTTGATTTGCATCTTTCTAATCAATAGTGACTTAGAGCATTTTTTCATATGACTACAAATGGCTTTAATTTCTTCCTCTGAAAACTGCTTGTTCATATCCTTTGATCGTTTATCAATTGGGGAATGATATATTCTTGTAAATTTGACTCAGTTCTCTATATATTTTAGAAATGAGGCTTCATCACAAACACTAGTTGTAAAAATTCTTTCCCAGTTTTCTGCTTCCTTCCTAATCTTGGTTGCATTAGCTTTGAACAAAAACTTATCAATTTAATGTAATCATAATTGTCCAATTTGTATTTCATAATGTTCTCTATCTCTTGTTTGGTCATAAATTCCTCCATTCTCCATAAATAGGACAAATAAACTATTCCTTCCTCCCCTAATTTGTTTACAGTATCAGCCTTTATATTTAAATCATGTACCCATTTGGACTTTATTCTGGTATACAGTGTCAAGCATTGGCCTATGCCCAGTTTCCACTACACTATTTCCCAGTTTTCCCAGCAGTTTTTGTCAAACAATGAGTTCTTATCCTGAAAGCTGGGGTCCTTAGGTTTATCACACGTAGACATGAATACTTTCTTAGAGAAAAGATTTGGAAAACAATGGGCATGATGAGCACCAAGTAACATCACCAAAAAAATTAAATAATTATAGTTTTACAAGCAAGAAACAACTTGTTCCTGATAGGGCAGCCATTGCTAAATCAGCTCTCTGGGTAGAGTCAACCTCTAACTTCTTAGAGCAAAGATCAAAATTAATATAAAACTAGATGAAAGAATTAAAAGATAGAATGTGCAATTGTAAAAAGTCAGCTCCAACTTAACTTATTTCAATAAGCTTTTGACACATAAAATAGAAAATGGATGTAGGAAAAGACATACCATGATCAAAACTTCACACCAAAGCACAATTGATATAAGTCAATTGTCATTATGTTGAAATCAAGGAAGCTGAAAAATCACCTTAGGCACCAAGTACTTGATCTATTTGACAAGTAGAGATATATCAGTCAATGATAGAACCAGGTTAGAATATAACCTTGTTTATAAAACCTTGCAGAAAAGGATAGTGGTAGATTATGAACAGTATCATCTCATGAAATAGTTTAAAAGCAGTGGAGGAAAGAAAAAGAGTTTAAAAATGGGTGAGAAACCAAACTAAAATAAACTCATCCCAAATCTATCTATTTAGCAATGAAAGTAAAAGGTGAACATCCACCAAATGAAAGATGTTTAATTAGGCTCTGTACATGTACAAATAACATCAATATGTTAAGATGGCATCTCTCAACATGAGAGTCTTGCTTGTGTTTTATAAAGATTGGAATGTGTAGACCTTCTACACTGGCCTGCCCTGTGATTTGGAGAAGCTTCTTTTTTTCATTGACTGTGTAATAAGAACTATTGCCATTTTTTAAATGGTCAGAGTCAGCACCAGCTAAGGATTCCAGCATTCATATCTGACGGACTGAGGTGACTTCTGTGAGAGAATCCACAGGTAAGGGAAGAGCCTTGTGGTCTTCCCGCCTTACCACAACCCCAAGTCAATTAAAGATTCTACTTCCTGTACCAGGACAAGAAAAGAATGAACAAAAAGATAAAACCCTAGGTCTACTTCTAGGATGATATAAAAGATCTGCAAAGATGTTTATAACAAACTCTTTTCACCATCAAGGACAGTGGAGCCATCACATTTGGTGCAAACATTATAGACATAGATATATTTATTCCAAAAGTGAAGAAAACTCCAAAGACAACAAATGTGAGCAAGTATATACAGTGGACTAGGACATATGTCTAGGCAGGACACTTTTTTTTAGTTCATTGAGGGATTAAATCCAAAGAAGGAGAAGATATCAAAGCCATAGGGAAAAATAAATCACATATTACCAATAAACAAAACAAAACAAAAACCCAACAGCACCTAAGAGAACATAGGATCAAAAAATTATAGATTTAGAGATGAAAGGGATCTTCAATAACTCCCGACCAACGTGGCTATTTTTTCATTTATATAAAATTCTTATGAAAATAATACATTTACAAATGTATCAAGGGTGCTTTTGATGAAGATTAGTAAGGAACTAGTAAATTCACAAGAAATATTTACAGTAAATTATGACTATTATGTTATTTGCTGAGGTGGGATGAGGGAGAAGATGCTACAAAATCTCATTTATCATAGGTTAAGTTAAAAAAAAGGCATTCAATTTGTTATAATGTAAGGTACTCTCCCCCTTCCAAAGTGAATGTTTTAGTTGCTGAAAGGGATGGGAAAAAAGGAAATCTGTATGAGAAAAACAGCTTAAGAAAGTTCTGAGGACCTGAGAGAAAACAACTCTCAGAAAAATGACCTGTTTGAAGTTGAAAGGATAATGTGAAGGTTGGTGGTGGTGTTCAGTCATTTCAGTGGTATCCAACTCTCCATGACCCTGTTTGTAGTTTTCTTGACAGAGTATACTAGAGTGGTTTACCATTTCTCTCTCCAGCTTATTTTAAGCTGAGGAAACTAAGGCAAGCAGGGCTAAGTGATTTGCCCAGGGTCACATATCTAATTAAGTATCTGAGGCCCTGCACTCTATCCACTTCACCACCTAGCTAACCTGATCTAAACCTGGGGAAGGTTATAGGTAACAGCAAGGACCTTGGCATACACAAGAGGGCCTGCTGGACAGGTTCATAGATCTGCTTTTCTAAAAGGAAAGCAACTTTTGAGAGGTATACAATCTACTTTAATCAAGCACAAATATCATTCACTTAGTTCAGGGAGAAAAGTCAGTACCCTAAACTTCAGAGAAAATACAAACAGACAAATAAAGGTCAACAGACGGAGCTTCCAACTGTCTGTCTGTAAGCAATACATACATACATCACAGGTCAACAGACAGATCCAAATGATCATTACATACATAAATAGTTCCCAGAGAGAGGCACCAACATCTGGGTTTTCAAAGCTGGGGGCTCCTTAGCAGCTGCCCAGAGTCTCACGTGGCCAAACAAACACTTCCAATGAGTAAGCCCCAAAACAAAACCTCAGCTCAGAGTATATCTACACTTTTCAGAGCCAGAGGGCATCACAACCCTTGAGAACCAGTGCCTCATTAGAAATTAACAAAAAGTGATGGCCTTCCTACAAAACAAATCTCCCCTAATCAAACTACACTTAATGGGTGGGGAACCACTTTAACTCTCATTAACATAATTAACATTACCCTATATGACATTGTTATTTATTAGTTCATTTACATATGACTTTTCAGACTTTCTAAGGCTATAACTGAGCAACTACAAAAAACTATTTGGGAAAACGAATTGGGAAAATTTGCATATTGTCTATTTGTGTCATACTTGAAAAAATTTTGAACTTGAGTTTTTCAGCCTGAAATAGAGATAGGACAGACAGAGGTTAAAGACTTACTGAGGAGGTGCAGATTTAAGACATTAGAAGTCACAAGCAGAATGTAAAAGGAATTGGAAGAAGATAGAGAACAAACAATGCAAAAGTAAAGAGAAGCTGAGAAAATAGCTGCTTAGAGCTAAGATAATTGACAGGAGAAAGACATGCTTTTCAGTCACTTTTCTGGGAACCATGCAGATTGAATACAAAACTGTGTTTTGCTGAAAACTGATTAGCTGGTTAATCAGTGTACTGTCCTTTGTCACCATCTACAGCTTGAGAGAGGGGAAACTTTTCAAGGTTGCCTATACTGTCCTTTACCGCCCTCTACAATCTAACATGGATTTAAATAAATAGTGCCAGGCCTGGAATCTGGAAGACTCATCTTCCTGAGATCAAATCTAGCTTCAGTCACTGAATAATTGTGTGAATCTGAGCAAATCACTTAACCCTGTTTCCCTCAGTTTTCTCAGCTGTAAAATGAACTGGAGAAGGAAATAGCAAACTACCCCAGTACTTTGTCAAGAAAACCCCAAATGAGGTCACAGAGAGTCGGAAATGATGGGAAAAAACGACCGAACAATGAACTAGGAAAAGAGGAAGAAGGAGGAGGAAAGCAATCTTTGCAAAAGTTTTGCAAGGAGTTACACTTCCTTGAGGAGAAACATTATTGCTTGCAGCTGATTGAAGAAATCAAAATCCTGTTCCATAAAGAGTTGGCTAGGCTGTCTATAGTGCTTTTCAACAACCAGTCAAGGAAGCAGATGTAGAAAGCTTAAGACTCCGGGTTTTGGATTGCTATTTTACTTAAAACAACAAGTGCAAAGCTGATATATTTTTCCTAAAAGAGGATATCATTTTCTCAGCGTCTTGCCAAGGGTGGCTATGTGCTAAAAGAACTTAACACTGCTTCAATGACCTGAGAATATCAGAGAAGCATCTTCTTTGAGCAGGAGAGTTGTGAGGACCTGCACAGGAACACATAGTAAAGAAATAGTTTGGACCAACAAGTGATATATTATTCCCTAAAGACACTAAGGACATTAAGGTCTACAGTGTAATGTTACAAGTCACCCCAGGCACAAAAGTTTCCTTACTCATGAGCCATTCTGTGAGGTATTTATAACTGTGTTCCTATTTTCCCAAAGACATATTAGTTACATTGATGGGAGAGTATGAACCAGGTTAATGGGTGAGTACTTTTGCTTTCTAGTAAGTAAATGGCAGGGGCAGCTAGGTGGTGGAGTGGATAGAGCACCAGTGCAGGAATCAGGAGGACCTGAGTTCAAATCTCTCCTCGGACACTTGACACTCAATAGCTATGTGACCTTGGGCAAGCCACTTAACCTCAATTGCCTCATCCTGGGTCATCTTCACTCATCCTGCTGAATATTTGGTCACTGGATTCAGATGACTCTGGAGAAGTGAGGTTGATGACCTACCTGCACAGCCCTCCCTCACTCCAAACAAAGTAAAGTGCAAGTCATGTCATCATGTCTCTAATGGCATGGTCTTCTTCAAAAACAAAGGATGAACACACACAAGTAAATGTCATGATGAGTCTTACTTTTGCTCTCTCATTTAGTAAATATTTTATGTTTTAAAATTAGTGGTATTTTTATGACTGTTTTGTGTAAATGGGAAATATACTAGAAGGGCCTCATAAATTGCAGTGGTAAGTAGTAGTAGAACTCAGTCTTTCCAACATACCAAAGTTACCATAGAATCTTAAGAACAATCCTAGTAGCTGAGAGGCTACCCCCATGGGAAATCACCTTGACTTTGACCTACCAGGTTAGATGAATGAACCAGGCCTAATCCAGAAACAGAGAGAGCCTGGAGAGTTCTGTGCTCAGCAAAGTACTGCTTTCAAGGAGCATCTCTAAATAGATACCTCTCAGACTTGTATTGAAAATCATATAAGATTCCGTAAGGGGATTAGGGAATATTGACAAAGATAATTTATTAAGTAAATTTTAAGCCACTAATATCAATTGAGATATAGTACAGAAATACTTATACTAAGTAAAATTTTTCACCACTGTCATGGAGAGCATCTTATATTCCAAATCAAAGAGAGATTCCCTGTAGATTGGGAGGTTCTACAAATTTTCCTGTTTGTGAATAATGTGCTGGTTTCCTCAAGTTCTGGAACATCATTATAAAGATTCCTAAATGAGATCCATAATCACTCAAAAGAGTCTATTCTAACTACCCACACAGGAAAAATCAAGTAGATGAAGAGTGCGTATTGTTCAAACTATGATACAGAATTGGATAAAAACTTTATACACCTAACCTATGTCATCCATCAGTGTGTGTGTGTGTGTGTGTGTGTGTGTGTATGTGAAATAGATATTGTAAAAAGAACAATGAATTGGGCCTAAAATTGAACAGGAGGAGGAAAGAGTGCTGGAATCCCTTTAAGAAATTACAAAGTTCCTTAAATTATATCAAATGTGATAAGATCAATATCTGACATAGTTTCTTCTCCCCTGATATGTAGTTAAGGCTAGTTCTTTCCCTAACGTCCAAAGAAAGGGTACCTACGACTTAATTGGTTCAAAAGATGAAGGCTCAAGCCAAGATGCTATTGACACTATCTTCCTAGTGCTTCTAGCCATGTTAACGTGACTCCTTGGTCATTTAAAGGATATAAAACATCTGTCCACATAGGAGTTAAGACCCTCCAAACTTAGTAGAAATCCCAAGGCCACTTGAATCTCCAAACCTTGCCTTGATGAACAGGAAAGTTTTCATATGAGGGTGAAGGGGCCCTGTCTAGCCAAGCTAAGTATTTTATCTTCATTAAGTATCCTTCCTATGCTATAGGTAAATAAAATCCCTTTGAATGACTGACAGACTGTGCCTTTCTTTGTACCATGCTGTCTCTTATATAAAATAAATAAAAAGTGTTTTTCCCTCTGAAAATGTGATTTTATTGATGTATGGAATTCCTAGTATGGAAATTCTTAGACCAAAGCACTTCTAGAATTTATAATCAAAATTTCCTGGAGAATTAAGAAGTTAAGTGTTTTGTTCATGCTCATGTGACCAGCATACTGCAGAGCTGGAATTAGAACCAAGGCCTTCTTGACTCTAAGATCAGCTCTGTAGCTTAATATGCCATCCTACCTCTTTTCTATACCAATACTTCTCCCAAGTAGCTGGTGCTTGGAGGGAGGGGTTAAGTCAGGATGGGCAAATAGGTGGGTGAGAACTCATTCCATTTCCTTTTCTCCCCATCTGAAGCCCTATGTTAAGCTTAATATTCAAAAAAGTTCTATTGTAGAATATTAATCAAATGGACTAAGATGTAGTGGGAAGTTGTCTGATCTTTAGAAAGTCAAAACAATGTATATCCTTTAAATGGTGCTTGATTAGCCATAAATGATCTTCCAAAGGAAAAAACTCCAGAACCAGATGGATTCAAAAGTGAATTCTATCAAGCATTCAAAGGAAAATTGATTTGAATATTACTTAAATTATTTGCAAAAATAACAGAAGAAAAAAATTTAACCAAATTCCTTCTATCACACAGATGTGGTCTTTATAAATAAACCAGGGGAAAATCAAAAGAGGAAAAGAAAACTATAGATCAATATCCATAATAAACAGATGCAAAAACCTTAAAATACTATAAAAGAGGTTAAAATGCCCTATCACATACATTATACACTGTGACCAAGCTGGATTTATGCCAGGAATTGCCGGATTAGTATAATATTAGGAAAAGTATAAACTCAAATAATTTTATTAATAAGTCAATAAAATTACATTATTGAAGAAAAAGCTTTTGACAAAATACAGCAGCAACTTCTGTTTTTAATTAAAAATATAGGAATAAAATGAACCTTTAAAATTGTATATAGAATATATCTAAAACCAAGTGATACCACTTTTTATAACAGAGACAAACTAGATTCTTTTCCAGTAAATTCAGGGGTGAGACAAGGATGTCCATTGTCATCAATTCCATTTGACATAGTGTTCGCATAATTTATAGCTCACAGTCCATTTATGTAGAATTTTCCTCATTGGTAGGGATTGATTATTTAATGTATCATACCTGCATGAAGAGACAGTTACCAAGAGCTTGAGAGAAAAGAAATCCTAGTCTACATATAAATCTATTTTAAGATTTAAGGGGGTAAAGCTCAATTGTACAATGAAAATTCACATATCTATTTGGAGATTAATTTTAAAATGTCTGTTAATTTCATAGGGAAATTTGTTGAGTTATTATCTTTTAATTGAAAGCCATCACTGAATGCCAGAAGGCTCTATTTTAAACCATGGAAAGATACAGCATATAGGAGGCTGAGACTGAAACTGAAACTAGAAGTAGTTGGCAAGTGAAGACTGAGGAAAACAGTAGGGTGTCAAAAAAAGTAGCTCTGTGGGAACATGTGTAGAGAAGTGGCAATTGGTGACAGAAGACTTCAGGTCCATGATTCCTGATTGGATGGAAGGAAGCAGTCTCCTAAAATGAGCTTAAGTTCCAGGTATTACTCTTCAATATATACTAAAGTTCAAGAGAAGTAAAGACTCTCAGAAGCTTGTGTTGCTCTTTTCTGCCACCTCTGATTTGAAGGTGGAAACAGAAAGGTGAAGGACAAGTTCTGATGCTGCTTTCCTATATAAAAAGAGCTGACATTCATAGGGGGTAAATGGTGAATTATGTGAGTTTAGTTCCCCACAACAGAGCTACCAGTGGGACCCTGAAAGAATTTAAGTGTAACTATATGGTGGTGGTCTTTCTCTACCAGGATGAGAGCAAATTGTATCAAGCAAACCAGAACAGAGGCCACTAAAGTCTAAATAAAGTCTAAATAAAGAAAAGTCTAAATATGTCTATATGAGAGTTATAAAGCAGTATGGAGTAGGTAGAGACACACCCCATAATCCATTGCCCTTGAAGGTGACTGCTAGCTTAGTATTTTCTATGTGTTTATTAACTTGTTATACCGAGTTGGGTAAGGGGGTCCCAATACCATTAAAGAATCCATGATTCTACAATTTATCCTTTTTGTATGATTAATGATGCCATTAATTCTCCCAGTTTTTGGCTAAATGCCTTGGAGTTGTCTTTGAGTCCAGTATCTTTCTTAAGTCTATTTACCAATACAGAATTAAAAGGTCTCAGTTTCCATTATCTATAAAATTGAGGCAGTTGAATTAGATGATCTTTAAGGTTCCTTCCAGTCCTATCTACCTGCAAGTCCATTATTTCTTCATTTACAATCCCTTTTATCTATCTCTCTCTTTTTATTTCCATTACTTTTTTAATTTAATTTTTTAATTTTTTAGTTTAATTTTTTAAATTTAATTTTAATTTAATTTTTTAATTCAATCCTTTTTCACTTTATTCTTGGACTATTGCAATAATCTCCCACCTAGTATATTTTGGTGCCTTTTAAAAAAATATCAGAGTTATTTATAAATATACTCTCATTCTCCACCTTCCACTGAACCCTACTTTTTTAGAAAGAAAAGTTTGTTTTGATAGGGCCTGTTTTTACTTTGATATAGGGAGTTCCTGATGAGGAAATGCCAGCTTTTGATGCATGATGGTACTTGCTCTGCAATTTATCATCTTAGAAAGCTGCCTGGGGCACTGAGAGGTTAAGTTATTTGTCCAGGATCATACAGTATGTGTGAGAGGCAATACTTAAATTGAGAGAGAGAGAGAAAGAGAGAGAGAGAGAGAGAGAGAGAGAGAGAGAGAGAGAGAGAGAGAGAGAGAAGGAAGTCAAGTAGGAAGAAAAAAGAGAGAAAAAAGAAAGGAACAAAGGAAGAAAAGAAGGAAGGAAAAAAGGAAGGAAGGAAAGAAGAAAAGGAGGAAAAATAAAGTAGTTAAATAAAGTCTGTTTCAAAACATAGGAAATATTCCATTTTCATTCCCAATGTCTTTAATGATAGGAGACAAAGGCATTTTATTATGTGATAACTGGGACTGAGATTAGTCATTGCAATTAATTTCAATTTAGCTGCCGTTTAGTGTTGTTTTTGCTTGCATTATTGTAATTATAGTGCATATAATTCTCTTCTTTCTTCTCTTTATAAAAATTCATATAAATCTTCCTGTGTTTGTTAGTTTCTCAAATTCATTGTTTTATGCATCACAATAGTATTTCATCACATTCACATCCATTTCAAAATTAATAGATACCTAGTTGGTTCCCAATACTGTGCTTTCATAAAAAGACTTCTTATGATGGTTATTTTGGTGTATTCATTTTGTACACATTTTGGCACCTTTCTTTTTGCCTCTGTCCTCCTTGGGTTATATTCCCAGTGTTGGGATTGCTACATAGAAGCATATGAACAGTTTAGTGACTTTCCTTGTGTAGTTTCAAATTGTTTTCCAAAATGGTTAGACTAATTGATGGGTCTACTAAAAGTGTATTGTTGTACCTATTTTCCTAAGGTACCTCCAACATTGACTTTTGTCATCTAGGGGTAGGCACTATAATTAAGAGATGTTAGGAAAGGTATCCTGTAGAAGATGAGCTTTTAGCTGGGATTTGAAGGAAGTCAAGATATAGAGATGAGGAGGGAAAGAATTTTAGGCATGGAGGACAGCCACAGAAAATGACCTGAAAAAAGGGGAGTATCTTGTTTGAGCAGCAAAGAGACTAGTGTCAATGGATTGAAGAGAACATGGTGGGGGATGGTGTAAGTTCCAGGTATTACTCTTCAGTAATTGAAGAAATTGAAGGTCTTAAATGCCAAGTATAGGATTTTATATTTGACCCTGGAGGTGACAGGGAGATAATGGAATTTATTGAGTACCTGGGTGATATGGTCAGATTGATGCTTTATGAAAACCCCTTTGGCAGCTGTATAGCCTGGAGTGGGAAGAGACTTATGACAGGCAGACCAACCAGTGCCTTTTCCCAAAGTAAGCACAGAGCACGGGACCATCCATCTGCTACTTCTCCTTACTGATTTATGACTGGCTCCTTTCTAGGCTACATGATTTTGGTGATATATTTCATATCACTTCCCAGGCTCGAGTTATTATTGATAATGAGCTGCAGCCTATTTATGTATATTAGATTACCTGCTATTTTGTAACTATTACTTTGTAGTTATTCTCAATTTTGAGTGGCTTAGGGAGTTGGAACTTGGACCTGGGGAGAAGGGAAAAGGCAAGGGGCAGAAGGAAAGGAACCATGGGAAAAGGAGATGAATCAGGAGTCAATTCTTTAAACTGTGTTTTAGGAAGTAAGAACTTTGCTAGTAACAGTTTAATGTAACAGTAAGAATTTGTCATAGACTGGAAATTGGGAAGCACTTGTTGCAGAAACCCTTAGGTTGATTGATATTCACGGCAGTCAACAATCTGGCCTTAACCTTTCCTTCCAACCTTAGGTTGACACTGGAAAGTATCAAGGAAAATTTATTAGAGTTCAGAGGAATTGAACACCTTGGCCAAAGAGAACTCCACCCTTCTTCAAAAAAGGAGAGAGAAAGAGAGGGACACAGAAATGAGGGCATTTTATAAAGTTAGTGCAGGACAGATCCTCCCATCAGAGGACAGATTGATCCGTTCTCTTTCGGGTCAGAATTTTTTGACACGCCCACTGTACATCATTAACAAACACAGTTGTTACGATGACTTCATGTTCTCTTTTCTGATAGGCTTTCCCTCAAACACTTGTCAAGCCTTTGCACAAGTTTCTGACCTTTAATCTGACTGCTAAGTCACAACTCCGATTAACTACCACCATTGAGAGTTTTGACTCTCAGTCAAGGAGGAAAAGGAATTTTTTCCTTCATTTCCCACACTTATATCTTCCCTTATTCTTCCTTTAAGAATCCTCTGAGGCCAAGAGAATGACCATCTTTGTGGGCAGCTAAAGTAGAATTAAGGTGCATATCATGGAAGGTGAGAAGGTTAACGAACTAGGAGGTCAGAGTGTTTGAGAGGACATCAACATATGGGTTGAAATCTCTAAATATAAGGCTTGGGGTAGGAAGGAAAACTGAGGGTCAAATACTGGACTCCTTGGGGGAGAGGACTGATGATGAGGCATACTACCCATCTCTTGACAGAGGTGATGGACTCAAGATGCCTAAGAAATTTTCAGACAGTCATTGTTAGAACTTATTTTGCATGACTCTGCATATTTGTTACAATAGGTTTATTTGTCTTTTTTCTCAATGGCAGGTGAGTGGGAGGGAAAGAGGGGGCTGGGCATAGGTTAGTCTTCCCTTCCCACCAAAAAGACAAAGAAAAGAAAGAAAAAAAGAGAAAAGAAATTAAAGAGGATATTTGAAGCATTTATTGCACAAGAGAATAGAAGGAAGGACAAAAGAAAAACAGAGGACACCTTTGAAAGTTTCATGTTGAATTTAGTACATAAAGCATTTTTAAAAATCAAGCTATACATGATCAGGACTCACAATTTCATGTATAATCCTTTTTCTGTTCTATTGTGTATATGGAAATGTTCATCTTATTTGGTATTGAGTTCAGAATTTTTTTTAAAAAATGAGGATCCTCTGATGTATTCAAAGTAATCTACTCACTAACCTCTGAACATGACTCATATCTTCCTGTCTCCATTTCTCTTCTCATACCATTCGCTATATATATACCATATTTAGCTACCCTCCTCTATTGCCATCTATCAAAATCCTACCCATCCATCAAGGCTGAAATAAAACTTTACCTACTCCTCCACCACAATGATCTTTCCTTCTTCCAAAGTCCTTTATCACTTGTTGTCCTAATTATTCATACTTGTACTTATCATACACCATCTTGTAATTTACTTATTTCTGTGTAAACAAATCTCCAGTGAGATTACACACTTGAGAAAGGTAAGGGCCATGTCTTAGACTTCTTTGTAAGCCCCACAACACCAATCTTTTGTGCCACAGACACTCAAGAATAATTGTGGACTGAAAACTGCACTTCAATATTTCAATGGATCTGTTATATTATTGATGTAGAATCTCCCTCTAATCAGTCAACAAATATGAGTGAAGCACTAAACATATGCCAGGCACTCTACTAAGCACTAGGGCTACACAGAAAAGTAGAAACACAGTCCTGGTTCTCAGGGAGCTCACGTTCTAATGGGGAGACAACATGCAAATAACTATGTTATAACTATGCAAGATAAATTGCAGTGTAAGTGGGAGATAACCTCAGATAGAAGGCACTAGCAATAGGGACAATTGGATAGAACCCTGCAGAAGATAGAATGTGAGTTGACTCTGGAAGGCAATCAGAAAAGGCAATAGACAGACCTGAGGAGAGACAGAATTTCAGGCAAGGGGGACAGTCAGTGAAAAGACCAACCAGAACATACATGTACGCTGGGTTTGAATAAGAGTAAGAAGGCAGATATGATATCATGAAGTATGAGGAAAGGCATAAAATGAAGGAAAACTGGTAAAATAGGAAGGAATAAAGTTATCAAGGTCATTAAACATCAAAGGGAGCATTTTCTATTAAATCGAGGAGCTATTAGGGAGCCACTGGAGTTTATTGTGCAGTGGGGTGGGGGAGGTGACATTGTCAGACCCGCACTTGAACAAATAGATCACAATCCATCTCTACCTTCTCTCTTGTGTGATTCTCATGCATGTTCTTTCATAGATCCTCCATAGAGTACCTTTCAACATGCTGCAACCAACCTTACTTTAGGAATTTTTACATTTTATGGGTATCAGTGCTATACTTCACCCTTTTTTCTATTATGCAAAGACTGGCTGATTTCTTTTTCTGGTCACTGGTCACACATTTTCTTCCTTCCTCACTTTCTTCTTTTCTTCCTTCTTTCCTTTCTTTCTTCACATTCTTTGACTCATTAAATCCTATCCCATTGTGACCCAAGTAAGATTTACTGAAAGCTTATATCTTGACTTGTGTCTAGGGACTCCTCAAAGAGGAAAATAGGTTAGTCAATGTGTAATGTAAATCAGAAATGAGATAGGTATTTATTTCCTTCACACATACACACACAGAGACAGAGACTGTGACAGTTAATGGAAAAGAGTCTCATTGGCTCACTTTGACAGAAAAACATAAACAAGTAAACAATGAGCAGAGATAACTATCGTTATGATTTTCCAGGACACTGAGACTTAACACCTTCATCAAACATTAAGCATTTGCCAGGACTGTTAAACAATAGAGATTTCACATTTCACTTACCCTCATCACTGTCCCTCCCCCCCAACCCCCAGGGAGACATCCTGTATCTTGGGACAGCAAGGAATGGGTTTATTCTCTGGCCTGTGGTCTTGGACTTCCTCAGTGCTGGAGAAGTTGCTAAAATCTCCTTTTGAAGTGTAACTAGCACAGGAGTATGCTAGAGGCAGTTTGAACTGGCTGGTGAGAGTAGCCATGGTAAATTTTTAGCGTGAATATTCGGTTGTTCAGTCATGTCCTCCTCTTTGTGACCCCCATTTGGGGTTTACTTGGCAAAAATGCTGGAGTAGTTTGCCATTTTCTTCTCCAGCTCATTTTGCAAATGAGAAAACTGAGGCAAACAGGAGTGAGTAACTTGCCAGGGTTCCATTGCTAGTAAGCATCTGCAGCCAGATTTGAACTGAGAAACATGAGTCTTCTTAATTCTAAGCCCAGTGCTCTATCCACTGTACGCCTAACTACCCTGTGGAAGCATTTACAATTTGGAAATCAACAAATACTGATTGTCTTAAAACAGAAAGTGCTGGAGAAAATGTTAATCATGAAAGTTAAAATTAAAAGTGGTCCCTGGTTATGTTCCATCCACTTACCCAGACCCATTGTCAACATTTACCAGCACACCCCTTCCCAATCCCCTCCCCTCCACCTCCAACCTCAACTGAGAACCTAGGATCCAAACTATGGTAATCCACAAGGTCACCTCCTAGTCTGAACATATTCACTTTAAGATTAATTCAGTCATCTACGATCAAGCAAAGAAAAAGCAATTGGAGGATTGGATCTAATTTGACCAGTTAAGCATCCCTGCTTTAGTTGCTACATGGGAACAGCTGACATACTTCTGGGACAAAGTCACCTCTCCCACAAACTTTGTGGGGAGTTTCTGAATCACATGATGCTACCTGGTAGGTAGAAGGAAGAAAGAGGCCAGGGTGGAGTTCCTTCCTTTTTAAAGTTTCAGTGAGTCAGCAGTTCATCCTGCCTCGTGGCCAGTAAGGGGATTCTTCTACTAGAACTGAGTCAAACCTGGCCACTGAGAAGCAACCTGGGAGTTCTTCAAACCCAAAGCCCTTAGGGCAGCTTTATGAATGTCCTTTTACAGAAGGAATGTTGCACTGAGGATCCTTTATTCAGTTGTGCTTGGACTAAATGTCCTCTGAAGTCCCTTCCAACTCTGAAATTCTGTCCCTGTCATTCATTGAGAAGTTCTCATAATGTACCTCTGTCTCCTCATCTATAAAATGAGTAGGTTGAACCAGATGGTTTCTGAATTCTCTTCTAGCTTTATATCTCTGATCTTCCCATCTTTTTTTTAAAGTAATTGCCCTCTGAAAACCCACAGAAAATAAGTTGTGAGGTATAAAGCCAACTGTAAAAATGCAAGGACGTTCAGTAATCCGTTTATGAAAGTGAAACAAGTCCCCGGAGTGGATTAATAACCCCATTGGTCATGAAATGATAAACTATACCTGGATCACCCTTAAAAGACAGTTCCCATGAAGACAAGCTGGCCCTAGGATCAAGCAGAAACCCAGCTCCTACTAAGACATGTAAAAGACCACAGTGCAGGAGAAAAAGAACTATGAGTAGAGGCAGGCACCAGAAACAGTGGGGCCAGGACTCAAAGAAAGACTGATTGAACCCTAGAAATGTCAGGATGGATACTGTGTTGATGAAATCCTCCATACTACAGATGCCAAAGCTGTAATTCTTATTTCCTTTTTCTTTGACTCCTTCATAGGAGTCTCTAAGTCAATCCACAAACATTTATTAAGTACTTATGTGTCCTAAATTCTGGAAATACAAAGAAAAGCAACAATATGAAACAAAACAAAAAACCTACAGTCCCTTCTCTTTAGGACCTTACATTCTAATGGGGAAGACAACATATAAATATTTAGGTACGTACAAAATATATAGAGAGAATATGAAGATAATTTGGAAAAAGGAGACATGGGAGTGAGGGGAAGGTAGGCCAAATTCCCTTTTCTCCAATACCAAGTAATCCCATGTAGCCTAAAGCTTTTTGCTCTGGTCAGGGCAAAGGTCAGTTTACCTTTCCTTGTATTCAGTATTTTCTTCACCTTTATAAACAGTGCCAACTATAGGTGTTTGCAAATCCAGATGTATAATTAGAATTATAGTTGGGAGGAGGCTGATGTTGATCATATCAGGTGAAGAGGAAAGAGAAATGTAGAACTGGGCTGACTTTCCTGAAGGGAGTCAGCTAGAAAGATAAATAATTGTTAGAACTTACCAGAGGGTTATACAAGGACCCCCAAGGAGGCATTGAGTCAGTAATAGGTTAAGGAAGCCAGTAGCAAGAGCTGAATAACTATTCACCAAACTAGCCTCAACTGATAGACTGTGAAATTCAAACTCACTAGCCTATATTTCAGGCCCAAAGTCACCCTTTCCAACCTTATATCCTGTTCTTTCACTACAGACACTCTGTGCCCCAGCCAAACAATACAGATACATCAGCAGCTGTCATGATCTCATTCATGCTATTTTGTTCATGTGGATGTCCACTTCCTCTCACTTCATCCCTATCACTTTCTCTAGAAATCCTACCTATCTTTCAAGGTCAAATTCAAGCTACTAAGAAGCCTTCCCCATTCCTCACAATTGATATGATCACTTCTTTTTCTGAACTCCCCAGGCATTATCCCCCTTTTCTTATTCTGCTTTACAGCTATGTTTCTTAACTAGATTGTGAGAGATGCTCTTTGACCGTTACCAAACCATGCCTTGAGGGAAAGACAATGGCCTCAGGTGATATCAAGGAAGCAGCTCAACATCGCTCAAATTGCCCTTCACCCATTTCTCACTTGGAGGAAACCGGAATGTACCCAGAAGGACGCAGAAAGGTAACTGTACCCTTGGGAGATAGAAAAAGAACACAAAAACTTAGACTAAAGGGAAGACACTTTTATTTATCCCAATCTCTAGTACTCTTATTCTGCAGTGGCAGAATTATGAGATCCAAATTTAGAGAAATACCATGTATGTAGCATTGTTTGCCAGGGGTCTGAGAAACAGCTGAGCTTGAAGGGGATGCTGTAGCAGCTTGGGAAAATTCCCTATATGCACAGACCTTGTCGCTGCAGGAGCGACTGGTGTATGTTATTGGCTGTGCTGGCATTTCCATAAGATTATTTAGGGGTACCAGAGAGTAGGAAGAGGGAGTAGTGTGCAAGTGCTGATGGATGCAGAGCCAACCTTAATTTGGCAGTGAGGGAGAAGAGTGTGTGAAGATGCTAGATCAGAAGTGGGAGTCAGGATGTCACGGTGAGAATCAGAGGAGGATGAACTTTTCCAGGGAGAGATGAGTAGAGAATAGGAGGCACATGAGAGCAAAGGTCCAGGGCAAAGTGTGAAAAACAGAGGAACAAAAATAGCCTTCAGTCTCATGCAGTGCCCTTTAGTTTCTGCAGGGAGTAGCAGAAAAGGGGACAGGGAGTGCTAAGAATCACTTTGTTTTGGAACTCTCTATAAACAATAACTTGACAGTTCTTAAAAGGAGAGAGCCTCATATAAGGACTGAGGAAATGCTACCGGAGGAACTAAATCAGATGTGACTGTGGAGCACACAGCATGTACACTTATCCCATGAGACACCAGAGGTATCTCAGGAGCAGTATTTTAAGGACCTACTATGAATCTGGCACTGGGGAGAGTGCTGTGAATATAAATACAACAAACAAATAAACTGATGCAAAGGCAGTCCTTGCCCTTAGGGAACTTGAAATTTAGCCGGAAAGACCACATACAAAGGGAAGCTGAAGAGGAATGAGGGACAGGAGGTATCAGAAGTCCAAAGAAAGGCAGCCATATGGGAAATGAAGAGATGGCTGACCTGGGAATCCTCGTTAAATGGAGATTTGGGGAGAAGTTCTTTGTTCCGTCCTAGGGGAAGAGGTACGGAGAACTGAGGAGGTATGAGTTCTCAGGCTGATGCAACTGATGATGGTCAGTTTCCTGATGATGAGGTTCCTGGGAGCATGCTGGAAGCCAGTTCAAGGAGTAGACACAGGGGGGAAATAAAATCAGTAGCAGCAGAAGTCCACAGCAGTTTATGTCCTACTACCTTTAATCTCATAGAAAGACCAAGGTTCACTTCATAATTCATCAGTGAGGAGCTGTAATATATAATTAGCCATCCAGGTGGCTCTATATTCAGTACTCCAGCTGAAGGGTTCCAGCAAGATTTCTTTGATATATGTGCATATTTTTTTTTTTAATTTGCACATGCACAAGTTATCCACCCCTCCAATCCTTGCAGCTTCACAAGGGATGGATGGTCAAGGAAAAAAAAAAGACCAAGACCAAAAAAAAAAAGAGCATTCTGAATAGATGCTGAATTACAACCTTGAGAGTGATGAAAAATTGCTCATAATTATAAAAATAGTACAATATACAGCTCTAGGGTTCCCACTTCATCTTTAAGAAATTTCGTAGCTCAGTCTCAATGTTTTATTTATATTACTTAGGCAATCACCTTTCTATAGCCACATGGTTTATTATGCATAGCAGTACTACAAAAAACAAAATTGTTAAACCCTTGGAGTGCCTTACTAAATTATTTTCCAAAACCTACTCCTACATTCTTGTCCTTTTCAGGGTTTCAGAGGTACAGTTCTGACTCTTACACCCTATACAGGTCATAGGGAAAATTAAGGAAAAGGATTACATGTCTGGGATCCACCTGAGATCAACTTTGCAAGAAAGGTAGAACAGGGGAAAGGCAGGGAAACAAACCCAAAGTAAGGATAAAAGAAGAAATCTTGAAAATTAGAGGAGAAATAGATAAATTAAAAACTCTAAAGACTACAGAACTCAAACAAAACTAAAAGCTCATCCTTTGATAAGAGTAACAAAATGGATAAACTTTTAGCCCACATAATTTAAAAAAAGAGATCAGAAAATCAAATGAGCAATAACAACCACAAAAAAGGAACAGGGTGAAATTACAATAAATGGAAAAGCAATAAAAAAGAATTATGAGAACCTACCATAAAGTCATATTGCAACAAAATTTAGAATCCAAATGAAATAGATTGTCTACAAAGATATAACATACTCAAATCAACAAGCCAAGTAAAGAACTTTCAATTTCTCTCCTGACCACCTCTCCCATTTGTAGGGGGAAAGTACTAAATACACAGTCAAGCGAGACAAACTCCCACATTGAACATGTCCAAAAATGCATGATTCATTCATTCTGCATCTTAAATCTATCACCTCTCTGAGAGGAGGTGGGTAACATGTCATCATTAGTCCTTTGAACTTATGGATTTTATATAGATCAGAGTTCTTAAAGTCTTTCAAAGTTATTTGCCTTTACAATGTTGTTTTTGTATAAATTGATCTGGTTCTGCTCACTTCATTCTGCATCACTTCTTATAAGACTTCCCAGGTTTCTCTGAACCATTCCATTCATTGTTTCTTATGGTACAATATACTCCATGAAATAAATTCTTGTGCCATAATTTGGTTAATTATTCTCCAATTGATTGACACCCCCTTAAATTCTAGTTCTTTGCCACCACAAAAGGGGTTGCTATAAATATATCATTTGATAAAATATTCACTAAGCATTTACTATGTGCCAAGTACTGTCTTAAGCTTTAGGGGTACAAATACAAAAAAAAAAAGATGTTCCCTACTCTCAATGTGCTTCTAACAGTGGAAAATAAAACATAAAGGGAAGCAGGAAAGCAGGTGGGCATAAAGGGCTAAGGACCTTCAGAGAGTTCATTGAGACTCTTTAGCCTTCCTTTGCTTTCCCTACCATCCCAAACTTATCTCACCCTGCAACTGACTCCAGGAAAATTCAACACTTCTATTTTAAAAGGAAATATTCTGGACCATCCAACTTGAAAATAGTGAATGATTTTTAGAAATTATGCTTGTATTCTTTTTGCCAAGATTTTATTTAAAATTTTTGAATCAATTTCTTTGGGATGGTGGTCTATAGTTCTCTTTCTTTGCTTTGTGGTCCTCATGTTAGATGTTAGGAATATGTCTGTATCAAAATGACTTTAGTAGAATGCTTCCTTTCTCAATTTTTGAGAACAATTTGTATAGCATAGGAATTTATATTTCTTTAAAATTATAATTCCTTTACATTTTAATTTATTATCAATTATTCAGTGTTTTCCAAATTTGAGAATTGGATATGTAGTTCACTAATCTTTTTTTCTGTTTTATTAATGTATGCTATTAAGAATGTAATTTTTCCTCTGAAAGAAGTGTTCTAGCTGTATTTCATAAATTTTAGTGTGTTGTTTCATTATAATCACTGTCCTTCACACAGCTATTGTTTCTATAATTTGTTCTTTGACCCATTGGTTGTTTAGAATTGCATTATTATTATAAACTTCACATTATTATGTTTCTGTTTAGGTCTTTGTCTTTTATTTGTGTCACCTGTATTGATTACTATTCTATTGTATTATGATCTGTAAAGGATATGTCCAATATTTTTGCCTTTTTGCACTAACTTACAATTTTTCTGTGCCCTAAAACACAATCTATTTTCATGAAGGTGCCATGTGGAACTGAGATATATGTTCATTTGTTGAGAAATAAGTACATTTGTTAATGGTCCCATTCATCAGATGCCATATATCTTTTACTTCTAAATTCACAGGCTGAACTATTGCAATAGCCTCCTAACTGAATCTCCGTGTTTCTAGTCTCTCCTCTCTTCAATATATGTTCCATACAGTTTGGAAAATAGTCTTCCTAAGTCACAGGTCTGTTCTCCAGGGCTTATAAAATGAATACAACCTGTTTAACCAAGCATTTAAGTACCTCCACAGTCTGTCTTCTGCCTATTTTTCCAGCTTTATTTCCTTCTATTACACTTAGTGAACTGGACATGGAGCCAAGAGTTGGAATGTTATGTAGGAGGAATATCAAGTAAACCAGTGTAGCTAGATGGTTCATGAAGGTAGGAGGGGTCAGGTCTGAAGGTTTTAAATTACACACAGGTGACCTGATGTCAGTCCAGACCAGATGGTAATATATCTAAATGGACATTTGCTCCTCCTGTAAGGCAAACCCCAACTTATAGACATCTGACATAAATAATAGCTTGCATCTGTATAGTACTTGATAGACAAAGCACTTTCTTCTGTTTTTATTAGCCTTTTAACAGAAGAGAAAACTGAGGCTGAGAGAAGCGAATGGCTTGTGGATGAACTATGTAAAGAACTCAGACCTTTAACTCAATGTCAAGTTCAGTTCTCTTTCCATGGTTCCATGCTGGCTCCCATTAACCCCTTTGTCCTCTCCCCCTTACCCCATTTTTTTTTAAATAAATGGCTACTGTCAACCCTACTATCCTACTATCAAAGCAGCTGCTGCTTTGGCAGCACACACACACACACACACACACACACACACATATATACACAGTATTTTTGGAGAATGTGTGTTCAGAAGTGGAGAAGGGGAAGAAGTTCTGAAATGCAGGAATAGCTCATGGAGCTAATCCTAGAGGTAGATTCCTCCCCAAGTAGGTGTAACTATGTAGTTGTTCTTTGATTCTGAAACAGCTTTCCTCACTCCATCAGAATTTTTTACGCTGCATTTTTGTAGCAGTGCCTGAAACTTTGATAGTTATAGATTAATTTTTTTAAAATACAAATGCTTCTGCAATGGTCAAGGAGTTATTAGTTATTTACACCTTCATGTCTATCACCTAGTTTCCTAATTACTAGCTTAATTTTACTATGTTGAAGAATGGGAGTTTTGTTGTTAGGGACCAAAGACAATGGAGCACTCTGGAAGGCTATGTATGATACCATAGCAGAGGAGGCACTGGGTGCCTAGGAACTGGAGAAAGAGGGAACAAAAAGGTAAAAGCATATCAAAGATAAACTTAGACTATTTGACAATGTTCACCTGGGATAGGTTAGTGCCTTGGAGAAGAAACTCTCTGCTTCTTATCCTTACCCTTCTCCATCCTACTGCAGTGAATGATTCCTTATCCCGAAAACCCTAGGATTTAGCCTGGAATAATTAGTTCTATAGTAGAGCTACATTTTGAGTTAAATAGATTTTTGTGGATTAGTTTTGGCACCTCATCTGTACCATTTACAGCCACTATTTCTATAGGTCAATGGATTTTTATTTCTGAACACATGACCTATAAATGAATTTATGGAACACAGATGCCCTGCTAAGTTAAGGACTCTTTGTTTAAAAAAAAGTTAATTTAAAATTATGGATTCCCTACCCCAAGAGGGCCTCCAGTCTAAAGCAAAATATTATGTGCAAAGATGTAAAAGATCAGTCTTTCAAAAAAAAATATGTGCATAGGTATGAAATAAAAGGATATGTTAGCATACATGTCATAGCTAAAGTCCAAACTCCTCTAATGTCAACATGGGCATAATCCAAAAATCTAGCAAATGTTTAAACTTTCTAAAAACAGAGAGTTAATTTATTAACTAATCTCTAAGAAGTATTACCCACATGTTTGTAAAGTGGATAGTTGCTTTTTTAAATGATGCTAATATCTTGTCAAAATCTGTTGTTTTATTTTTTCCCCAAAATTTAAGAGTAGTTTGAATATGTACTGCAGTCATTATACATGATGTTCCTAGCCTCATAGATTTTGAGCTGGAAGAGAGCTTAAAAATCATGTAAGTCCAACCCTTTCTTGTTTACAGATGTAGTTTTTAGTCCCAGGAAGTTTGGCACTTTTCCATGATCACAAGAATGGTAAATTGGAAGAGCTGGGATTTGAACCACAGTCCTCTGAATCCAAATCCAACATTCCTTCCACTGAAACACACACACACAAACACACACACATCCCACAGATATTTGCATATCTATGGGCCCAGCAATAGGCTGTATATTTATTGTCCAAGGATAAACTTAAAAGTTTGGAAAGTCTTGTCACCAGTTTGGTCAAAGTATGGTATTTTTGCCACAGCAACTCTCAAAAAAAATCACCTAAATTACATGGTTTTTATAACCTGCATGAATAGAAAGGTGGCCCACACCAATCTTTGAAATGTGTGTTTTCTGACCACAATACAATAAAAATTATATTCAATAATGGGCCTTTGAAGCATAAACTAGAAATTAATTGGAAATTAAATAGCTTAATCCTAAAGACTGGGTCAAAAAAACAAATCATTGGAACAATCAATAACTTCATTAAAGATGAGATAACAATGAGAGACAACATACACTATTTCTTGACAAATGCAGCTCTGTTCAATACTCCTGTCATCATTTATACCAAATGAAGCATAAAACAGGGATATAAATGCTCAGCAGAGGTGCTGCCACTGTTTAGGATGTGCTATATGACATCCTAGTAAGGGATTTCCTATAGATGATGAACTAGCTATTCTAGATATTTCCACATTGAGTTGATTTCATCAAAACCTAGAACACTGCATGTCCTCCCCAATGTGATCTATGGCAGTGCTTCTTAAACTGTGGGTCATATTCCCATATGGAGTTATGTAACTGAATGTGTAGGTGTCATGAAAAATTTGGCATCAGTAAAAGATTTCTGAACAATTCAAAGTTCACACATAATGTATCCGAGTTGTTTCTGGCAGCACTTGCCCACGTTGCACTGGGTAACTTCACTGCAGCTTTGGTTCCGAACACACAACATGCAAACTGTGCTCTGCTCATGTCATGCCACACAACACCAATGAGAGCTGCCAGAAACACCTCAGCAGTTTTTACTATACATACGAAGTTTTATGCTCTTACAGAAACTTAACAGTTTAACAGCAGAAAATAAAAACTTTTAATATTTTCCTACTGTTATTCCTCAGCATGTATCAAATTAGTATATCTTTGGATTGTGTTGTTAGAATATTTAATTTTAAAAATTGCTGTTATCTTCTTTTGCAGAAACATAAGTGCTTAACTGCAACAAGACAAAAGCCCTTTAATATTTCTCCACCATCACTGCTGTGTGTATGTAAGTGTGAACATCATTTTAAAAAATTAAACACAAATGTAACCTCATAGATGAAAGCTAGCATTTATTTGAGAAATTATTAGCAACATTTATTTATATTTTAGGACAAAAACATTTTTGGCTATGGATAAGTGACTAAATTTAGGCAGAAGCTAAAATACTGATGACAGTGTGACAAAATCTTCACTACCAAGTTGTAGTATACTTAAATTGACAAGGAAAAGAAAGTAAGTTGAATCATTTTTGCAGTATGCATTTATTTCTAATGATAATGGTGTGGAAAAACTGCTTAATTTATAATGAAGTTTTGGCTGTGGAGAGCATGAAACTAGCCAAATTAAAACAGTATCTTAATATCAAGCATGCAGCATACTGCAATAAACCAAAGGAATATTTTGAATAACTTTTAAAATCTTCAAATAAAGAAAAACAATGTTTTGAGCAATTTGTTACTATCAATGAAAAAAACTTACTTGCAGCTTATGAAACTTATTTAATTGCACAAATTAAAAAGCCCTACACAATAGGAGATCTCATGTTACCTGCTGCTATTAAAATGTCAGAAATGGTTCATGGGAAAATGTTTGGGGATGAAATTCATCAAATTCCTTTATTGAATGATACTGTTTCCTAAAGAATTTCTGACATTAGTAATGACCAATTCCAGCAGCTTATTACTAAGCTTAAGGGCAGCCCAAAGTTTGCAATTCAGTTAGATGAAACAATTGATACTTCTAACATGGCACAGTTGCTACTTTATGTAAAATAAGTTTATGAAGGAAGCACACATTAGGAATTGTTATTCTGTCACTCTTTGGAAGGGCACACAAGAGGGAAAGAAATAACTTAAAGTCTATGAACTTTTCACAAAAGACAGTTTACAGTAGAAAAATTGCATTGGAGTCTTTACAGACAGTGCTGGAGCAACGATGGATGAAAATGTTGGAATTGTAGCAAAAGTTAAAGCGGGTGGCAAGGCACATATTACCTTTACTCACATGTGATCCATTGGGAGGCACTCATAGCCAAAAAAAAAAAAAGTCCACCATGCTGTGTTTTTGAGATACTGTTAAAATTATTAACTTCATTAAAAACTGTGCACTTAACAGTTGTTTTCAAATCTTTGGAAAGGTTTGAACTCTAATTACAAAAGCTTATTACTATATGCAGAGATAAGGTGGCTCTCAAATGGGCAAAATTTAAACAGATCATTGATACTGAAAGATGAAGTTGTTATATTTTTGACTGAACAGAAATTTGATTTTGTTAATTTTTTAATAATGACTGGCTTTCAAACTGTTATTTGTCGGATATTTTCAAAAAACTCAACAATTTAAACATGTTGCTTCAAGGAAAAAGATGTAACATATTTTTGTCAAAAGATAAAATTGAAAGTTTTATTTAAAAAGTTAACATGTGGAAGAATAGGGCGGAAAATGATTTTTTAGAAATGTTTACAGCTACAAATGATGTTATAATTGAAAATAACCTTTCCAAAGATTTAATTGTATAAGTTATAATCAATCATCTGAAGTGACTGCAGACAGAATTTCAGAAATACTTCTCTTGAAATAAAACATGTCAGTCATCTGCCATTAGAATCAAGACTTTGCTGAATTATCAAGCAACAGAGGTCTAAAACTTGAGTTTCCTATAAAAAAAAATTGTTTCATGAATTTTGGCTTGGGATTAGGACAGAATTCTTAATAATTTCTAAAATGGCCCTAAACATACTTATGCCATTTTGTACTATGTATTTATGTAAAAAGGCACTCTCAGCATTGACGATTATAAAACTAAAATATTAGTCAACTCTGAAAAATGTTGAAGGTGCACTACATCCTACAGTATCAAATATTCCACCAAGATTTAATTCTATATGTAAAAATAAACAAGCACATCCATCTCATTAGCATGCAAATTTGCTTTCATCTTTAATAAATGGTAAAATTACACGTATACCAAATAATTGTTTTATTTATTATCCATAAATGTTTGATTTATATACCTACATTAAATACCTATATACCCAGGGTAGTGTAAAAATTTCTCAGGAGAAAATGGGTGGCAAGTGGGTCTTAAGTGGATCTCCTAATCCATGGTTGCTTAGTTGAACAAATCATACAGGAAAAACTAAACTAAATGGATAACAAAATGCATTGTCTATGGAATATGTATATGGAATACAGTTGAATGGTCAGTCTGATGGGTTACTATATCAGAACATATATCTGGGACAGGCACTAAGAATTAGGATGTAGGTGATCTATTGATATAGGCATATATGGAGCATGGACCGGGGTGCCAGTACATTCTGGGAGGAAGAAAAGGGCCAATGAAAACATTCCCCTAAGATGTGCTAGCACATCTGGCCCAAAGTCTATACACATCTATAGCAATGAAAAAGCAATGAAGAGATGTGTTCTACAGAAATAGGTTACAACCTATTTCCAATAATGACTTAAGGGCAAGTGGCATGAAGGAGATCATTAAGAAAATGTATATTCTCTGAGAGGGTAGAATGGCATAATGGATAGAAGGCCAGCCTTGCAGTCAGAAACACTTGAATTAAGTCCTATCTCTATATCTACCATGCTGTCTGTTGTTGTTTAGTCATTTAGCCATGTCCTTCTCAGTGACATTGTGTGAAGGAAAACAAAGTTCTTTGGACAGCCCTATCCTGTTATTCCCAAAGAGCACTTATTTAGAGTTAGAAGGAATCTTTACAGTTACTTTGTTTAATCCCCTTATTTTTCAATGGAGGCTATAGAGGCCCAGAGAAGACTTAGTCTTATGGTGGCAGATCCAGATTTTGACCCCAAATCCTCTCTCAATCCAGTCAGGACTCTTTCTACATACTGCATTCCTCATGGTTTTGGTGCAGTAACAAAAACAGGTGACTTCAGGGGGTCTTTAGACCTTAGGGTTACTGGGAGCTACTTGTTGCTAAATGTGTTCCATTGATTTTCAATTTTGTTTGATATGCTACTTCTTTCATATGCTGAGCCAGTTTATTTGTTAGGCCAAGTACTTGGGCCAAAGACCAGGAGAATGCCCCCAAAATAAATTCCCCTAGAGGCAACTTCTCTAAACCAGAATCATAGAATTTCAGAGCTGGAAGGGACCTATAAGGCACTTCATTTCAATTCAACCAACATTTATTACAGGGCACTGATGTTTAAGGCACTGTTCTAAAACAAAACAGTTCCTGCTCTCAAGAAACTCACATTTTCCTGGGGTTAACATGAGGTTTGTTTGAGTGAAACACTATAGGTAAGTGGTACAATTGCCAGCTGGCCAATCTTTGATTTTCCTGGGCAATAGTTTATTACAGAAGGAAGCCCAAGAGTGCTCTTCCTGATGTTATGCCTTTAAAAATATAGTCTGGGTTTTGATAATCATACTGGGTGGAAGTTAGCCTGATGGACAGATTTCCTTGTAATAGTCAGGAGACTTGTGTTAACCTTGGGCCTCAGTTATACTATAAGAAACTCTAAAATTTCTTACTAATTCTAGAAAATGAGTTTTGTCTAGATATTCTCTAAGGTCAGTTTCAGCTATAAAAGTTTATGATGTTATAATTTTAGTAAGACTAAGCTCAAGAGCACAGTAACATAATCTGATGGGTAGGAACTTTGGAGACTTCAACTAAAGAACCTTAACTGTACCTTAACACTCCATATACAAGTCAGAAAAGAAAGGTATATGGGTGGTCAAGAATTAAGTTTTAGTCTAGAACTAGTTATGGGCTAGAAAGAGCAATATAAAGAAACACTGATAAATCAAAATAGAGTTTTCAATCCCCCAAATATGTCTTGTAGAGAAAGGATCCAACTCCCTTTCCCTCCTCACCCCTGAAACACACATACTTTTCTCCTGCCTCCAACCCCCACCAAACCAACTGCTAACCAATTGTCACTAGTGGGCAGGTAAGCTTCTTGGGAAAAGCAGAACAAACACTAGATTTGGAGACTGAGGACCTATATTCAAATTCAGTCTGTGCCACCCAGGTGACTTTGGGCAAGTCAACTTCAGCTTCCTTATCCATTGAGCTACCAATAAGATCCTTATAACTTTAAATTTGTGATCCTCTGATCTTAGCTCCTAGACTGAAAATAAGTGATACATGAGCTTGTGTAGAAGAGGAGACCCAAAGACTATGGAGAACTCATGGAAAGAACATGAGGCAGGCTCTCTCATAATGGTACCAAGAGACCCTGCTATTTAGGACTCCACTGAACTCACATCTGTCCCTTCTCCAATACTGTCTGTCTATTGTTCAAGACTCAACCAAGGCATCCTCCTCTATGAAATGCTCCCAGATGACCCTATTGCAGTGATCTCACTCTTCCGATTTGTACCACTCATATGATACTAAGTACTGCCTCATGATACTTAAACTTGTTTCATTAGATTTCATTCTTTTTCTCTCCCAATTAAACTGTACATGCCTTAAGGGTGAGGACCTTCTTATATTCTTTCATAGTAGAGGTTTAAAAAGATTTCCTTGATTTATTTTACTTAGTTCTATTCTAAGAGAGATAAAGCATGACATAGCAGGAAAAGAGAGGGCTTATGAAGACCTGATCTCAAGTCCTGCCTTTGACATGCATTGACTGTTCAACCCTGGGCAGATCATTTAACCTGAAGCTATTGAGAACTCACATCCCCATAAGAATCTCTCTAATAAGATACTCCAAATAGATGGGCATCTAGCCTTCCTTTGAAGACCTCAAGCCCACTTCCTCCTAATGTAGTGGGACAGTTAGGAAGTTATCTGCATCTCTGTAACTTCTACCCCTTGCTTACAGTTGTGCCTTCTGGACCAAGTCTTACTTGCTTCTGCATAACAGTACTTTAAGGCCGCTGTCAGAAAAAGGGAAAGATATAAACCATTATATAGTGCCTTCTATGTGCCATATGGTACTAAGCTAGGCACTTTACTATTTATCTCACTTGATCCTTATATGGCTCCTTAAAACAACCCCGTGGGGTAGGCGTTGTTATCTTCATTTTACAGTGAGGAAAGTGAACTAAACAGAAATTGTGATTTGCCCAGGGTCACACAGCTAGGTAAGTGTCTGAGACTGGATTTGAACTCAGTTCTTCCCAAGTTCAGGTCCAGGCTTTATCTACTGTGTGGCCTACAATCAAGTCTTTTCTGAGTCCTATTTTTTCCCAGCTGTTCCTCAATTATTTCAACTTTGCTTGTATGGCATGCCCCTTTTCTGACAGTCTCATACTCCCTCACTATCCTGCTTACTCTCTGATGTATGCCTTCAAGCTTAAGAGTCCTTCCTAATGGGGCACCTGAGTCTAACTCAATATGAGCTGAAGGATCTATCATTTTCCTAGTCTTGTGACTAGGAAATCATGTGTCAGGACTTTATCTAGGCAATTCTCTAAGACTGTAAAAGTTGCAGAGAAGGTACTACATTACACTAGGAAAGAGAATCAAACTTGTACCTCGGGAGTTCCCTATACCAATGAAATCCCATGACCCCCTCCTAAGCTTTATCCCTTAAACACTCATTTGGCTTGCGGTTCACTAAAACCCCTGACATCTTTTATTCTATACAATTTACCCCATGGTGCCAACCTGGTCATTGTGTACCCGGTTTGTTATTCTGATACCAGTCCTTCAAGACAAAGTCCGTTTCACTTTTGTCTTTGATTCCCAGAATCTAACAGTGCCTAGATGCCAAAGAGCTTATTCACGGCTTTCTGAAATTGAACTCAATCACAGCAACAATGTATTTCTTTAGAGGAAATCTTCTTTTAGGTAAATAACACTAAGAGTGAACTGATACTATCTCACCTTCACCCCTTACCCACATCACACCCATGGGTTTTACGTAATTAGGAGAAAAAGACCGGCCCCCAGCTCTCCTCCAAATCCACGAACCCACAAGCCCTGCAGCGGCGTGTGCAGCTCACTAGGCAGGAGGAGGAGCGCAAAGACACGCCCAGAGAAGGCCACGTGATAACCAGCTGGCAGGGAGGGGGGTGTGGAGCCTAGGAGTGGTCCAGTGGGCGGAACGCAGGACTCAGGAATCCTGGCTCCCCGCCGGACGGCGATTCCAGCTGCACCCGCGATGCTTTCAGCCCGCGGTAGAGCCGATCCCCGCGTTCGAGCGGCGGCTCGGCCTGGCAGGTGACGGGTGGACGGGCTACGGGGGAGGGATCGGGGGTGGTAAGAAGTCGCAGTAGCCGTCCCCCACCCTCTCTCCGCCCCAGTCTCCTTTCCCTCCGTCCAGACGTTCTCCGAGCCGCGGTCTGGCCCGTCTCCAGGTCAACGGCTTCCCGACGCAGCAGGCCCGTCGGGCCCGACCGTTCGGCACCAGGAACCGCTTCGGGGGGGAAGCGGCCGCCGTCCCCGCCACTTCCTCCAGGGCCCCGCGAGGAGAGCCGCCGTTTCCGCCGCGGCCGGACCAGGAGCCCAGAACGAAGGGTGAGGTGAGCCGGGGGCTCGGTGGCAACGGCTGCGGTGGGACCGAGCGGCCGCCGCTGCCCTGGGAGGAAGAGGTGGAGGAGGAGGTGGAGGAGGAGGAAAGCAGGCCATCCTCGCCCTAGCCGGCTCCACCCACCTCCCCTCTGATTGGCTGAGGCCCTCGCTAATGAGCGCTTCTCGTCTAGGATTGGCCGGAGAGTGCCGCCTATCAACCTTGCCCCGGTGGGAGTCCAGGTTGCTGAGGGACGCTCCGCTGCAGGCTGGATTTGGGCAGGGGTTGGGGGGCCCTGGGGCCAGCGGACCCAGCTCTTGTTTTAGGCGACTGCCCCTATCCCTGCCCCGAAGGGGACCAGTAGCAGACCAAGGTGGGCTTGGCAGCGAGTGGAAAGAGGATCTGGAGCCTTGGGCTGAAACTTGAACTACGGCCTTAGTAACTCGGTAGGGGTTCGTGGTTAAGGAAGAAGATTTAGAGGCCAACCCCATGTGGAAGAAAGGCCTAGATTTCTCTTGTTAGATGTGAGGGATGTCACACCGCATTTTGGTAACTTAATTTTGGGAGGAATTTCATTTTCTAGGCCTGTTATCTGTCAAAACCCACGTGGGGAATTTGTAGTCTGCGGGGGGCAGCAAATGATAGAATACCAGGAAGTATCCAGGCTTCACAGAGAATATTTAACCCCTTTCTCCTTGCTTTTGAAGGTATCTCCCCCTCAAAAAAGTAATTAAAGGATATAGCAGCTCATGACTTTTTTTAAAAATTGGAAGGAAGTTAAACTATGTTTAAGTCTTATGATTAAATGATAATTCATACACGAAAATATCTTTGGAGTATTCAAATTATTACTACCAGTAATAATTTTAGAATGGCTTGATAATTTAGGTTTTTTCACTTATTTAGAAAAAAATAGCATTCAAGGCTCTGTGTTCTTTGCTTAATGGTAGATCATGTCCTTATTTGAAAATTTAAAAAATAGAAAAATAGCTTTTACAGCTGTTAACTTCCGTGTTAGTTAGCTGTTGTTTGTCCCATTTAATATCTGAGTTTCTCTTAAAGCTAATCAGCATGAGATTTTTATTAAGTATTAGAATACATAAATATCACTTGAACATTCTTAGCCTGTTTCTTAAGTGTGTGGGTCTTTCTTACCTTTGGTGAGTAGTCATTTACTTAAAAAAATTCTCTATATCTTATGGTGATGAAATAACATTGGACTGGAAAACGGTAGAGCTGGGCTCTAATTTGAATTTGTCTGAAACTATGGCCCTGGGCAAGCTACATGATCTTTGGCCTCCGTTTTTTCTTTTCTAAAATGAGTGGGTGAGAAGTAAGGTTTCTTACAGCTGCACCAAATACTCTGTGATGATCTGGGAACTCCAAGTCTAAGTTGGAAACCTAGTAGTCAAAGAGCTACATGTACCTGTGCCTGACTTTACCAAGGAATAAAGGTTGTTTCATGTACAAAATACTCAACTCTTGCTCTTAAAATAGCTTCTCAAGGTGCAAGGGTTAAGACTTGCTACAGTGATCAGATCTAAGATTGAGTGCTCCTTGTGGAAGGAACTTGTTGCCAAAGGAATGGAGAAGTACAGCTAAGAATGCATATTTGTTACTTTTTGTGGAACTCAATTACCATGTTGGAAATGTTCCACTAGTAATAATATCTAACAGTACCTAGCAATATATGATGCTCTTAATACTTTTCAAGCCACACTTACAGCTCTAATTTGTGGACTTTAAGGGGGTATTTTTTAAAATTACTATGTTTAGAAGATTATGTCGACTAAATTACCAGAAATTGTGTTTAATACTGTGTTCCATTCTTCCCAGCCTTAAATCACTCCCTAGATGTAAAGGAGGTAGATTAATACTTTTAGATCGTCCTGGAACTCTTCAGTGTAAATGCAGTCATCTTCTGTATCCTTGTTTCAATCTATCATTTTCACTGCTATTTACATAATCTTCCTAATGAGTTCATCTGCTCCAAAATGTTTCAGGGCTCCCTATTGCCTACTGAGTAAAATATGAATTTCATAACCTGGCTTTCGAAGACTTCCACTTTTGGGAACTAACTTTTCTTTCTTCTCTTATCTCTTGCTGTTCCCCTTTATGTACTCATACATATAACCAAACTGTACTGTAATGTCAGTCATTCTTGACCTCCCTTTTTTTTTGTCTTTTGTCTTTGTCCACCTTGTCCCTTTGCTTGGAATGAATTCACCTCACCTTTCATCCTCTTCCTCCAATTTTTGCCTGTTGAAATTCTTACTTCAAGATCCAACTTTGGTGATAACTCAGTAATAGCCTTCTTGCTTCTCTAGCTCCCAGCTCCCAAGCTGGAAGTGATCTATTCTAAAATTTCTCACAGCTTCTCCACACTTATCACATTATACCTTGTATTAAAGTTATATTTGTACATACCTTATCATCCACATTTGATTACAAGCTCCCTGAAGGGCAAAGACACTTTTATCTTTGTATCCCTAGTACCTTGTTAATAGGGCTTAATAAATGTTTGTAGAATTGAATGCCATTACAGTTAGTTTTATTTAATTAAACAGACATTTTCCTTAACAAAGAAATTTTTAAAAATGTATAAGACAAAAATTTCCCATTGACTTGAATCATAATTTAAGAGATTGGCTTCAGGGGAGAAACAAATGTGACTATAAGCCAGAAATTTTTGTTGCTGCCTAATCAAAATATCCTTTCATTGACAGGTTTCAGCAAGGCTCACCACAAGTCAGACATTAGGAAAATGTCAATTGGGTAGGGAAAGTTTGGGGTTTAGGATGAGGAGTCATCACATACTCTAATGTGATACCCTAGACTCCAGCGTCTGTATGGAAGCAGCAGTTTCCTATGAGATTTCTTCATATTGTCATTGTACAGGTAGCAGATCTTTCTTTTTATATTGGGGAAATAACTTCTCCAGGCAGAGTAGGTAGGATATCGTTAATGGAATTATAGTAAAGTCTAGTGTAGGGAGTATTTTACAATTTAGGACTTTACCTTTTGAAATCCACTTGAATATACTGTTTTATTTTTTATAATCTTCAGGTATCCCTTTGAATAACATGAGAATTACCTAGGTAATTCATGTAAATTAAAATTCACTTTATCTAGAAATATACTGAAAATTGAGTTACAAGTAGGATGTTTTCACAGTTATCTAGATGTTTCATTTTGTCACTTTGACATAACTGATATGAGAAATGTACAGTGCAAATAAATTTAGACTAACACTGAGGGCTTGACTGTCTTTTAGCTATTCCTAACTTACTTGGAGTTTTTAAGGTCTTAGATTCATTTAAATTACTTAGTAGTAGTAACTCAGATTTATTTAGTACTTTGAGGTTTACAAATTATTTTCATGATAACCCTGTGAGATAGTAATATGAGTAGGTAATAATACAAGTATTGTTAACTCCACTTACAGATGGAGAAGCCAAAGCTGAGACTGAGATTTACTGCTAGTAAATATTGGAGCTAAGATTCAAATTAAGGTTTGTTTAAACTCTCTTGCAACAGTTTTTTGGCATGTAAAACCAGGAAATGCACATCAAAAAATCTAGTTGTTTGTTCCTTAAAATTTTAAAAAATATACTTCATTCAGCAAGTCCTTTGGGGCAAAGACTCTGCACTGGGTGAGATATTAAAGTTTACATGAGATGAGTCCCTTTGTTGGAAGCTTATAATCTAATGGGAGATAATGCATAATATTTCAATTAATATATGTAATATTGGTATAACACCTGACACATAATATTTCATTTGTTCCATCTGTCATTCTATTTAAGTATATTGGAGAGTTGCAAAACAAAGCACTGTATGAGTTCATAGGTTGAAATATTTCTGACTGGAAGGGTGTGAATCAGGGAAGGCTTTGTGGAGGAGATGTGTCTGAGGTGGCTTGAAAGGATGGGTAGGCATTCAACAAGTTTAGAGAATGAGGGAGAAGACACTGTAAGTATAGGAAGCAGCCTGGGAAAAGATGTTAGGGAAGCTTGAAGGCCCAGGGCATACAGGGTTTAGGAGCAGAAAGTATTTTTGTTTGGTTGAAGTGTAGCATGAATGAAGGGAAGTAATATGAGATAAGTTTGGAAAAGTTTTGTGGAACAATATTTAATATGTTGTATGCCAGCCAGAGGAGTATAAACCTTTGCCTGCTATTGCCTACCAAATACTGAAGTTTTTGAGCTAAGGAGTGATATGCCCAGATCCATGTGTAAGAAAGATTATTTTGTCATCAGTATAAAGAATGAACTGAATTGGAAGAGATTAAAGATAGAAAACCTGTTGGGAAACTAATATAATAACCCAGGCAGGTAATAATAAAGGCCTGTATTGGGGTCCTTGAATATATAAAAGAAGGAATGGATGTAAGAGGTACTCTTAGACATAAAGTTGACAGGATTGGTAATGAGAGAGAAGAATGAAATATATTGTCAAAACAGTGACATGAGGTGTGTGTTTATGTGTATATTATACATAATATACCTCATGTCACTGTTTTAATTTAATTTTATATACTTAAGAAATAAGTCAGAGGGAGGAGCCAATTTAGGAAAAATGATAGTAAGCTTGGACTGAGTATTGACAAGATTTTCAAGAATTTTAGCACTAAAGGATAAGAAAGATGAGATGATAACTAATGGTTTCAAGAGGTAAAGGTTTTTATATATTTCTAAGAACTGGGAAGATCTAAGCATGTTTATATTTTTATTTTTTTTAGCAGATGAGAAGAAATCAGTGATGAAAGAAAGATTAAAGGCTCATGAAGTGGGGTGGGAGGGATGGACACAGAAACAAGAACCAGTAGAGGTGGGGAGGAAATAGAATCAAAGGGGGTTGGTAGAGAGATGAATCTTAGGAAGGAGGAGTGAATACACCTTGTGTTCTGCTGCTAGAGGAAAGGGCCCTGATGCCAAGGTATAAGAATGAAATTGGGGGGTGGTGGGATGAACAATGTCTAGTCATTTGTCCTTAATATATTCCCAGGGAAGTGCATAGCTGTGTCATCTGTGTTAGGGTGGAGGGTGGTAGTGTGGTTGGGTGCAAAAAAGAGAGGAAAACAAAGTTTTCTAGTCCAACTTAAATGAAAAATGAAGCAACCTGTAATGGATGATTAACACATTGAATTTTTTTTTGTGTATCGGTTGAACAGGAAGCCTGGATATCACAGCATGGATCAGTCTAGGTCTAGTTCAGGTGGAGGTAGTGAACAGGCCTCTTCTCAAGACCACCGTCACAGTGAAGATGAGCGAAGATGGCAGCAAGAGCGCCTCAGCAGGGAAGAGGCCTATTACCAGTTCATTAATGAACTCAATGATGAAGATTATAGGTTAATGAGAGACCACAATCTCCTAGGCACCCCTGGTAAGAGATGTATAGCAGGAGAGAAATATTTTGACATTTAAGGAGACAATTTAGAAGCATAGCAAGTGAGGAGTTCTTTTCAGAGAATCAGAATACTGGTTTCTGCCTTAAAATGACAAGTAAGAAAAAACCTGGAATACTCCTTTATGTTGGTATAGGATAGAAAGCAGAAAATAATTCTGCTACACAATCAACCTAACAAAACAGGTTGATGATACATAAGGACATCTGTCCCATAAGGTGTTCTAGAAAGAGGTAAAGACATATATTTATTTGTGTGTGTACATACACATACACTCATATACATATTTAAGCAAAATTGTCATGAATGAAATTACAGTTACTATTCAAAATAAGAGTCTGCATACCTTTAGGTATAATTACTTATTTAATTATTTAATTTACTGCCTCTCATTAGAAGCCAGTGTACTTTATAGAACTAACTTGATCATTGGATTATATATAAGATTTACTAAATGAAGTTCAAGAAGATTTTGGAAATAAATAAGAGTTGACATTTCCAGAAGCATTCCTTCCTTGATTTCTACATCAAGTTGAGGAAATCCACGGAATTGTAGTCCAAAGTTTATCAACCTAGGGCAGCTTGCCAGGAGATCAAAGGATATATTTAATTTGATAAAAACAGTTGTAAAAAAAATTATTTGGATTTTCTGGTGAATAGAATGTGCTATTAGAAGTTAAAAATTCCTAGTTATTTACTCTTTGGGCCCAACATTTATACTGCTTTCACTTTCCTTTAGCATCTCCAAAACAAAGAACATTTAAATTCTTTCTGTTATAGTATGCTAAAGATTTGTTCCACATCTCATATGTTCCCCTTATAAAACTGAGCAATTAAATTTAGGCTGACCTTAAAGTTTGCATTTCCTAATTGCTTTTAGGAGAAATAACATCAGAAGAGCTACAGCAGCGATTAGATGGAGCCAAGGAGCATCTAGCATCCCAGCCTGACCTGGAAAATAGACCAACTGAGGGAGGAACTTTGCGAGGTATGGTGAGGACTTTTGCTTCACCTCCACAAGTGATAGACTTTATATGAACATATACAACAGTGAAATATATTAGTTGCTGGACAGTCTATTCTTACATATTCAATTTTTGATTTATTAGATTCACTATTAAGTCTGGCTTCACTCTACTCTAAGAATGTGGAACTTGTCTACCAAAAAGATATAACTAAACTTAAGTTCTGATTGTTTATCAGTAGAGAATAGAATAACTAAATGTCTAGATGCTTGATGGAATTTCCATGGGTGAACATACATATGGACACATTGCTCACTTATTATTGCCACTTACTAAGCTTTACTCTTAGACTTCTTGCCTTAGTAATGAAGTAGTAAAAATATCCTAGAATTGTCATGAACTGCAGAAATTGGACATGGAAGGTATGTTAACTATATGTGGTAAAGTTAATTTTTTGTTTTTGTTTTACTGTTCTCCTTGATAACCATTTTACATATTTGGAAAATACAGTAAAGGACATCTGGTTACACATGCTGTGCCTACTGTCATACCATGTGTTTTGAGTTATCAAATAAGGAAGTGATTTTAAATTGTCACTATTTGTTTTAAATGCCTTTTTATTGATTAACTTTCCAAAGCTCATTGGCCAAAAAAAAAAAAATTAACCCATTTGCTTCCTCATATTCCATATGTAAAGTTTAGTTATATTTTTACAAATAATAAAAAAAAGAAGCAGCTTTTAAAAGACCATGAAACCAGTGATTTGATTACATTTTAATGGAAAAGAATTCTTCATACTACTGTGTTGTGACCCTGTAGAGATCTTCCTTGAAGGTCATCTCGTCCAAAAACTTTCATATTAAATACGAAGACCCTTTTGTTACTGATGGTAAGACATTTCATCACCTTATCACCCATTCTTTAATTATGAATAAATATACTGATACTAGGTAGATATAATGAAGATCCGTATTCCTATCCATTTAAAAATTTTCCCTTATCTACTTAGCAATTTTACTCTCTACTATAATCTTCTTCAACAAGACATGTCATGGTTAAATGGTTAACTATAGTCATCTCACCTATTTTTAATAGTTACTAGTTAATGGAAGAATTTTGTGGATAGAATGATATTTTGTAACTTGATTTGTTAAAACTACGGTTTTCTAAAAAAAGACCTCACTTATGGTGTAACTTTTTAACTCTTTAAGAATTTACTAATTTAGTAGTTAACAGTAGAAAATATTAAGAGCTTTACAGACTGTGCCGACAGGCAGTATACAGCTCTCACAGCATTTATTTGTTCAGTGCATCAGTGTCTGGTGACACTGGCGATTGTCTTCAGAACTCCTTTAATGAACTCCAAACTTGTAGAAGTTCCTGAATAATAAGGTACAGTTCTTGGAGTTCCAGATTTAGAGTGGCTCTTTGTTTGGCTCAAGAGGTTGATGGGTTCTAATTCTTAACTTTGGCCAAAATAATTTTACACACACCAAGTGAATGTACTGCTGCCTTTTGTTTTTCTTTTCAATGTTAATCTTAAATTCAATGATAATCTTAAAAGCCTTTCATTTTAAAATACAATAGTGATTCCTATTTACAAAGTACTTTATGGTTACAAAACATTAATCCGTAAAGTTTTGATAGATCATGAGAGCTACACGGGATCTCAGAGATCATCTTCCGTGCTCCTCAATGTACAGATGAGATAACTTGGGATTCAGAGATGAAATGACTTGTCTGCACTCATGCAAGCTAGTAAGGCTGTGACAACACTGGAATCCAGGTCTTCCTACAGCTAGTCCAAAACTTTTTCTGCTGCATCATGGTGCCTTTTATTAGTATTTCATACTTGTTCTGATGTTTATTGTTCTAAAGAGGATTTATCTGCTGTGGTCTAATAGACATGATTTTAAGTTTTGTGATGTTATGGTAGTCCTAAAACTTTAAAATGTAGTCATACTTATTCTATTAATGTGACAAACGTTGTTGCTTTTCTTAAGCTCCATATAAAAATAGTGTGTATGAATTAATTTTGAAAATTTATTTAAATTCATTTTTTTCCCATGTTTTCTAGATGCAGAGATCCCCAGGGAGAGTTCGAATGGAGACTCCCTGTTAGAATGGCTGAACACTTTCCGTCGGACAGGCAATGCAACTCGAAGTGGGCAGAGTGGGAATCAAACTTGGAGAGCTGTGAGTCGAACAAATCCGAATAGTGGAGAGTTTCGGTTTAGTCTTGAAATTAATATAAATCATGAAAACAGCGTATTTGAAGCTCCCAGTGATGAATATGCAAGTGTTTCTCATTCTCATGCCAGCAGAAATCATCCTGGAAATGGACACCAAAGACCAGTTAGTCCTGTTGCCAGGAGAACAAGGAGCCAGACCTCAGTGACTCTGAATGGTGATAGTGTCAGGGTCCCAAGGACTAGAATGGCAAGAAGTTCAAGGAGGCGGAATTCGGTGGAAATGTCTTTTTCTATGTTGGGGAGGATGAGGAGCAGAAATAGGGGGTCAGTAAGTGTTGATAGAACAAATTCTGTGAATGATCATCCTCTGAGTGGTCATACTAACCCCCAGGGCACTAGTGAATACAACATTAGAGAAGGGCTAGGTGCATCTTCACAGCTCCAGAGAAACAGAGGTAGAACTCCTGTTCCCACAAGGAGTGCAAGCCAAAGACAAGATCCAATAAACTTAGAGTCTGTTGCAAATAGTCGAAGCCGGTCACCAGTTCAAAGACAGGGTGATGCTATGGATCCTGAAGAACATGATTCACATAGGGAAAATAGACCTTTACAGCATTCCTTTAGAAGATCAGTTAGAAGGAGACATGTAGCTCGTGTCTATTTAGAGCCAGCTGGGGAACATAGAGGTACTACCCCCACTCCACTGTCTAATTCAGGACTACTGTCAAGAATTACCGTGGAAGGGGAAGAATCCATTAGGCCCACAGCTGCTGTGAGGCGACATCCAACTATCACACTAGACCTTCAGGTTCGAAGGATTCGTCCTGGGGAAAATAGAGATCGGGATAGTATTGCAAATAGAACTCGCTCTAGAGTAGGACTGGCCGAAAATACAGTAACCTTTGAGAGCAATAGTGGAGGCTTTCGTCGAACCATTTCTCGCTCAGAACGTGCCGGCATTCGAACCTATGTCAGTACCATAAGGATTCCACTCCGTAGGATTTCAGAGAATGGACTTGGTGAACCATCATCAGTGGCTTTACGGTCAATTTTAAGGCAAATCATGACTGGATTTGGGGAACTGAGTTCTCTAATGGAAACTGAATCTGAGTCTGAGTTTCAGAGGAGTGGGCAACATTTAAGGGAGATGCATTCAGAGGTGAGTAACTCACATGCGGTTGATGGCAGTCAACAAAATGAAGTCTCTTTTCAAGACAGGCAGGCTCAAGAAGGCAGCATTGATATGAGTGGTGAAAATGAGAGGACTCAATCTAATAACCGTAACAATGAAAATAGAGAGAACAGGCAATCTCAAGATGCAAACAATTTAGTTGAAAGCGGGACACTACCTATTCTTCGACTTGCCCATTTCTTTTTATTAAATGAGGATGATGATGATGAGCACTTTAGGGGCTTAACCAAAGAGCAAATTGACAATCTTTCTACACGGAACTTTGGAGATATTGAGAGTGAACTAAGTAAAACCTGTAGCGTTTGTATCAATGAATATGTAACAGGAAACAAGCTCAGGCAGTTACCATGCATGCATGAGTTTCACATCCATTGTATTGATCGCTGGCTATCTGAGAACTGTACTTGTCCTATTTGTCGGCAGCCTGTTTTAGGATCTAATGTAGCAGACAATGGATAAAATAATGGAATTTGCTTTAATAATTATATTTTATCATAGCTTAGTATGTGTTTAAGCATTCATTTTTTAGCCTATTTGTGATGAGCCAACTGGGATAAATAATAATTTAGATAATGGTTTGGGCTATTTTCTTTAAAAAAAAAGCAAAAAATACTTGTTTAAAGAGGTAAGAAATTTGCGTAAATTTTAAAATGCAAAATTACTTTACAAAGTTTAGAACAATTAATATTGCTAGAACCAAATAATCTTTTAATATGTTTTTATTTTGTTATGCTAAGCACTTTCATAAACATAGAATATAGTAGGATAAAATCAATTTGCTTATTGTTAACAGTGCAACAGACTTTATTTAGAATTCAGATTTTCACAGACTCAGTACTGTGTCAAGAAATTGGTGTCTAAATAGTCACTCATTAGCTTTTTGTTCTGAGAACAATTTCTTTTCATAAAAGAATCTTTTGCTGGATGTTTGCTAAAAGTATTTAAGTTACTTGAAATGTTCAATTTAATATGCAGTATACTATACAAACATATCTATCTATTTTTAAGATTGAAATGTCCAATCTGAAAACTACCAGTTTGGTTCTATATAAACTTTTTGGAAATTTTTGCATGTGGTTTTACACAATGCTTAATATTGATAAGTTCATCTTGGAAAATGGGTGGATTAAGGGGACATTTAAAATATATATGCAGTTGAGTACGATGTTTCTGACAATCTGACTTTCAGTAAGCAGCGAGCAATATAGTAAACAAGTATTTCTTTATAGTATGTTTGAACTTGAAATAGATATGAATTCAGAAATGGAACGTGAAAATTTTAGGATATCTAGATTACTTTAACTTTGGTTCATCTTGTTTTTTACTTTATTATTTTGAAAATGCAAAGATTTCTCTTGGATTATAATAATGTATACAATATGCACGGTTTCTCAAACATATTACAAAGTTTTTTGGAAAGGATACCATTTCTGTACTGAATAAAATGTATAGATAATATAGTGAGTTCTCCTTGAGGCATAATAAAATAACTATAATAAAGAAAATGTAGACTTTATATGAACACTGAAAGTCATGTATTAAAAAAAAAGCTTTTCTATTTCTACAATAAACATTAATGCAAAGGCTGTGTGCAATATTTTTGTAATCATACAATCTCAAGAGTTGGAAGGAGTTTTGGGTGGCCCATACTTGGACAAGAATTTTTTCTGTGATATCTCTAGAAAGCAGTTATCCAGTCTGTGAAGATCTCTAGTGTTATCTATGCCACTGTGTCTGAGGCAGTTCATTTTACTTTTTGACACCTCTCAGTTTTCACAAGTATTTTTCTTTATAGGCTCAGATAATTTAGAGCTGAAATAGGAACTTAGAGATCAACAATTTATGCCTTTTCCAAATCATAAATCCTACTTCCAAAATTCCTAGTAACTAGTCACCCAATCTGTAGTTGGTGATTCAGGACTGAAGCACAGAGGTGATACAGGGGTTGATTACATAGACTGGTGAGTCATTTCAGATGAAAATTATCTTACAGATGGTAATGAAACCCATGGGAGTTTAAAAGGTCTCTAAAAAGGATGGTATATGATTTTGATGAAATACTATTGTACTGTAAGAAATGACGGGCAGGATGGTTTCAGAAAAACCAGGGAAGACTTAGAAGAACTGATGCAAGTGAGCAGAGCCAAGAGACCATTGTACACAGTAACAGCAATGTTGTATAATGACCAACCATGAATGATTTAGGTATTGTTCGTAATGCAATGGTCCAAAATAATTATGAAGGATGTATAATTATAAATGCTAACCGTCTCTGGAGAAAACTGACGGAGTCTGAATGTAGACAGATCGAAGCCTACTTTGTAAGCTTTATTTTACTTTTTCTCTGTTTTGATCTGTATTCTCTTTTGCAACATCATGGCTAACATGACTGCACATGTATAATCTATAGCAAGTGCTTGCCAACATTCTTTTAAGAAAAAGAGTGTATAGCGAGAGAAGATGACACCGGAGTGAAATTTGGGGATCATCTACAGTTGGGGGTATGATGACCACAATGACCCAGGAAAGGAGACTTAAGGAGTGGTCAGACAGGAAAACCAGAAAAGAGTAGTGGCAGGAAAACACAAAGGATGAAGAAAGACTGAAAAGCTATGAAATTTAATAATTAGAAGAGATCTGGTTACTGGAAAGAGCAGTGTCAGTTGAGTGATGAGGTAGGATGCCACATTGCAAAGAATTTAGGAATAAGTGAGAGGATAGGAAGTGAAAACATTAAGTGTAGACAGCTTTAGTTTAAAATGATGGTAGAGTCCAATGAGAGTTTATTGTTTTAGGATGTGGGAAATTGAGGCATGTTGTACACAGTGGGGAAGAAACTAGTCACTTCAGAATACATGAAGGGATTATTGAGGATGCAATCAAGGGCACATGAAGGAGGACAGGCTTTGGCAAGAAGAAAGATCATCTCATCAGAGACTAGTGGAAAGAATTAGAATAGTAGATGGGTTTTGAGATAAAGAGAAGGAGAGAAGCCCTGGGAGCTCACAGTTGAATGACCTCAATTTTCCGAGTAAAGTAAATGTGAAGTCTTTAGCTAAAAGTCAGGAAGGGATGTGGATGCCTTGAGGACAAGGTTGGGGATTAAATTCTGAGGGGCATGAGGGAATCAATTAGAGAAGAATAAAGTATTACTGCAGTAAGAGTCTACCTGAAAATTGTATAACAAGTCTATGGTGTTATCCAATTTGTGTGATTGTGTGACTTTTTCCAGCTGTTTAGCAGCATGTTTGTAGGACTAGAGGAAGGTAGGTGGTGGGAATAGTCTTGGTTTGGTGTTTATTAAGAAATTAACTTTAATGGGATAGCAGGGTGAGGGATTTGAGAGTTAGCTATAGGACTGAGATTGGTAAGGGAGGAAAGTGGAATGAGAGCAGAAGTAATGTCCTTGCAAATACTCTGTGTGTGTGTGTCTGTGTGTTTGTCCTTCGTTGCCCAAAGAAGACCATGTCATCAGAGAAATGACGGCATGACTTGCACTTTGTTTTGAGTGAGGGAGGGCTGTACAGGTCACCAGCTTCACTTCTCCTCCAGAGCCATCTGAATCCAGTGACTTGATATTCATCGGGATGACTGAAGATAACCCAGGATGTGGCAATTGGGGTTAAGTGGCTTGCTCAAGGTCACACAGCTAGTGAGTGTCAAGTGTCTGAGGTTACATTTGGACTCAGGTCCTTCTGACTCCTGCACTGGTGCTCCATCCACTGCACCACTTAACTTCCCCTTAGCAAATATTAAAGGACAGAGCGGGGATGTCTCATCAATGACAATGAATGGGTTTAAGAGGGCATAAGCCATTGGAAAACATGGAATGATTGAGAAATGTTCACATTTTTGACCAAGGAAATGGAGTGCTCACCATTGTGAGAATCATGGTATGACTGTCACTCTGTGTAGCTGAGGTGGAATGTAGAAATAAGTAATGGGATTTGAGGAGATGGAGGAAATAGTTTAGGGAATTACAGGGAATGTTACCTTGAATGTTGCAGTAACCTAATACAAGGGCAGAAGTTGTGGAGGAGTGAGTAAACCAGGTGCTAAGAAAGCAAGGAGTATTACCTGTATGCTAGTATACAATAGCTACCATGATTTGAATAATGTAGAAAGTTTTAATAGCATGATCTTCAAAGGAATGGGTTGCTTAATTCTGATAGCAGAAGGAGAGTTTGGAGAGCAAAGAACCTTTCAACTCCCTTCCGGGACTAGTGTACTGGGGAGGAGAAAGAGTGAGTGAAGGTACATCCATTGCTGAAAAGGGTATAGTGTTGTATTGGGGAAGTCAGAAGGTCTTGGTGAGAACAAGGAGTTGAAGGATTATGAAACGATGAGGTCCAGAATGAAGGGAAGTTTGTTCAGTATAGAATTGGAATTCCAGAGGGCATTGTGGAGGGAGTAAGCAGGCTTGGAATGGAACTTGGGTGGGGTGGAGCTGAGAAGAATGGAGATAAAAGAACCAGAAGTAGGGATTTGGTATAGTTTGCTCCTGGGTCTCAGGCAACTAATACAGGAATAGGGAGAGTAACAGTTGGTGGGAATATGGTAGCTATAGGAGTAGAAGTAGGCAGCAGATGAATTAGAATAGAATCTTCAATGAGTGTAATTGCTGGGCAACAGACTGTCTACTGCTTCTCCTTAACTGGGTGGGTAGAGTTGTAACTGGATCATCCATAATGAAATAATTATCTGTGTGTGTGTGTGTGTGTGTGTGTCTATAGAGAGAGAGAGAGGGAGAGAGAGAGAGAGAGATTTATATATATACATAGCGCTTGAACTTCAAGTCTGTCTCCAGTAATTATTACCTGGAGAAATCAACCTTTTTAGGTCTCATTTTCTTCATCTATAAAAAAAAGATTGAACTAGATGACCTCCAAGAGCCTCAACCCTCAGTGTATGTCAAATAACAATTGTCAGTTATTAACTCAGTGATTTATTTGTAGATTCAAGTGAGAGGTCCTATAAAGCACTCACCTCAAGTGTTTACCATCTTCGTAGTATATTAAGAAAATAGGAATAAGGATTTTAGACCTAGAAGAGACTTAAAGATTGTTTAATCCTTTAGACCGGTAAGAAACTTAAAGATTATTTAATCCAACCTACGCATTTCGTAAATGAGGAAACTGAATTCTAGAAGTAACTTACCTAGAATTTCACCTAACAGGTTTCTTGACTTTTAGGTTTTACCATACTGAATGCCTACTATGTGCAAAGTAATGTAGTGAGGGTATGAGGTGGATACAAAGAAGCAAAAGATACCCTTTCCTCCAAGAGCCTGATGTATATAATCAACCTATTATAAGTAGTTTGTATATTAAGTGCTATAGGAAGTTAAGTGCAGTGAAAGATGAATTTTATCTGAGTTATTCAGAGAAAGCTTCATGGAGGAGATATGGTTTAAGTCAGGCCTTGACCCCTTAAACTGGGTGGAATTTTGCTCTGTTAAGACAAATGGCTACAAAGAGTAGTATAGCAGGAGCAAATGTGTGGAGCTAGGGAAATGCAGATGTTTTCAGAGACAAGTAAGCCACTTTTATTGGAATAGGATTTGTGTGAAGGAACATAGAAAGATAAGATTGAAGAGGAAAGTTGGAGTGATAGATTTGGCCCTGTCAACAAAGGAGAACTCCATTAGATTTTTGAACAAGACAGTGAATGATGAAAGTATGTTCTAGGAAAATTAATATGGTTTCAGTGTATAAGGCATATGAGAGGGAAAAAAATTAGAGTCAGGAAGAGCAACCAGGAAACTTGGAATCATCCAGCCGTGAGATAAGAGATGGAACTAAACAGTGGCACCAGGAACTGAACAAAGGAACAGGTGTGAGAGATTGGCAATGAGATTTGATGCTAATTAGCAATTGCCTAGATATGGATATCCAGAGAGATGAAGGATTTTAAAAATAACTCCAAAATTCTGACCCTGGATGACTAGAAAAAAATGGTACCACCATAGATAAATCAAGTGGAAAAATTGGTTTGGAGCAAGGAAAATGGTGCATCCAGCCTTAGATATATTGTGTTTGAGGTGCCAATCAGGATGGAGGTAAAGGGAGAAGCCAGAGCTAGAGATTTAAATATGACAGGTAGAGATGATAGTCGAGCAATAGAAATAAGTGAGATTTCTTGATATAAAGGCTATGTGCAGGAAATGCAAAGGGTTGAGGACAAAGGGACGAGAGGAAGGACCATCCACTAAAGTCACCTTGCATGAAAAAAATTTATGAACAAAAAGCAATGTCAGTGGCACAATGACACAAAATAAAACGATATCCACTTTGACTCCAATTAGAAGATAATGAAAGTCTTCTTTGCTCAGCAAATCCTTCTTAGTACAAATTAATAGATTTCACATATAATGTTTAAAAGATTAAAAGCATTGAACTTTTCAAGCTCTTTTGATATACCATTTTTATAACTAATTGAAATGCTGATCACAGAAATATCACTTAAAAACACATGAACAAACCTTTACTTAAAATAGGCCCTTTCAAAGACCTCACCAAGGTCCATTGTGGATGAATGATTAGTTATCAGTATAGCCTTTAGGAAGTTTATAGCAAATACTTTCTAAATTAGGCCTGTGGCCGTATCAGAAAATTTTAAAAAATGATACACTCAAAACAGTGAAAAAAATTACTGAAATAAAGTTTATTGGGGTGAAATTTGGGTGCTGATCCAGGTCTCATGTACAGGGATGTGACTGCTGTGGGGCCCCAGAGCCCGCTTGGGGATGTGTTCAGTACATATGTGTAACCCTACTTCTGCCCAAGCCTGGGTACTTTTCTTGAACATCCCTGTGATGCTGAATGCTTCTCAATGGCTGTAAGACCTCTGGTGGAATGATGCTTCCCACCTACATAAAAGACAGATGCTTCAGAAGAGTTTGAGAGTGGCCATTGAGAGAGACAAGTGTGAACTTTTGATTGATGGTCTGGAGAACTTCTTAATGTCATAGATATTTGGGGAAAGGCCCTAATGTCCCTTAATTCTCAGCACCTGCAACTTTAGGGACTGCTAAAAGCAGACTCTTCTCCAGAGAGACTTTCTTCTTGGTTGAGCTGACCTATTATTTCCTTCTGAGTCAAAAAACTCATTCCTTCTGGTGTATTCTGTTGTTTACCTTAAATCTGTATAACTTCTCTGATTTCATTTTATTGTTTACTTTGATAAAGAGGTTTACTAGCTATTCATTTCCTGTCATTTGTGTAATCAGAGTTGGTGGGAGGGAGCTAAATTGCAAGACAAATTTAACTGTTACTTTTCCCTTGAGAGCCATCAGGGAAAGTAGCCTTTATTCTGAACCCTTTATTATATCTATCCTAGACTATGGGTATTTGATATATGACAGATAGATATAATTCTAGCTAGACAGTGCTCTTGGAGACAGCAGACAGCTAGATAGTACTCTTGTGGAGTAGAAGAGAGATCACCCAACCTTGATAGTCCAGGATCCTGTCTACTCCTCCCTGCTACCCCATGGCCCACTCCCTGCTCTCCCCAAAGAGGGAAATTGTGACCTATATTGGAGATGAAGGTGGAGCAGACATCTGATTTGAAATCTATCCATGCCACTTGTGGTCTGCCACATGTATAATGTATGTAGTGAGGGGGTGGGGGGAGAGAACAGAGACTGGACTTATGAGTTCATTATGCACAGAATTCTGTGGTGAGGAAATGCCCTTTTCCAATGAAGACTGGAACATTGACACATTCTCTTCAACTTAGAGTCTTAGAGGGTTGTGTAGGACACTAAAGTTTCATGATTTACCCAGGTTCACATAGCCAGTTTAATTCAGGAGTAGTACTTGAAACTAGGTCTTTCTGTATCTAAGGTCACCTCTTCATCCACAGTGACACTTCTGTGTGTGTGTCGAAATAAATACACATATATGTACATATATATGTGTATGTATATAAATGTATACTTACATATACGTGTGTGTGTATACACACACACACACATATGATCATGATATCATGGATTTAGAACTAGAAGGGACTTTAAAGGACAAATAGTCCAACCCCTTCATTTTGTATATGTAAAAACTGAGACCCAGAATCAAGTGATTTCCTCAGGGACTTCTGACTCTAACAGAAATGGATCCCTGTGGACTGCATTATGACTTAGAAAATCACAAATTAACATTTATGTTTTATTGTTTTTTAATTTATTTTGTTGAATATTTTGCAGTTACATTTTAATCTGGTTTGGGCAGCACTCAGTTTACTTGGTTCCTCCAAGTTTGACGCCTTTGCTCTAAAACCAGTTTTTCCAGAGTCCAAATCCTCAGATACTTATAAGCTATGTGACTCTGGGCACTTAATCCCTATCGCCAACCACCCTTCCCCCCCAAAAAAGGTCAGTATTCTTTTCACTGATGTGTATGTGTGTAAAAAAAATACTGTATTATAATGGAGATATATGGATTTGTATATTTTTTGTATATTTACTTTGTTGTCTGATTTTATTTATGTATACCTCCATTGCAAGTCATGATTTTTTTCTGACTAAAATATTAAAATGTATATGCATACAAAACATTTAAAAAATTTTTTTCTAATTTTTCTTTCTTTTTTTTTATGATTCTCACTTTTGGTTTATGTACCGTGTCTATGCTTTTATCCAGCTTATCCCCTTTGGATTTTTTGTCTCATGATCATGTCATTTTCTTTTATTATGAGTAGCTTGTCTTTGGCTTCCTTTCTCACAAGTCCTGGCCCCTCATTCCTCCATTACTAAGGCACACTTTCTCCCTCAGAAACCCAGAAGTTAGCCATCCTTAAGCTGAGGTGTAGGAGAAGCTGACCATGGAGAGGACCAATTCCAGTTGACTTTCTAGTTCCCATTTCATTGGGCATGGAAAAAATTTTCCTTCCAGCTGACTTTGTGCTCATAGGTCTATGTGCTTCACCCCATCTCTTCCCTTTTCCTTCTTATGGTTGTTCAGTCATTCTAGTTGTATCTGATTCTTCGTGATCCCTTTTGGGGTTTCCTTGGCAAAGATACTGGAGTGATTTGCCATTTCGTACTTCAGCTCATTTGGCAGATGAGAAAACTGAGGCAAAGGAGACTGGCCCAGGGTCACGAGTTAGCAAGTGTCTGAGGCCAGATTTGAATTCAGAAAGATGAGTCTTCCTAATTCTAGGTCTGGCACTCTACTGTGCCACCTAGATGCCTAGATTTTTATGGTTGGGTAGACTCAATGTCTTCTTTCTCTTAAGGAAAGTCTGATGAGTCACTGTATTTTCAGAACCAGGCAGCTTTTTCTCTCTGTCCCCTGCCCCTCTCCTCCCACCCCACCCCCCAAGCCCTGCCATGGTCACACCATGATGCTCAATCCTATGAAGAAGCTGTTTTGATGACTGTACTCCCTTATAGTCTAGGTATGAGGGCAGTGAATGTAAGCTTTAAATATTTACACTTTACTATTATAATTATTTAATGAGGCTTTTGCCCCCTTTACTTAATATAATCCTTGATTATCATTTCATTAGTGGTTTCTGTTTTAATAATTCCATATTTCTTATATTTTTCCTCCTTGTGAGATTTTTAGGTAGAAACTCATCTTTCCCAACATTTTGCTGATCACTGACTTAGGCTAGTACTATTTGGCACTTGGGCAACAACCAATCAAAATGAAGGACAAATGGACTAACTTTAATAAGATAGCACCAACATTGTCCATGGTGTCTTCCATGCATTTTGTGGTTTTTTTGGTGTTATCTTCCTTTATGGTAAGTGGAGTCAGTGTATATATTGCTCTTTTCCTCTCCATGTAAATTTCCCTGTTCCGTCTAATATACCATTTACATTCCCTTTTCTTACCATAATTCTTCATCTTCATCATTCCTTATAGCACATTATTCCATTATATTTATGTACCACAATCATGTTAGTCAGTCATTTCCCTATTTGGGGGGCACATGGATTATTTTCATTTTTTTCGTGGTTTGTTTTGTTTTGCTATTATCAGTAGTACTTCCATGAATATTTATATACAGATGGATCCTTTCTTTCACTAACCTCCTTGGAGCAGAAACCAGAAAGTGGAATTTCTGGGATGAACATTTGAAGATAAAGATATGATTTTTTTTTCCCCCATTCTCGTTTATGGACTCCTTGAAATCTATCTGGGTACCTCTCTAGGTAAGGAACTTCTACTTGATGCCTTCCTTCTAACTGTCCAAGGAAGAGTTGAGAACAGAGAGAACCGTTAGCTTTCTTTTTTTTTTTTTTTTTATAAATTTATTTATTTAACTTTTTACATTCATTTTCATAAGATTTTGGGTTCCAAAATTTTCTCCCTATTTGTCCCCTCCCCCCTCCCCAATACACTGAACATTCTAATTACCCATATCATCAATC
>CM053771.1:158417754-158450166 GCA_028658325.1 Potorous gilbertii | reverse complement strand
CATTTTCCCAGCCAGTTACTTGACTTCTGAGACTCCTCTCCACCCCTGGCCTAGGTCTGCCCAGCTAGTGCTTGGGGTCTGAGATTCAAATGCTCCCAGCCAGTTACTTGACTTCTGAGAGTCCTCTCCACCCCAGCCTAGGTTCGCCCAGCTAGTGCTTGGAGTCTGGGATTCAAATGCTGCTCCCCAGCCTCAGGGCTTTTGGCGGCAGGCCTGACTGCTCTTCAATGGGAGCTTATCTGCTGGTTCTCAGGTGGGGGCAGGGCCGCCTCCCAGGCTCAGTTCCCTCAGGGGGTTTATACCGAGAACTTTTGTAGTGGAGCTGGGGTGGAGCTCCTGCCTGCTCTGCGGGCCTGGCGGAGCAGCCTCTGTCTCTGCTGCAGCAGCAGCCTCCTGAGGAGGTCCGAGTCCCGGAGATACCCCGCTCCCCTCTCAACCCATCTCTCTCACTGACCTGTGCGTCTGTGGGCGGAGGGACCTTCGCAGCTGCCAGAGATTCAGGTCCCTGACGCCTGCTGGGCTCTGCTTGCTCCTTTCAGTGAGATGCGGCCGGGCCAATAGGAAATTTATTGAGTGGAGATCATGATGGTTGGTGTATTGACATGATCGGACTTGGCTTTAGGAAAATCATTTTAGTAGCTGAATGGAGCTGTATTGGAGTCAGGAGAGACTTGAGGAAGGCAGGCCCCCACCAGCAGGCTCTGCTGCAGTAATAAGGGTGTGAAGTGATGAAGGCAGTGTCAGAGGAGAGAAGATGTGTATTTAAAAGATGTTGCAAAGATGAAATTGACAAGCCTTGGCATCAATATGGATATGGAAGTGGTAAGATATACTGAAGAATCCAGGATGACTCCTAGGTTGGAAGGCTGAGGGACTGGAAAGATGGTATTGTTTCCCTCTACAGTAATAAGGAAGGTAAGAGTTGAGGAAAGTTTGAAAGGAAAGATAACGAGTTCTGTTTTTGGATATACTCAGTTTAAGGAGTCTATTGTACATCCTGTTCAAGATATCTGAAAGGTAATTGGAGATGCGAAATTGGAAATCAGCTGAGAGATTGGGGTAGGGGAAAGGTAGATGAGAGAATCATCAGCATAGAGATGGTAAAAAAAAAATCTGTAGAGCTGTTGAGATAACCAAGTGAAGTAGTATAGAGGGAGAAGAGAACACAGGACAGAATGCTGAGGGACACCTATAGTAAGAAGGCGTGATCTGGAAGCAGATTCAGCAAAGGGACAGACAAAGAGCAGATAGGTAGATCGATTGAAGGAGGACCAGGAGAGAGTGGTGTCCTGCCAACCTTGTTCATTTGTTGTTTATCTTTTGTTCCTGAATAGGACCATAAGGTCAGGAAAGTGGTGTCATGATTTGCAAATGAATTGGATTTAAGTGAGGGAGAACTGTACAAAATCACTAGCCTCACTATTTCCCCCAGAACTTTTAGGGTCCAGTGGCAAGACAGATCAGGATGACTGGCGATGGCCTCGGATGCAGGAAGACTGTGGCCTTTTTAAGCTAAGGTCCTTCCCAGGTTTCAGTTTATTTGAGGCAATGCCCATTCAGTGATTAAGGCTAGGTAAGAAGTGAGGCCAAGAATGGCCTCTTTTACCTAGGGAGAAATCAAAGAAGAGACAGTGATCAGCTGTGTCAGTGGCTGCAGAGAAGCCTAGGGGAATAAGGATTGAGAAAAGGCATTATATTATAATTATCTTTTGTAGACATGGCGCTTGACCTGACAAGTTTTGGGGGGAGGATGTAAGGGAGGGAATTCCAGACAAATTCCAAACAAAGGATATAGCAATCAAGCTTTCTTGGAAAATGTTTTCAGTGAACTTTGAAGTGACTTGTTATGGTTCCTTGGCAGTATAAAACATTGAAGTGGTTGCCAAACAGTTGCTAAAACATGAACTTTTCCCTATACAAAGAACAGTAAAAAGGAATTGTATGTAAAACTATGATTCTCAGCTTTTTAAAAAAATATTTTATTTTTAATTTATGAAATAAAACAACCATTTCCATAATAGTATAATAAAAAGATGACTGCACATAAGATATACATATACGCCTCCAAAAGTCCCTCCCTTATCTTCTCCTAAATCTTTATCTACATATCTTTATAAAAGTCCCTTCCCCACCCTCTTCAGTTTTTTTCACCTCTCTACAAGTTCACAGGACTTCTGCATCCTTCTAATTGTTTCCTCTTCAATCCACATGAGAGTAAGTTTCCAATGTTACAGCCTTTTCATCCCCACCTGCTTCTTCTGTTATTAGTTCTTCCTTTCATGCCCCATTTTTTTTTTGATAGAATTGCTTCTTTTACCTTTTCCTACCCAATTTTGTTTTTTGGAATCACCCAATCATACTTAGCCCCAGTCTTTCTTTTAAACTGCCTTAGTAATGATGACAGTTATAAGAATACTGATAACATTTTTCATATACATAGTAAGTAAACAGTCTGACCTTAGTGAGCACCTTATAGTTAGTCTTTAATGTTTTCCTTATATTTCTTGTGGATCTTTCATATCAAATTTTCTGTTGAGTTCTGGTCTTTTTGTTAAATATACCTCAGTTTTTGTTGTTGTTGTTGTGGTTTTTTTTTTAGTATATACTTAGTTCATCACTGCAGTTCCAAAGCTGTCTTGTTTGTCTGTACTGTTTTCTGATCCTCCTTTGGATCACTTACTTAGGCGCCTTTTTAAAAAAAATGCTTCATTGATACTCTTTTCTTTTGTACTACTATCACTAGCTCAGTTGTCCCAGCACTGTTCCCTTCCTATCCTTGTAACAAGTTAACAGAATAAATCCACCCACATCCTAAAACATATGTGTCTTTCTTCATCTCTAGTCCCTCATCTCTCTGTCAAGAAATGGAAAGTATTCTTAATTATTGGTCTCCAGAGTTGTGCTGTGATCAGTGCAATTGATCAGAGTTCTTTAGTCTTTCAAAGTTATTTTCTTTATGATGTTGTATTAATTCTTCTTGTAGTTTTAACAACCTTATTCTGCATCATTTTATACGTCTTCCTAGATGTCTCTGAATCTGTCCCTTTGATAATTTTTTATGTTGCAATAATAATTATATTTGTATATAATAGTCTGATCAACATTCTCTAGTTGATGGGTTTGCCTGATTTGTGTAGACCTCTTTCTATATATACTTTTATCAAATTCTCTTCAATCTCCATCTTTTGATGGAAAATTTAACATGATAGTTTTTTTTCTGGTAGCTGTCACTAAAAGTTTAGATGACTTCTCTATCATTATACATCTAAGTTCATGGAGAGTTGATTGTATTTTTTTATTTTTTGCCATTTCCTGATAATGCTTTCACAGTAAAATTCCAACTCTCTGATCAGTGGAACTTAGGTTCTCCTCCTACAGTGTGCCTTTTTTCTTTGTAGTTGATACTCAGTGGAATGCTTGTTGAATGTTTGTTTTTTTTTTGAATGGTAATCTTTATAAAATGTGTTGTAAATTTACCTGCCTTAGTAAAGAGAGCAAACAGAACATAAATTCAACTTTTCTTAAAGACTTTTGGTCAACTTTTTGGAAGATAAATTATTGATTGTACTGTGCTGTGACATATTGACTCGTGCTGGTGCTTTGTGCACATGAATGACTCAGGACTGTTTACTTCTACATTAGATTTGTGGGCTTGCATGTGTGTGCAAATGTGCTTCATTTCTGTCAGTTGTCACTGCTTGCTGCTATGAAGATTTTCTTAAGAAAACTCTACTTTTTATTCTGTGGTGCTATAAACTAGGGTTGAATTGAAGATTGCGGGGGGATACAGTTAACTAAATCTTAACTCAGGTCATGATCACATTTTTAATTTATGCTTGTTGCAATATCCTTCCATTTGAATTCCCAGCTTTTGGTCTTTTCCTCTATAATCCATCCTCAATGCATCTGGCAAATTGATCTCTCAAAAACATAGATCATCTATGTCACACCCTAGCCCAAAATCTTAAGTGGCTTTCTATTCCCTGAAGAATAAAATACAGAATTGTCCGCATACAACCTATATGGCTTTAAAAAAAGACTGTTTATTTAATAGATTTTTTTAGTTATATTTTTTGTTTTTATGTCACCTACATTACACTTGTTTCCTTGTTTTGTCTTTTCAGAAAACTGTCGTTTATAAAAGCATTTTTTTAAAAGAGGAACAAGGGAAAAAATTTAGCAAGACTAATCTAATAACATAGGGAAAAAAAAATCTGTGCAGTATTCCACACTTCTGGATCCCTCTCCTTTGCAAAGGAATAGAGGGGAGATGTCTTTTGGTATCTTCCTTGAGGCCAGGCTATCCTTAATAATTTTGCAACATTTGGTTTTGATTGTTTTGTAGTCAAGTCAACAGATATTTATTGAGTGCTTACTACGTGCCATGAATTCTATTAAGCGCTAGAAATATACATGTAAACAACAACAAAATCAGTTCCTCAAGGAGCTTACGTTCTAATGGAGGAAGACAACGTGTAAAAGGGATCTGGAAAGAGTAAGGGAGTGGAGGTAGCCTTGATGGGGCAGAGAAGTAGAATCCATGGCATAAGGGATATCTGGTCTGGGCCTTCCTTCAATTTGAGGTTCTTGGAAGAATTTAAAAACGAATGATGTGATGAGACAGCTAAGGTGTGGTGTCATAGTCTTATCAGAATCCTCAAAATAAGAGGAGTTATTCTTTGCATTTGTATTGTAGTATTTTATTGTGCATAATGTTTTCCTGGCTCTCTTCACTTTGTAACACTGTATGTAAGTTTTTTCCACATTTCTCTGTACTCAGCATGCTTATTGTTTCTAACAGCACAATAATATTTCACTACATTTATACACCACAATTTATTTAGCCACTCTCTATTTGATAGGCATCAACTTTGTTTCTAATTCTTTGCTACCATGATCAGGACAAAAAGTGCTGCTATAAATATGTTAGTATATAGAATATCTTTCTTTTTCTCTGTAAGTTACTTTGAGTATGTGCATAGTAGTGGTATCTTTGCATCAAAAGTTATGAGTATTTTTTAGCTACTTTATTTGCATAATTCTAAATTATTTTCCAAAATGGTTAGGCTGATTCCCAGTAATCTTGACAATATATTGGTGTGCCTTTTTATCACCAACATTGAGTGTTAAAATCTTTTGTCATCTTTGTCATTTTGCTTGGATGTGAGGTAAAACTTCAGTGTTGTTTTGACCTACATCTGTCTCATTTTTCCTTCCTTCCTTCTCTTTCTTTCTCTCCCCCTCCCTCCCTTTTCTCTTTTTCTTTCCTTTCTGTCTCTGTCTCTTTTCCTTCCTTCCTTCCTTCCTTCCTTCCTTCCTTCCTTCCTTCCTTCCTTCCTTCTTTGAGTCAGGCACTGTGCTAAATACTGGGTATACTAATAAGAAAAAAATAATTCATACCCTCTAGGAGTTACGGTCTAATAGAGACAACCAGTACAGAAAAAGAAGCTTGGAGGGAGGGTGAGGCAAGGTAGTTAGCTAGAAAGAGGTGCCCAACCCTCTGCAGTGGCTGACCTGTGAGCCCTTTTTACATAGAGGCTTTGGAAGAAGGTTTTTGCCCTGTCCTGCAGCTCTCCAGTTAAGAGGAGCAGAGTAGTGTCAATGCTGGTGGAATCTCTGGAGTGATGAGCTTTTTTTTCTCATATTATTAGTGATCTGGAGCATTTTTTTTCAAATGGTTATTAATGTTTGTATTTTTCTTTTGAGAACACTTTGTTCATATCCTTTGACCTCCTGTTTATTAGGGAATAACTTTTGTCAGAAATGGTGAATAGATCAAATTGACTTGCATTAGTTTACTAAATTGTGTAATGGAGAATAATGTGCATTAAGTCTGAAAAGATAGGCTGGAGACAGTTTTTGAAGGTCTTTGAATGCTAAAGAGAGATGTTAGTATTTAATCGTAAAGCCAGGAGAGAGCACTTGGATTTTATTCATCAGGGGAATGCCTGGATCATACCTATGCTTTTGGAATATCACTCACAGCTGTGTGGAGGATGGATTATGGGGGAAGTGGGGAGGGATTGGAGGTGTTGAGGCCTTAAGAATTAAAGATCTCTTACAGTATTCTAAGCTAGAGGTGATAAGGGCATGAACCAGGATCTTCTCTATGTGAATGGTGATAAGGGAATGGAATTTAAGAGTTGTTTTGGAGGTAGAATTGATGAGACTTTGTTAGTTAATTTTATTTGGGAGATGAGGCAGAGTAGAGAAATTGAGGGTGATTGTAGGTTATCAGCCTGGTGGAAGGAGGGTGTACCTGACAGAAAACAGGAAGTTAGGAAAGGGAATGTGGTTGAGGAGAAATTAATGAGGTCTTTTTTGGGCAGGTTGAGTTAGAGATACTGTTGGACTTCTAGCTGAAATGTCTACATACAGTTGGTGATGCTGGACTACAGTTTGGTAAAATGAACAAGGTTGGATCCCTATATTTTTCTTCTGCAAGAGTTTATATTTGACCCCATCAGACTAGATGAGGTCACCCAAATAGTATTTGGAGCCTGAGAGCTCTTGGTGAAGTGGGTCCATAGCTACTAAGGAGCTGAGGCTCCTCCTAGTGTTGCTGTTGGGTCTTGAGCTAAATAAGTATAAGGGAGCTGTTTAATTCTAACAAAATCACTATGTAATTAACTTTACATGGAATACATATACTTGTAAAGTGAGGTATACCTTGACCTTAAAAGGAATATGCTAAAGACAGTATTAAATTTCCTTATAAATATTACTATTTTGAACATTTTGTTGTTGGAGTAGTACATCCTAAAAGAACTGGACATTAAAATATAACTTAGTTTTGTGGGAATGACTAAGAGCAGATTTTGAAGAACTGAATAAATTGCAATGTAGATTATAGTTATTCAAGAATCTTTTCCCCTAGAACACTGCTTAAAATCAGAAAGATGAATTTGCATAGGTAGCATTTATAAAAGATGTTTGATTTTTATAATCCAGGTGGTTGGGTTTTTTTTTTTTTAACTTTTGGATGACTTCAGTGGCATAGAAGAATAAAGATTACTATAACGCTTGGAGCTCTAGAGCTAGGATTGCAAAGTCAAGGTAGAGATATTGGCATGCTTTGTGAGAAAACTGACAGTAACGGAGTCCATGCTACTCCTGCTTGACAGCTGTATAAAGATGCTCAGTTTTTGATGTCGACAGGCCATTTGCAGTAATTTTTCTCTAAGTCTGTAACTGTTTTAAAGGTGAAATATACTACACGAATTTGCATGATCTGTGATATAGAATAACTTTCATTTGAATGATAAGACATTCTCTTTTTTTCTCTCCTATAAGAGTTGCAGTTTTGTAGAGCTGATGCAGTAATAACACAGTGAAAGGAAAATCAACTGACTGGAAGTATTAGGATCTTCAGTGATGAAAGAGATTAACAGTACTGTTTGAGATCACTTAGATTTGATTTTTAAAATATGGAGAAATATCTTATTTTTGTTCAGGGATTAGGAAATGGTGGTACAAATTCCAAGGTAACTTTTTTCCACTGAGCGCTACATGTTGTGGTTATTTTGGTTCTGATATTCAGTGATGTTTTTCCCGGCAGTGCTGCAGACTCTTATCCGTTCCCTCATGGAATGAAACCAGTCTGTTACTAGTGAGCAATTTGCATGCTAGAATTTTTTTTATTGGAAAAATAAACTTTAAACCTTGTTCATGTTCTTAGTAGTAATGTAGACTATATACCTCAACAAATGTTGCTTATATGATGAAGGAAGAGAAGGAAGAAAAGGACCGGCTTTGTGTCAGGTCATCTCACTTGTTTCTCACATCATTCCTGAGAGATAGGTGTTTTTATTTCCCCCATTTTACAGTTGAGAAAACTGATGCAGATGAAGATTAAATGACTTGCTCAGGTCACACAATTAATAAGTTTCTGAGGCAGGTTTTAAATTCAGGTCTTCCAGAATCTAGGACCAATGTTCTGTCTACTGTTTCAGGAATTGCCACTTAATATACCATGACTTTAGGCAAATCATTTGACCCCTCTGGACCTCAGTTTCCATATCTGTAAAATAAGAGTGAGACTGGAATGGTGATTTCTAAGGTCTATGTGAACACTAAAATTCTGTGAGCTGCTTTAATATACTGGTCATGGGATAAGTAGGTTTCTAAGCCACCTTCCTGGTCAACAAACTCAACAAATATTTATTGAGCACCTGTGTGCAAAGTATTGTACCTTTTACCAGTATTTATTGTACCTGCTTAAAGTAGAGCTTTTTGTCAACTTCCAAAATAATTTCCCTGCCACCCCCCACATCCTGACACTTTATGTAGGGGGAGGAACAGTGAAGGATTTGGGGATTTTGTAGTTGTATTTAATTTAATTCAGTTTTCTGTAAAACGAAGGATTAGATCAGACTTTTTTGGTACCTTCCATATGTCAGATGGTAGAATTGTCTTATTTTTAATATAATATACATGAGAATTACAGAGTAATGTTGATTTGTTTTAAAGAACATTGGAAATGATGACACTAGAGAAAGGACCTAAAAACTAAACGAAGGGACATGTACTTTATTTCAATCAGGAAAATTTGAAACTGGATTATTTTATATTTATAGTTCAGATATTCTAGAAGCCTGTGAAAAAAAGGTTCTTATCTATATAAACAGAACTGCAATTTTTAAAATGACTAGTGGTATAATAAAACTTTATTTCCACATGAGAGACTAAGTTATGAAAATCAATTTTCCCTTCCTTTTTATCCTTTCATCAGCAAGCATTTATTTTGTTATTTTCAACCACTCTATTCATTTGACTTATGGTAGAATTAAGTGCTACTAATATTGGTATGGTGAGAAGTAAATTCGGTCTGGTGGCTTTTTTTAAATTGGTAGCATAAAAAGGAAGATGGAACAATGAGAAACAACATGAGGACTTTGGCAGAGCATGTGCTTAATCAATAAACTGTGATTACTTATACGTACTATAGTTTAAAAAGAAAATGACTTCAATTGAAGGAGATTAATTATATATGAAAACAGTTTAATAATTCCTGGTTTCATTCTAGGATAAAGAACTTATTCTGCTAAAATTGTTAGTACATATTAATTTTTTATTTAAAGTGCCACTTTTTCCTTCTTTTAGATGACTTCTCTTAAGTCCTATTTTTTTGTACCCAGAGGGTTTATGATCTTTGTCAGTAACATGAGAACTGATTTTTAAAAATGGATTCTTGATGTATTGAAGTTATTCATTCTTTATTTTCAAAGAGGACCAGTGACATCATGATAGCGATGTCTTGACTTAAATTGGATTTAAATGAGACAGAGTTTTGAAAAGTGTCAGGTTCACTCTTCTAGAGTCATCAAAGTCCAGTGGCAAGACAAAAATCAAGATGACTGGCAATGGCCTGCGATGCCTTGGATAACGTTGGCATCTTCAGGGTCTGACCAAGCTCTAAGCACTCCACAGCACCTGCTTCAGCTGCCTTTATGGCTGTTGGAACAAATTGTTCTCTTCTGTCCATTCTGTTGGGGAAGTCGTCACATGTTTGGCATAGACATCCCTCTAACTCATTGACAGGTTTGAGGCTTTTTGGTTGCCCTCAATCTGGGTTAGCCTGTGTGCTGAGAGGATTTTACCAGGGTGTGGCCACTATGCATATTGAGAGTTGGGGGACAGGTAGACACCAGAAGTATAAGGATGTATTGAAGTAAATTGAGAACAAGTCCTGCAAAATATTATGTTGAGTCAATTAGCTGCTGGAGGATATTTTAGGATTTCTAGAAGGGGAGTGGTATGATTAGATGGGTACTTTGAGTAAATAATTGGAGTTGGAGGGAATAAGTCCATTTAGGAAATTATAAAAATCTTTAATTGAGAGAAAAGCTCTCAAATTGCTGAACCAAACAAAACAAGTCTTATTTCTCTTCTCTATGACAGTTCTTCAGATACAGTTCTTGAAGAAAACTATCAGATCATGCTTAATTTTTTTCTTCCCTAAGCTAAATACTCCCAATTCTTCAGCAGCTACTTATAGTTTCAAGTTCTTTTAAATTTTCCTCTGGAGATAGAATCATAAATTCAGAAACTTAAGAACTGGAAAGAACCTTAAAACCCATTGAATTTAACTCCCTTATTTTAGAGGTGAAGAAATTGGGACGCCCAGGGGTTAAGTGATTTATCCAGGGTCACAAAGTTAAATGTCTGATTCAGGTTTTGAATCTAGGTTTTCCTGACTCCCATTTCCTGTGTCCCATATAACATAGGATGCCCAGAACCGACATTATGTTTTTGATCTTTTCTGACTAGGGTAGGGTATTTCCAGACTTTGCTTATTTTTAATATTATGCCTCTGTTAATGCAGACTGAGATGACATTGACTTTTTTGTCTTCCATGCCAATACTAACGACTCATTGAATATACATTACACCAAAGTCTCCAGCTCTTTATCATGTGAACTGTTTTTTAGGTATTTCTCCCCCATACTGTCATTTAACTGCTAATTTTTTAAAATTAAAGAGCAAGGTTTTACATTAATCCTTAGTAGAATTCTAATCCTTAGTAGAATTCATATTGTTAGAGTCAGCCTATCATCCTCCTATGAAAATCTAATAGTTCTCACAGGTAACTTTTGTAATCTACAGATTTGCTAAGACCATAATGCTGTCTCTGCTTTGCAAATCTGAAAGTGCTTCATAAATGTTAGTGTTATCAACTTTTTCATCCAAATCATTGATAATAAATAATATTGATCAGGGCAAGCATAAGCCTCTTGAAAACTCCCCTAGAATATCTTTCTTCGTTTATCACCAGTCTTTGACTTTGTTCATTCCATCATTTTTAAATCTGCTTAACTGCACTACCCAAATCTTTCCATCTTTTCCACAAGAATATCTTAAGAGACCTTGTCAAGTGCTTTACTAGAATCCAGGCATTCTCCAGATCTGCCCGTCTAGCAACCCTGCCAAAAAAGGAAAAGAACAAGAGCTATTTTCCGGCCTCCGAGGCCGACAGTCTTTTCAGTCTTGCAGCTGTCTTTCTAGCAAGGTAAAAATGAATCAGAAATACAAAAAGCTTAGCCATAAAGCTGTCCATCTGGCAAAACCATTTGTGAATCAGGTTTGAATTCCAAGTGAGAATTTCGATGAGACCTTCATTACTAAAACTGTATTGCATTGGAAATTTTTAGTTACAAAGAACCTCCCAAGATTTATCATCCTTAAACCACTCACAATAGACTTTCTCTGTTCTCTCACATGAATTCCTTTAGAATTTTTTCTGAAGTTGCTTGTGGCTTTAAATCTTTCATACCTTTCAACAAGTAAGGAGAGAAATGCTACTGATCGTTATGCCCCTGTTGTCAGAGGTGATCAGATGTGGCCTAAAATGCCTTCCTAAGATTTTTGTGCAAACCTGTGCTGAGAGTCAAGGAATAATAGGAACCTGAAGGCATGTCTTGGCTTAGTATGTTAGCTTCTAGAAAGAAAATGTTAATAACAAGCAGCCTCATGGTTTTTTTTTTTAAGGAAAATATGACAAATCCCACATGATTTTAGAATTTATAATTTTCTTGATAGAAAAAGAAATCTCTCAAAAACTATCATTGTAAACTTAAAAATTTTTTTCTAAGAAAACTTGCATAGAAATATGCTTGCCAAAAAAATAATTAGCTTGTATCTTCTTTCATTGATAGGTTCAAATGAGATAATGTCTTTTAAGTATTTTGCAAAATTTAAAGAGCTCTGTGTCACTGTGGGCAACAATGTCATTTTCTGAATTTTTCCATTGTTAAAGTTGTTAAGGTGCCCAGGGACATGTTAAATTTTAAGAAAAAGTACAGTATAAACTAATGAGAGAATTTATTAGAGTTTATTCTAATAACTTAAATAGATCTCTGATCTCTCTGAAGTAGGTACCGTTTGCAGCAGTACAAACCATGGCTCATCCGTACCTTCTTTACCTGTGCAACTTTGTGTTTTTTCTTACAGGTTCTGCCAGAGGTTTACCCAATGAGTTTGGGGTGGGGGACTTCCTTTTTATTTCTTAACATTAAATTTGTAGCTGTGAAGACACAAGCTGTCCATCTTTCGTCCCTTGCTTTTGTTAGATGACTGGTCATCTCCTTTTCAAGTCACATGTCTCCCTGATGATATCTTTTATGTTAGTTTTGGTGCACATCTCTTAGTTGATAATCTCAATATCATCCATTTTTCCATTGCCCTTTGAATGACAGCATTAATTCTTTTGAGATTGGTAATCTTTGTATTGCAGCTGTTTAGAATCGCCAGAAGAATAATAATGTTAAAAATATGGGTTTTTGTACTCAAAAATGTTGGAGTCATTATCAATGCTAACACTGTTTGCCATGTGCAATCCAGTCTGTTTTCCTCCCTCTGTTCAATTCTAAGCCCAGTTCATTGTCTATCTTGAGTTGGGGATAGTGGGGGGAAAAGGGGTGAAAGTGTGTGTGTGTGTGTGTGTGTGTGTGTGTGTGTGTGTGTGTGTGTGTGTATGTGTGTGAGATCATCAATTTTATATATGCAATACAAATACATGTGTATATTTATATACATATAGCATCCACATACAAATGAAGGAACAAGTTCTATGGATTATGAATCCAACTGCCTATCGTAAGCAATTATTAAGGAACTATGTGCCAGACACTGCTAAGCACTTTACAAATATTATCTCATTTGATCTTTACAATGACCCTTTGAGATTGTACTGTTATTTTCCCCATTTTACAGTGGGGAAATTGAGGCAATGAAATTAAACAACTTGCCCAGGGTGCCACAGCTAGTGTCTGAGACTGGATTTGAACTCAAATTTGGACTCAAAGCCCAATGATCTATTCACTGGACCATCTTATTTGCTTATCATAGAACAATAAGCATTTTTCAAACACCTGATTTTCACAGTTTTCTTTTCATTTTTTGGTCCAGGCATATGGTTTTATTGGTGGAGGGAATTCTAGTGAAGAAGCTCCTATCAATGGATATTGTTGAGATTTATAGTTGTCTAAGGTCAATGTAAAGTTAAATGGCTTGTTTAGGGTTATACAGCAATGCATACTGCTGTACAATATATTTTATATGACTACACAATGCCTTCAACCGGTCTTCCTGAGAAACTCACTATTTGTCCACAACCCTAAGTTATTTCTTTGAGTTATTATGTATCTCATTTAGGAGATCTGTTGTATTCAAGGATTTGAAATCCGTGAAGTATCCCTCAAGGCTTTGCTGTGGGTTCCCTTTCTTTCTCTATGCTGTTGTGCTTGGTGTTCTTTTTGGCTAGGTTCTCTCTGGATTGTGTGTCCAGCTCTAACCTCTCTCTTGATGTCTAGTCTTACAGTCTCCACTGCCTTTTGAACATCTTGAACTGAATGTCCCATATATATATATATATATATATATCTTAAATTCATTATACCTCAAGCTGAACTCCTTACCTTTCCCCCACTAATTCTCCCTTCTCCCCTAATTCCCTATTATCTTCTAGGATACCACCCTCTTCTCAGTCACCTATGCTGGAAATCTGGCTGTTTTTCTTGACACTCATTCTTCCCTACTCCCATATCCAATCAGTTGTTATGTCCTTTTATTTCTGTCTCTCAACAGCTTTCTCTTGTGTGTGTCCCCCTTTTTCTGATATTTTTGCCACCTTGTTGTAGGTTATATCACCTTATGTCTGGACTATTGCAATATCTTATTGTTCATCTTCTTGCTCAAGTTCATTCCCCACTCTAGTTCATCTCCGTGCATCAAAGCAATCTTTCTAAAGCATATGTCATATCATGTCAACCTTCCCATCCCCCTCCCCCTCCAGCTCCATTCAATAAACTTCAGTGGTTCTGTATTGGTAATCTCTAGGATTAAATATAAACTCATTTTGGGTTTTAAAACCTTTCATAAGTTAGCTACTTCCTCTTGCCTTTCCAGTGGTATACCCTATTCCCCTCCATATACTTAGTAATCTAGTGACATTGACTTTCTTGTGGTTTCTAGCACAAGACACTCTCATCTCCCTCCCAACTGCGCTTTTTCACTAGCTGTCTCCCTTGCCTGGAATTCTTTCCCTCCTCATGTCTTCCTCCTGACTTCCTTGTCTTCCTTCAGTTCTCACTTTCAGCACGATTTTCCTAGTCCTCCTTAATCTTAGTGCTTTCCCTGTGAAAGTATTCCCAATTACCCTCTTTTTATCTTTTTTTGTACATAGTTGTGTCTATGTTGTCTTCCTTGTTAGACTGTGAGCTCTTTGAAAGTAGGGACTTAATTTGTTTTTACCTTACATTGTATCCCTAGGGTTTAAAAGAATGCCTGGCAATAGTAGGTGCTTAATAAATTATTATTGGCTGACTGAAATCAGCACTGTGTCATCTGCAGACATTTGGATTCTGTACCAAACATGCTCCATTATAGAGGATAATAGATGTAGTTAACAGGTTATAGAGAAGCTGCTACAGAGCTGAAAGAGACCTAGGAGAGCTTTTAATTCAGTTTCCTCATGTTACAGATAATGAAACTGAGACAAAGGGAAGTTAAAGGACTTGTTCAGGGTATCATAGATAATAAGTGACAAAGCCAGGAAATCCTATGCTCTTTCCACTACAACATAATGCTAATTTGTCAAAAAAAATTTTGGTAAATATATATCTCTTTGATATTAATCATCAGTGGGTCCTGGTAGCAAAGCATCCAGAGAGACAGAAATTTCTTTTCATGTGCCAGGCTTGAGCCAGAGAAGTCAAACCACTACCAGTTCTGCTTCCAGTACAGTCCTGGGAGCCATTCTTCAGGGAAGCAGCTTCTCTGGAGGAGGGCCAGTCATCCCCACCAATTGATAACCAAATGCTAAGACAGGACAGGCAAGCCAGTCTAGCTGAAGAGGCAAGGTACCAGGAGGGAAAGATAAGCAACATTTGTCAGGCAAGTCAAACTACCACCATCTCAGATCCCTCCTCGTGATGGAGACAGTCCAGGACCCAAAACACAAGAGGCTTAGTAATAACAGTGTTTAAGTCTAGTGCCTATAGGTATCATCCAGGGAAGCAACCTCTGGAGATGCAGCCTGGCAAGTGCTCCTGTACATGCTACAACCACAGTTATTGAAGACACAGAAAAGAAAGTCCTTTTGTCATGAAACTCTTTGGAACTGTCAGATGACTCAGCACCAAAAAACTGATATTTTTTTTTTAATGGAAATGACATTTAAATGAAAAGAGGCATTACCACCTGCTGTATACTAAGGATCATGGGACCTTTCCATTTGACTTACAGCTGAAACCTGCTTTATCTGCTTTCTCTTCCATTAGAATGTGAGCTCCTGGTGAGCAGGGCTGTCTGACTTTTCTTTTTGTATCCTCAGCATTTAGCATACCTAAGTTTGTGCTTTGGGAATAGTAAGCACTTAATAAATGCTTCATTCATTGAATGAAGTTAATTCTGTTGTATCTCTCAGGATATTATTTTATATGACTTCAACATGCATGAGAGATAGCTAGTTGGAGGAAAGACTTTAAAAATGTATTTTGTCGTAATGAATGAAATGCTTTTTTTTTTGTCAACAAATGGTAAGCAATTTGATTCAATAAATGTCAAGCAGCTACCATGTATAGTGCTCTGTGCTGGGTGTTGGGGATAAGGCTACAAAAACTAAAATGGTAACTATTCTCACAGAGTTTGCAGCAGTGTCCTTTGTTCTCTGTACTTTTAAATCATTTATATGGCTGTAAAGGTATAGTCTGCCACAGAATTTTCTTTGTTAAGGCCTGCTTGTTTCCTTTCATACACTCACATCTTCCTTCTCCACATACTTGACTCTGCTTAGCTGCTTTTTCATGTTGATGTTCCTTCCAATATCCTAACCCATTTTCTGAATATGCTCATTTCCCATGCTATCCCTCTCTTACACTTAAAGTACACATAATGATGGCTCTGTCCTTGATCTTACTCACAAGTAATTCTATTCTCATGTTCTAGGACTCCACAATTTCTGTATCCATTTTTTAAAAATTCCATCATTTCTTATACTTCATTCCTTCTATTATTTATCCTCACTGTGACCTCCAGTTTCTCTGCCTCTTCATATTTTACCAGACCAGTGGATCAGTCAACAATCAGTAAGAATTTAAGTACTTACAGTGTATCAGCCACTGTGTTAAAAACACTGAAATAAAAAAGAAATTGGGGGTGGGGGCGTGGCAAACAGTGCCTGCACTCAAAGAGCTTATATCTGAATGGGGAAGACAAATTCAAGCTATGTACAAAGTAGATGCAAAGTCATTTGAAAGGGGGAGGCATCCTACACTAAATGGACTTTGAGCTGAACCTTGAAGAAAACTAAGAGGCAAGGGGACAGATTATTTTGGGCATAAGGATTGTGTTCGTTCTTCGTTTTCGAAGAAGACTATGACATCAGAGAAATGACGACATGACTTGCACTTGCCTTTGTTTTGAGGGAGGGAGGACTGAGCAAGATCACCAGCCTCACTTTCTCATCCTCTGGACATGAGGAACAGCCAACACAAAGGCAGAGAGATGGGAAATGGAGTATTGTGATTGAGGAATCGCAAGTAGAACAGATAAGATTATAGAGTGTGTCAAGGGAAGTGAAGTGTAATGAAACTGGAAAGGTAGGAACGGGCCTGGGTTAGGAATAATTTTAAATGCTGAACATTGGATATTCCAGTTGTGCTTATGGAACTGGTAGGAGTCAGTATGTTGGGAGGTGGGGGGAGAGGAGAGGGAGAGAGAGAAGTATTAAAAAATAACCTTGGCACTGAGTGGAGGATAGATTAGATGGGGAGAGACTTGAGTCAAGGAGATTGGTTAGAAGGTTATTCCAGTAGTCCAGGTCAAACGTGATGAGGGTCTGAAGTAGGATTTTGGATATATGAATAAAGAAAACAGAGGAATGCATATACAAATGTGTGTGTGTGTGTATATATATACTCCAAATGTAGAAACAACAAGATTTGCGAACAGCTTGACTATATGAGGTGAGAGTGAAGAACTGAGGATGGTGCTGAGATTGTGGGTCTAGGTGACTGAGAAGATGATGATACCTTGAAAAGGAAGAGAGAGTTTTGTGAGAAGGTATTTAGTTCTGTTTTTTATGTGTTGATTTTAAGTTGCTGTTAAGACTATCCAATTTGAGATGTTCAAAAGGCAGTTGGAAATGCATGATTGTAACTTAGGGGCTGGATATATAGATCTGGGCATTATCCACATGGAGATGATAATTTAACCCACAGGATAATTTAACTTGATGACATCACCAAGAGAAATAGTATAGTGTGAGCTAGAGGTCATGAAATGGATGACCACCATAAAGGAGAATGAGGAGAACCAGGAGAAAACTTTTTGTTGTTGGTAAATTATTTCAGTCCTGGCAAACTCTTGTTGATCCTGTTTGGGGTTTTCTTGACAAAGATACTGGAGTGGTTTGCCATTTCCTTCTCCAGCTCATTTTACAGATGAAGAAGCTGAGGAATCCTAGGGTCACACAGCTAATAAGTGTCTGAGACTTGATTTGAACTCAGGTCTTCCTGACCCCAGGCATTCTATCCACTGTGCTACCTAATGACATGAAAATCTAGAGAAGAGAAATTAACCAGAAGAGGATTATCAGTAATGTCAAATGTTGTGAAGAGATAAAGGAGGTTGCGAAAATACTTGGCTGTTAAGAGATCATTGGTAATTTCATAGAAGACAATTTCAGCTGAATGATGAGATTGAAAGCTGGATTGCAGAAGACTTAGGAGACAAAAGGATGTGGAAGTACACTACTACCTAATTTAGATGACTTTCTCAAGGCACTTGGCCAAGAAGGAGAAGAAAGACAGAGAAAAAGTGATAATTTTGTTTCCTCTGATCAATGCAAGGATTCCCAACAATTCTAGGGGATCCATAATGAAAAGGTGAGATGGTTGGATCCAATTTTTGTTTGTTTTTCAAAGAAAGGGGGGTGTATGAGTGAATAGGACAATTTCCCCTTGTGATTTAAGGTAGTATCAATATTAGGTTGAAATCCTCTACTATGAGGACAGGAAATGGAAAGTGGGAAAGACTGAGACAGGTATGAACTCATTACACAATGGAGAGTGTCTTAAGAACCATTAAATAGCCAATAGGAGCTGGATTGGTTCATACATTTAGATAATCTGGACCTAAATGATGATGGTTGCTTAGTGAAGGTGGTTGAAAGAGGACCTGGAGGTGACAAAGGGGAGCAAATCTGTCTTCCCTTCTGTGAGCTGTAAATCACCATCTCCCTTTCACTGGCTGCACATATTCCTCCCTTCCCAATCTTGACCCCTTGGTAAACTAGTGTAACTATTTTAACCTCTCTTCCCGAATCTCTTGCTCACTTGTTCTGTTGTTAATCATACCTTGCCAAATCCCAGCCACATTATCAGTTTCTTTTGCTCCTACTCTCTTTGGTGGAGGAAGTCAAGAAACCATTCTGACTGGCTCCATTTTAAACTGATTATTTAGTATCCACTATGTCCTCACTCCAGCAAGGCAATCCTTCTACTCTTTCCTAAAGGATTCTCTTGTGTCATTTACTGCAGCAACTTTTAAAAACATTTTTTTCTTTCCTCAAACCTTTCACAACAACCATCCCTCCACATTCAGCTGAGGACCTTGTCTCGTAACTTCAGTGAAAAAAATTGAAGCCATTTCCTGTGAGCTCCTTTTGCCCTCATTTTCCCTCTAACATTATTCCTCATTATTTTCTTCTTTACTCCAATTTCTGATAAAGGGGTGAGGCCCTTGGTATTTTCTGCAGCATATTTCTTTTACCATCATTCCCCTTCTATCTGATCTTGAGTCTCATTTTTTCCTGATGTCTATAAACATACCCAAGTCTGTCCAGTCGCTATAATCCTGTATATCATCCTACAATTCTCCCTTTCTCAACTAAACTTAAAAAAAATCATGTTTCCATTTCTTTCCGTTCACTCTTTGATGAACCCTTTTTAGTTTGCTTTGGCATCTTCATCCCTTGAGGTTCTCTTCATCCCCAAATAATGGTCTCTTGTCAATCTCCATCCTTCTTAACCTCTCTGTAGTATTTGATGCTGTTGACTACCCTTTTCTCCTGGATACTCTCTCCTCTAGGTTTTAGTGATATTTTTTCTCTCAGAGCTCCTGTTCTGTCTAACCATTCCTCAGTCTCTTTTCTAAATCTTAGTAAGCTCTCTAATTTTCTTAGGATTTGACCATTTATACATGTATTTGGAACTTACTGGTTTCAACCTAGTTTCTTCCAAACCATTTTCTAGTTTTTCAAGCAGTTTGTGTAAAATAGGGAGTTTTGTTTTCCTATAACTTGTGTTTTTGGGGTAATTAAACATTGGGCTACTGTTTTCACTTGCTTCTGATTCTTGCTTACCAAGTCTGACCCACTAATCTACCTTTCTGTTTATTAATTGATACCAAGAGGTTTTGTTCATAACTTCTTTATGGTTTAATTAGCGTTCTAATAAAATGCTATATGACTCTACTTTTGGACTTTTTTTTCCTATTATTTTCCTTGAGAGCCTATACCTTTAATTTCTCCAAATGATTTCCCCCCACCCCACCCCACTTCTATTAAGTATTTCATTCTTCTGGGTATTATAAAGCACCCAGATTTAATATGGTATTACATCTATAAATATGTTCAGGCAGTATTACCATTCTTGTTATATTGGTACAGCACAGACATGAACACTAAATTATTTTGTGTAACTTAATTTAAGTAAAAAAAGTGTTTTTGTAGTTGTATTTTGATAAGTGCCTTCCTCTAAAGTCCCAGCTATTTTTAATTATTTTTTGAGTTAAAAATTAAATTTCTCTTACTTCCATGTGGTTTTCTGAAGTACTATTTATTTTTTTAAAATTTATTTTCTATAACTTTGAGCAAGTTAACATTTTGACCTTCAGTTTCTTCAGCTGTAAAATGATTTGCTATTGGGTAGTCTCTGGAGAACTCTGCCAGCTCTATGAACCTATTAATTATTTCATTTGACTTCTTGACTGATTTTTAGGAGTTTTCTAAGTAAGTTATGTTTTCTGCAAACCATTATGTCATAACTTGAAAAAGTGGTAATTTTGTTTCCTCTTTTTCTATGTTTTAATTCTTTAATTTAAAACTTTTTGGTATAGCTGACCTTATAAGAATTGTCAAATACTAGTGGACAGATGAATAACTTTTTAAAAAATTTCTGTCTGTCCTGGAAAGTTTATAGTGTTATTCCATTGTAAATAATGCTAGATTTTGTTTTTAGAAATATGCTTTTTATAACTTTTAACATGGAAGTGCTATATTTTGTCTAAGACTTTTGTTTTTCTGTTGATGTCACATGCTTTTTTTTTTTTTTGATATTTTTATGCTCATAGATTTGAAGTTGGAAGGGCTCTCTGGTGACATAGTCCAACTTCCCAATTTTGCAAATGAGGTTCTGAAAATTTAAGTGACTTGGAAGAGATTACTGCACAAGTAGTAAGTTGCAGAATCAAGATTCAGATTCTTGAGACTTTCAAGTTCAGTCCACATTCCATTTTTGTCCCATATTAATTTGGCTCATTGTTTTCCGGTTGTTGAACCATCTTAACATCTTTGATGCGAATCCATTTTGGTCATAATTAATTTCTAGCTATATTTCTGTTCTTTACTAGGATTTTAATTTTATTTTTTTAAGTCAGTCTATTGTTTTGCATGTAACTCTCTGAACTTTTTTTTTTAATTTTACGTTCCACATTTTCTGTTTTCCTCCCCATCCTGTTGAGAAGGTGAGAAATATGATATCCATTACTTAAATATGCAAAACATATTTCCACATTAGCTGTATTCCAGGATGGAGGTAGAAGGGGAAGCAGGGGAAACAGAGAAAGGAGAAAAAATATGTTTCAGTCTACACTTTGAGTCCTTCAGTTGTCCATCTAAAGGTGGATAGCATTTTTCATTAGGAGTCCCCTAGAATTGTTGGGGATCTTTGCATTGATCAGAGTCAACTGTCTTTCATATTGATTATCTTCACAATATTGCTTTTACTGTGTACATTGTTTTTCTGCTTCTTCTCACTTCACTTTACATCAATTCACATAAATGCTTCTAGGTTTTCTGAAACCATTCCCTTCATCATTTCTTATAGCTTAATAGTATTTCATCGTAATCCATATCAAAAGCTATTTAGCTATTCCCCAATTCATGGGCATTCTCTTAGTTTCCGATTCTTTGCCACCAAAAGAGAGCTGCTATAATATTTTTGTACATATGGGTCCTTTTCCTTTGGTATAGACCTAGTAGCAGTGTTACTGGGTCAGAGGGTATGTATAGTTTTATAGCCCCTTGGGTATAGTTCCAAAATGTTCTCCAGAATGGTTGTGCTAGTTCACAGCTCCACCAAATAGGGTATTAGTGTACTTATTTTCCCACATTTTACTTAGAAATTTTCCTAATATTCATTAGGGATCTAAACTAACTTTTCTAAAATTCTATTCATCTCCTTAACTTCATTCTTATTTATTTTATACTTAGATTTAGGTAGGTCTGAGAGGGGTTAAATTGAGGACTCTGACTAATATAGTTTTATTTTCTGTTTCCTCCTGTAACTCATTTAAGTTTTCCTTCAAGAATTGGGATGCTATGCCATTTGGTGCATTTATGGTCAGCATTGATATTAATTTATTTCAGCATTGGTTTTAGTTTATTGTTCGTAGTTCTTTTAACAATATGTAGGTACCCTGATTATCTCTTTTTTTATTTTTATTTTTTTATTACTTCTTTTAATCAGGACTAGTTTTGCTTTTGTTTTAGATAAAACTTTATATAATTTGCATATAAACTCTCAGAACTTTTTTCTTTAAAAATATTTTAAGTTCCAAATTTTCTATTTCCCTCTCCATCTAGTTGAGAAGGCAAGAAATATGATACCCATTATATAAATGAAGTCATGCAAAACATTTCCACATCAGCTATATTCTAGGATGGAAGTGGAAGGGAAGCAAGGAAAATGAAGAAAGGAAAAAAAAATATGTTTCAATTTGCTCTTTGAGTCCCTCAGTTGTCCATCTAAAGGTGGATAGCATTTTTCATCATGAGTCTTTCAGAGTTGTCTTGGAGTAAAATAAATTTCTGTAGTCAGTTGTGTGTGTATGTATATTCTTCCTTCCTTGAAACAGTTTAGATGAGAGTGAGTTTCAGGTGTTACTCTCTTCTTTCCCCTCTTTCCTCCTCCATTGTATAAGCTTTTCTTTGCACACTCTTTTATGTGAGATATTTTTCTCCATCATCTCAACATAATAGACTTGTGCTCTTTGTCTAGGCTCCTTTTATTGCCTTAACGATAATAGCGTTCTTAGGGGTTACATGCAGTTTCTTTGTATTTAGGAATATAAACAGTTTAACCTTGCTTAGTCCCTTATTATTTCTCATTCATCAAAACCTTTTGATATACTGCTCTTAATTCTTGTGTTTGAACGTCAGAATTTCTATTTAGCTCTGGTCTTATCAGGAATGCTTGAAAATTCTCTGTTTAATTAAATATCTATTTTTTCATTTAGAGGATTATACTCAGGTTTTTTGGGTAAACTATTTTTGATTGTAATCTTAGCTCCTTTGTCTTCTGGAATAGCAAGCACCATGCCTTCTGTGGTAACTGCTAAATTTCATGTGATTCTGATTGTGACTTCAGGATATTTGAATTATTTCTGGCTGCTTTCGTAGTATTTTTTTCCTTGATGTGGGACTTTGGAATTTGGTTATAATATTTCTGGGAGTTTTCATTTTAGGATTTCTTTCTGGAGGTGACTGGTAGATTCTTTCAGTTTCTACTTTGTCCTCTGGTTCTGAGATAGCTGACCAATTTTTCTTTATAATTTCTTGAAATATAATGTCTAGGCTCTTTTTTTTTATTCATGGTTTTCAAGTAGACCAATAATTCTTAAATATTTTTCCTCCATCTATTTTCTAGGTCACTTGTTTTTCCTGTGAGATAGTTCACATTTTCTTACATTTTTTTCCCCCAGTCTTTGAATTTTTTTATTGTTTCTTGATTTCTCATGAAGTCATTAGCTTTCACTGCCCAATTTTAATTTTTAAGGAGTAATTTTCTTCATTATTTTTGTGCCTATTTTATAAAGCTGTTAATTTTCTTTTCATAATTTTCTTGCATTGTTCTCATTTCCCTTACCAGGTTTTCCACTGTTGCCCTTATTTGATTTGATTTTTTGGTTTTTTTTTTTTTTAAATATCTCTTTAGCTTTTTCTAGGAATTCTTGTTGAGCTTGTGTCCAATCTGAATTTTTTCCTTGGAGGCTTTTCTTGTAGATGCTTTCAAGTCATTCTCTTTTGGGTTTGTATCTTGAGCATCGCCGTCACCAGGTTCTTTTTTTTTGTTGTTGCTGCTGTTCGCTCTTTTTTCCAGCCTGTTTTTTCACTTTGGACTTTGTGAGAGTTGGGCTCTGCTCACCTCTGGAGGGGGAAGACTGGTTTGAACTTCAGTCTTTTATGTTCTTCTGCTTTCCCAATTTGGTTTGGGGTTGTATAAGATTTTGGTGCTTCCAACATGCTATAATTTGGAGAGAGGTTTGGTCATTAACTTCTTAGTCTGTGCTGTGATCCTTACCCAGGTAGGGCCTTCTTAACCATGACCTCTTCTCCCCATCCTGGAACTGCAACCTGGAACTGGATAATAGGCAACAGAGCTGCCAAATGGCACTTGATCCTCCTTCCAGTGCTAGTAAGCAGAGTAGTTTGTATACAATCCTAGAGGTATGAGGGTACCACTGGAGTTTCTTGAAAAGGGGGATGATCTGGTCAGATTTATGCTTTAGGAAAATCACTTTTGCATCTATGAGGAAGATATCTTGGAGTGGAGAGAAACTTGCATCAAGGAGTACAAATAGGAATTTGTCATACTAGTTCAAGTGAGAGAGAGTTGATGAAGATTTTAATTAGGGCAGTGGTTATGTGAGAAGAGGTAAAAAAGAAATATATGAAAGAGGTTGTGGAGATAGAAATAACAAAATTTGGCAACTGATTGGATATGTGGCATGAGTGAGACTGAGAAGTTGAGGATGCCACCAGAGATGTGAATTTGGGTGATTGGGAAAGGGTAGTTGTATTGTGGGCAGTAATGTGGGCATCCATCAGAAGATGGATGAATTTTTGAAGAAAGATAGTGAATTCTGCTTTGTATTTGAGTTTGAGATGCTTGCAGGACATCTAGTATGAGATGATTAATAGATAATAATGCTTTTATTTCTAAACTATTTATTTAGATTGGTAAATAGTTTTCAGGTGGATTATTTTGCTGGTCTATACAAAAATCTGGAAGCTACCAAAACCATTTTAATTTAATTTCTAATAGAACGTATTTGGTTAATGTTTTTATTATGTGGCTATATACACACATGAATATATATTTATGTGTTTTATTTTCTGCGTAATAAATCTAAATCTGGATTCAATGTTTATTAATTTTTTCTATGTTTTTATAGGAAAGATGATAAAGATTATGCTTTAAAACAAATAGAAGGAACTGGGATTTCTATGTCAGCATGCAGAGAAATAGCAGTAAGTAAATATCTTTTCATTGTGGTTATTGCTGTTTTCATCAACAAACATTCATTGAGTGTCTGTTATATGTCATTCACTTGTATTGCAATTCAGTTTTCTTGACACTAAATTTTTTTGTAGTACCGTAGTAGATTATGAAAACTAAAAATTTTGTTAAAAACAATTCTCATCAAATATGTTAGTTTTATTGTAAATGTGGTCTTTGACTCCAGAAATAATTTATCTTTTCACTTACTTGGGAATAGCTCTTTCTTATGTAAATACTTGTGTCTTAGCTATACTGTGTATTTGATTGCACAAAAAATGAGATTATGGAACATAGTGGAAAGAGCACTAGACTTGATGTTAGGAGACAGGTAATAAGGGTTTCCTGTCTCCTGCCTTGAATAGTTAGTTGTATGACTCTGGACAAGTTAATTAAACTTCTCTGAACTTCATTTTCCTCATATGTGAAAGAAGATTAAGACTATTTGTAATATCTACTTCACAGGCTTGTTGCAAGGATCAGCAAATGTAATATATCTTTGAAGTGCCGTGAAAACCTTGATATCAAATTAAGAAGAATTTATTAAGCACCAAACTATATGCAGACACTGTGCTAAGTGCTAGGAACACTCCTGCACTCACGGAGCTCACCCTGTCAGCTGTATCTCTTAGTAGTAGTGTATTGATTTGTGTAAGCCATAGAAAGTCCTTATTCACGGATGATTCTTATTATATGAGCTTAAAAGTAACGTTTTATGAGCTTTAAACTAACATTCTAATACTTTGTTTTCATAGCTCTGTTTATTTAATCATGTGTGCAAAGCAAAATATGTATTTTTTGGATCATATAGTTTTGAATGACATTTCTGTTTGTAATGGAATATTTATTTGGAATTTTTGTAAACACTTTATATAGCAACTTGTTCATCCATTTATGGCCAACTAAGATTTTTTAATTTTTGTTCATATTTTAAAGATATTTTTCCAGATTTGTTTATTTAGATTATTTAAGTATTCAAAGATAAGAATTAGAATCTATACTTTTATTTACTTACTCTTCCTACTCACACTTAAAAGTAACATGAGTTTTAGGAATTTTACACTTTTCACAGACCTTGTAACGAACAACTGAATATCATTCAGTGGTACAATCTTACTTTTGAAAGGGACTTCAGATACTGTCTAGTTCATGTTGCTGTACAAGGAACCTTTCCATAAAATCACTAACGAATGATGTCATTTGATGTTATTGTCTTGGGTTTGAATTTTTTCATGTATTATTAACTATGAAGAGCCCTAGGAAATTGTTACTTTTCAGGTATATACGTAGTGTACAGTGTATATTTTAAGAATTAAATTTATCGAGACAGTATGGAATAGTGGATAGGATATGGGGCTCTTATATTCACATAGTACTTGTGTTGTCGACAGCTCTTGTTTATAGGAATTTTTGAACAATTTTTTTCTATTGTCCGTTGATCAGAGATCAATTAGAAAATGAATTTTTAATTTAATTTTCATTTCTGAAATGTGTTTTGTGAGTTGAATATTTGAGTATTGAGAAGTCTTTTAATTATATATATGTGACTTTGAATGGAATGATACGTATGCCAAAACTGTTGGGTAGCAATTTCAGAGTTTCTGAAGGCAGTTTCTGATAGTTTGTCTAATGGCTGCTTTTCGTAAAACCCTTGACCGCATTGTCAACTTCTTTTGTATGTCATCTTTAGTCTAGCGCAGTGGCTTAGATTCTTCCATCCAGGCTGTCACCCTGTATCTCTTCTGCTCTTTGTAGCTAAAATTTAAAAGACTATCTACAATAGGTGCTTCTGCTTTCTTTCCTCCCACTCCCTTCTAAACTCTCCACAGTCTCTCATCATGCAGGCAAACCTCAACATTCAACCAAAATTGTTCTGTCCAAAAGTTACCAATGATTTTTAATTGGCAAATCCATACTTTCTCACTCTCTTCTTAATCTATTACAATCTAGTTTTTGACCATCATTCCACTGAAAACTCCTTTGTAAAGTTTCCAGTGTGATCTCTTTTAACTTGCCAAATCAAATGGCCTTTTCTCAATCCTGACTCTCCTTGACCTCTCTGTAGCCTTTGACACTGTTTATTACCCTCTTCTCCTTGACACCCTCTCTCTGTGACCACACTTCCTCTGTCACCTTTACTGAATCAATCTGTTGCCAAAGGCTGCTGATTTCACCTTTGTGCTATCTCGTGAATACTCTCCCTTCTCTCCTCTGACAGCCACTGTTCTGATGCAGACCCTTATTACCTCATGTCTGGACACAATAACCTTCTGGTAGACTGGCCTGTCACAAATCTCTACGCACTCCAAACCATCCTTCCTTAAGCCAGCAAAGTGATTTTTTCTAAAGCTCAAGTCTAACCATATAAACTCCCTCTCCCCCTCTAATTCCAGTGGGTTCTTATTGCCTCCAGGATCAAATACAAAATACTCTAGTGTTCACAGCCCTCATAAATTATCCCTCTTCCACCTTTCCAGTCTTATTATACCTTACTATCTACCATGTACTCTTCAGTCCTGTGATAGTGGCCTACTTCCTGTTCTGGAATAAGATGCTCCATGTCCTGTCTCTTACCTTTTTCTCTGCCTTTCCCCCATGCTTGGAATACTCTCCTTCCTCATTTCGACCTTCCAGTTTCCCTAGCTTCTTTTAAGTGCTGACTGAAATCCTGTTTTCTACTGGAAGCCTTTCTTACTCTCTTAATTCTGCTGCCTCTCTTCTGCTGATTATTTCTGTTTATCCTGTATATAGCTTATTTGTACACATTTGTTTGCCTGTTCCCTAGTTAGATTGTGAGCCCCCTGAGGGCAGGGACTGTCTTTGCTTCCTTTTGTATCCCCAGCACTTAGAGGAGGTGCTTAATATGTGACTAGCAATAACTATTTATTGAATTGTATTAAATGATGGTGTCAAATAGCCAGACACTGACACACTCTCTATTAGTATCAGTGCCTCACACAAATAGCAAATGAATTATCGACTGGTATCAAATGGATAAGATTGTCTGAAAGGGGAATATTTTGATCTTCAAGATAGAAAGGAAATTCTATCAAATGATGCATTACTAGGGGACATTTCTTATGTTGACAAATTAGCTGAAGCCATACATATGTAAGGATTTTACAAAAGTTTATTTGGTATCCAAAACAATATATTAATTTATAATTATTTTATTGTAATTTAATGTTTCTTTGTGGGATGGAGGCCATCTTGGGATCTTGAAGACTGTGCTTATCAGAGATTATTAGTTACTTCCTATGTAGAAAGAGCCTAAGATTTCCAGTGAAGGACATTTGTCTGAGCATCAGTCTATCTAAGTCAGAGATTCTGTGTGTGTGTGTGCGCGTGTGTGCGTGTGAGTGAGAGAGAGAGAGAGAGAGAGAGCGTGAGAGAGTGTGTAGTAGTCTTCTTTGGCAGTCTGTTGAAGCTTATGAATCTCTCACAATATTTTTTGTAACAATTGATAATTGAAAGAAATGTTAATTGCAATTGTAATTTAATGAAAATGATGATTAATTTTTTTTATCCATGTTCCCTAACATCTGTCCAAGGGAGACCATTGTAATCCAAGTTGAGAAACCCTGATTTAACATTCCTCTCCATAACATTAACAACTAGGTAATGAAATCTTTTGGCACATCAGATCATGAAACAGTCACTCAAGGCAAGGAAAGAAAATCAGATTAAAATATAATTTGTAAATATTTAACATACATACAGAAATACAATATAACATGGATAATGTTTATTTACGTTTTTTTAAGTCAGTATGTGATTTCAGGGATCTGTTTCTATTTGACACCACTGGTCTTCAGTGGAGGAAGCATCCATATTCTCACACTCCTGTTTTGGAACAATGTTTGAAGACTTTCTGCTGTGATATAGGAAGTCAGAGTTTGTGTTCTACTGATATAACCTTCAAAACTCAGGCCTGTTACCATGCTATTATGAGATATTGGAGTAGGACTTTTTGAACAAATACCTAAAATATTCAGGAAAAATAGTAAATATATTTTGTAGTATATCCAATAAAGGTCAGCAGAAATTATAATTTCATTCTTACACTAAAGTTTAAGCCTTTCCTAGTGTGAAACTTCATGCAGGAATTCAGTTTTAGGGGATGTTTTGAGTGAAAGAAGATAATTACATGAGGTGGTAGAGAGATGGAAAATGGATTCTATTTTTATGGTTTAGAATGTGGAATCACAATTGCACAAAGCTCTCATTGATTCGTTTTGCATATAAAGATCCAAGGAAATAGGCTGGTGAGGAAGAAAAAGAGAAAGGAGAAAAATGCATGAAATTTAGAAGTTAAGAGATGGTAAAATTGGAGAGAGAAATTTTAGTCATGTCAGGATCAGAAACAATTAGGAGCTGAGAAGTGAATAGCTGGTAAGAAATTGGAGGCAGTAAGTATAGCTGACTCTAGGAATTATTCAGTGAAAGTGAGGGATGAGAACTATAGGACAACTTGAAGAAATGATAGGCTCACATGAAGATATTTTAAAAATGGAGGTTGAGCCAGAGTGTATTTATAGGTGACAGGAAGTTGCCAGTCAGTAGGTAAATTACCAGTGGAAGCGCCGCTATTACGACTGTTGCTGCCGCCGCTGCTCCTCCTCCTCCTCCGAATCATTATCAAAATCATAATAACTCGAAGCCAATTCATCATCTTTGCCACCAGAGAGTAGGACAATGACAAAGTAATGGAATGGCAGCCGGTGGTGTGCAGAGTGTGTGCCCTGAAACTGTTGGGAGTAACCCTCAAATACTGAAAATACGAAAAGCATGAGAATAACCACTCTGATACCCGAAGTGATTTTGAGAAAGAGACAATACTTAGTCGCACTAGACTGGAATTCAGGAAGGTCTTTTTGAGGCTAAAGGTGTGAACCCAACTAGCAGAGGAATTATTCTAAAACAGAGTAATTTAAAAAAAAACCCACTGGTATCACGAATGAACCCTTTCTCCTTAATTTGACCGAAAGTGAAAACTATTTTAGGATCTGTACACAACAATATATGTGTCAGCTCTTGCCAAAAGTGAGAACTGGAAGAAGAGAGGTGTAGCTCTGAAGAAATACCCCTAAGGATTCAAACGTCACTGTGGTTTGAGAGATCCATGATTACAGTAATACTTAGCTGGTACATGCAGTAGAAAACTTGAATGCTGTATTTCCCACTAAACAGCAACAACAACAAAAATATGAAAATAAATCCAGAAAACAGCAGCACATCAGAAATTCTGTATTCTCTTAATCTGCAACTGAAAGCTAGAATTTATATATGAGAAACCCACTAACTTCTGTGTATTGACAAGCAGCAATTTTAAAATATCCTTTAAAGTTTAACCAAGAAATTGTACTTTGACTGAACCATTATCACAGTCCTGCAATCAATCACCTAGACTTTACACTGATCCAGAAAAACTTGAGCAATTTTTTATTAGATATTGCCATACCAAATCCTTATACTATCCAAGCTACATGGAACAAAAATTTCAAAATATAACATTCAAGTAGAAGACACCCAAATACTTTAGGAAAAATATGAAGTGCATATCATCCTTGGTGTCCTCTCTAACCATAGTTCTACTGAGGATTCTTTTAGTGAACTTAAAGACGATGATATTGTCCTAATGCTGAGCTATTTTATCTCCTTGTACAATAGTCCATAATCCATGAAATATAAAAGAATAATGGCAGGATGGCCCCTTTTCCTGGAACCATTTCTATCTGTCCGAGATGAGAAGAAAGAGGTGATGATGGTGAGGATGATGATGACAGTGACATCTGCTCTCAAGAGCTCCAGCACCACAAAAACACAAGTTGGATAAAATGAGAAATGGAAAACTTGTGTAATATTGATCTAATGAACAATAGTATACTCAGGTCAGTAAAGATAACTGACTGAAACTCAAATTTCTCCACAAAACTGGAAGTCAGCGGGGCCAGGTCACTTGTATAATTATTGGTTCACATGTTTTATACTGCCAAATAAATTACTAGCAGGTTTTTTTATTGGCTTCCTCTGAGATTTAAAACTTATCCTACCTTTATTAACAGAAGGCATCAAATATCTATTAACAAAAGATAAGAGCATCAGTGACCCCTCTGAATACAGACAAATTAACATGTTTATATACTGTATGCCATATTAAACTTGTATCACTAAAAATATTTATAAAAACTGACAGGAAAACAATGTATAATGGATCAAAAAGATTATGCCAGAAAATCTCAGCTGTGTATTGTCAGTTTGATTATTATTGAACAAACTACTTGAAAGCACAGTAGTATTGTCTTCTGCTCATTGTCACAAAGTCTTTGACGTTGTTCCACACTCATGGTTATGCATATACTGTAAATACGTAAAATAGATCCAAAGTACTCTACCAACTCAGTAATGTTAAGAGTATTTAATGTAAAACATAGCATCTTTAAGGAAGTAAGTTTAACTCCTCTATTGTTTTTTCAAGCCATAACCTCTGATTTTTACTTCCCATCAGAGAGGAAGAAGTACCAAAACATCCTGTTAATCACTTGATGTACATGGATTATTGCATATATCAAGTAATATGACTACACCGAAAAGTCCACTAAATAGCTATTCCATAACATGGAAACTTTCTATAAAATTCTTCAATGTGTGCTAACAAAGAATAGACACTGAAAGCTTTGAACTTAAATCTTAAAGTCAAACAGAAACAAAGATAAAGAATATACATAGATTTGTCATTTTCAGGCAAGATGCAGTGAATATGGGACTATGCAGAGCAAAATGAAGCTGGATATCTTAAGAGAATGACTGGTACCCTTATATTAATGGTAAGAGTACATTTAGTGTAATTAACACTTACATAATATCAGTTTGTTAACAATTAGTTTTGTGATAGTAAAATTGGCCACATTGGAGGATATCCAATCAGAACCTTGTACAAATTTCCTAGGATAATTTAAGGACAAAAAAGGACTAAGTATAAAGCAGATTTGTTTATTGAAACAGAAGGTTCTAAATGGCTATATACAATTAGGTAATTGCTACTAGAAACAACAGAAAAGTCATTCTTAATGAACTTGAACTTAATTACAATGCAGACTTTGCAAAGATAAAGTAGAAACTGCAGTATATAAAAAGGTTGCAGAAACTTAGTACTCACCTAAATACCTATGAAAACATTATCAGATGGCTAAAATTATATACTAGAGACTTTCTGATCTTCATAAACTGACATAATCTCTGTACTACCTTAAAATATCCTTGAGAGGGGGCGGAGCCAAGATGGCAGAGTAGAAAGACTCACATATGCTAGCTCCAAACCCACAACCCATGGATTTCCTCCAAAAAGAACTCCCAACAAATTCTGGAGAAGGGGAAGTCTCGCTGAAATAGAGTGAAGGAGTTTTCCGTTCCAGAGAGCCCTGAAAAACCGACCCAAAAGGTCCGTCGCGCACCGGACGGGAGCGGAGCCCAGCCCTGCCCTGCCCCAGCTGTGCAGCATGGAGAGGAGCGAGCAGATCCAAGCAGGCTTCAGGGACAGAATCTCCAGCGGCCGCAAAGGTCCTTCCACCCACAGATGCACAGGTCAGCAAGAGAGACCTCTGGATGGGCTGAGAGGGAGCGGGGTATCTCCATGACTCCGGGCCCCCTCAGGAGGCAGTGACAGAGGCAGCGGGTGGCCAGAGGCTCCCAGAGCAGGCAGGAGCTCAGCAGCAGCTCCATTACAGAAGGTCTCTGCAGAAACCCCCTGAGGGAACTGAGCGTGGGAGGCGACCCTGCGCCTACCTGAGAACCTGATTTAATCTTACCCTGAATAGCAGTTGGCCAGCCTGCTGAAAGCCCTGAGGCTGGG
>CM053771.1:158392287-158417254 GCA_028658325.1 Potorous gilbertii | reverse complement strand
CCCGTTTTTCACGTTTTTCTTGCATGTCTCTCATTTCTTTTCCCAGTTTTTCCTCCACCTGTCTAACTTGATTTTCAAAATCCTTTTTGAGCTCTTCCATGACCTGAGCCCATGGGATACCTATTTCAGATGTTTGGGATACAGAGGTCTTGACTCCTATGTCTTTGCCTGATGGTAAGCATTGGTCTTCTTCGTCAGAGAGGAAGCTTGGAATCATTTGCTCAAGAAAATAACCTTCTATGGTCTTAGTTTTTTTCCCTTTTCTGGGCATTTTCCCAGTCAGTTGCTTGACTTCTGAGAGTCCTCTCCACCCCCAGCCTAGGTCCGCCCAGCTAGTGTTTGGGGTCCTGGATTCAAATGCTGCTCCCCAGCCTCAGGGCTTTTGGTGGCAGGCCTGGCTGCTATTCAGGGAAAGATTAAATCAGGTTCTCAGGTGGGGGCAGGGCCACCTCCCAGGCTCAATTCCCTCAGGGGGTTTATGCAGAGACCTTTTGTAATGGAGCTGCTGTCGACCTCATGCCTGCTCTGGGAGCCTCTGGCCACCCGCTGCCTCTGCCGCTGCCTGGGTCTGAGTCCCAGAGACACCCTGCTCCCCTCTCAGCCCGTCTCTCTCATTGACCTGTGAGTCCGTGGGTGGAGGGACCTTCGGGGCCGCTGGAGATTTGGTCCCTGAAGCCTGCTCGGATCTGCTCGCTCCTCTCAGTGCCACGTGGCCGGGGCAGGGCAGCGGAGGGCTCCGCTCCTATCCTGGGCACGATGGACCTTTGGAGTCGGTTTTTCAGGGCTCTCTGGAATGGAAATCTCCTTCACTGTGTTACTGCATGGCTTTCACTGTTGCAGAATTTGTCGGGAGTTCTTTTTAGAGGAAATCCATGGGCAGTGGGTTCGGAGCTAGTATAGGTGAGTCTTTCTACTCCGCCATCTTGGCTCCACCCCCTCGAGAAACTCGAACCATTAGCTTTCAAAGCTGCTCATCCAGCAGAATCAACCGATAAATATTTATCAAGCACCTACCATGTGCCAAGTGCAGAAAGCCAAAAGAAGTAACAAGGGGAGCTGAGAACAGGCCTAAAGCTATGTAAGTATACAAAAAAGGAAACCCAGCTCATGCTAATCAAAGTAGACAATTATTGAAGTTTAATTGTAGGAGGTACTGAACACATCTGGATGTTTAGAGTTCTCTCAGGCTTGCCATGAACTGTGTTGCTCCCCATTCCTCCCTTACTGTGGCTTTCCTAGCTCAGGAGTAATATAGAAGAAATCTAAAATTCTCTAGGTACTTTACTAAGCCACAAGGCTCTACCTAGGTGCTATGGGGTACACATTCCCTGTGCATGTGAGGTCTGAGCTCCTTCCTTTCCCCCTTTTCCTTAGTAACATAGGACTTATATTCATTAAGCCTTTTCCCCTCTTTCCTCTCCAGTCACATTACTAAGCATGACTACTCCCTTGTTGTTTCCCAAATTTCAGGCCCTAGTTCTATACCTCATTTCTAGTGTTGGTATTCATCCTAATTATCATATCATTAACATATTCTGGCAAAACCTTTTACATGCCCAATCCAAACTCCAGGGAGAACATTCCTCTGTTACTCTGGTGAAGTACTGTTGTGTTTCCATATTGATATTTCAGTATAACACAGTGTGGGGCACATTGTGGGTGCTTAATAAGAGTTTATTGATTGATTACTTCAGTAAATCCTCTGTTATCTTGACCCAGTTTCTACTGTTTCTGCATTCCTGGGATCATCCTTCTGCTCCTTCTGGCTTATGCCAGGGGCCAACCTTATCCATCCATCTTGTATCTTTATTTTTGTGATAGGAGAGGGTGACCTGTGACTTCATTGGTAAACTCACAGAGAGGAAGTCTTATCAATTCAGACCATCACCTGCTCTGCCTTGTATTCCCTTAAAGAGTTGCCTGAGTGTACTGAGAGGTTGAATACAGTTGTCCAGAGTCACCCAACTTGGAGGTATCAAACTTGAACAAAGGTCTCTTTGTTACAATTTTGTTGTTGTTGGGTCGTTTTCCATCATGTTTGACTCTTCATGGTATCATTTGGGGTTTTCTTGGTAAAGATCCTGGAGTGGTTTGCCATTTCCTTCTCCAGCTCATTTTACAGATGAGGAAACCAAGGCAAATAGAGTTAAGTGATTTAACCAGGGTCACACAGCTAGTGTCTGGAAGCCAGATTTGAACTCAGGAAAAAGAGTCTTCCTGACTCTAGGACTGACACTCTATTCATTGTACCACCTAGCTACCATTTTGTTACAATAGCTTTCTTAAAAGGAAGTCGGAGAGTTTATTTACAAATAGTACTAGAAGGTCTGAATGAGCTCCCAACTCTAACCTAATTAAGTCAATTGTACCAAACCAGTCTTTAGAGTATTTTAATGTCCCTGGCAGAGTATGCAAGTCAAGTTAGACAGGATTTTCAACATGCAGACTATGCCATGTGGTCAAAGTTCAAGGCAAAGCCAACAGGAGAGAGAGAGAGAGAGAGAGAGAGAGAGAGAGAGAGAGAGAGAGAGAGAGAAGACAAAGAGGATTCTAGTCCCCTGGGTCAGAAGGGCATTATTATCTGGAAGCCGTCCAGCAAACTGCGCAGATCCATGGAAGAAGTAACTCCAACTCTGTCAGGGTTTTATCCTGAGTCCTATGGAGTGGGAGAGGGGAGGGAGGGTTCCTACCTTCTCAATGGGAAAAAAAATCTCTATTAGGTAATTCAATAAATATTTATTGTGTTTATCATGTAATTGTTCTCAATAAATTTTGTGGGAACATGCTGGATATAAGAGCAAATTTCCTATTAATCAAAGGTACTGGACTCCCCATCCCTAGAGGTCTTCATGCATAACTTGACCTCTTGCTGTATATGCTGTTAGGGAGATTCATGTTCATGTGTGGCTTGGACTTACAACTCCGAGTTCCTGTAAAAGTTGAGATAAGACACCTCATCTTGCCTTCATGTAGCTTTCAGTCTGATAAAGGAAAAACAAAAACAGATAAACATAATACACACCCATCCAATAAGAAATACATTACAGTGGGATTGCAGAGCTTGGTGCAAGATGACAACAGTGGATGGGGAAAGTCATCCTCAGGTAACCTGAAGTGTTCGTGGGGCAGCGCTTTTGAGATGGGCTTACAGGATGCGTTCATATCACAAGTGAAGGGGAGGAGTGGTGGCATAGGGAATGGCATGAACAAAAAAGGATGCAAAATAAATGGGACACTGGAAGAACGGAGAATAGGCCCATTTGTTTGGAGTAGTCACTGTCATAAAGGACAGTGGCAAAGCTAAGGCTGGTATCAGATTGTGGAGAGCCTTAAATAGTAGTAGAGAAGTTCAGAGGCAATAGAGTTTTTTAATTAGAGGGATGGTATGATCAGATCTATCTTTAGAGGAACTTCACACATCTATGTCGATTTTGTCTATATGGGATCAGAATACTTTCCTCATTATTCCAAGAGTGCTTGTAGCATTCAGACAGCCCATATTGAAGCTGGCATAGTAAGGTGTTTCTGAATCATATAGGACCTATGCTATATGTAAAAGATTCACTCAAGGACACGTAATTTAGGACAATTTGAAGAGTGACATTGATATTTCAGGTTAGGGTGTGTTAGGAAAGCAAAAGCCTGGAATGAGTTGAGGCATGCAAAATTTGCCAAGCATGACAAAAAGGGCCTAGCAAGGACAATTTTAAAAAAGAACAAGGAAGAGATAGGCCTGTTTTTTTGGAGTGGATGGAATAATATTAACAGATGAGAGAAAGAATTATTTCACTTCAGTTTCACTGTCAAGAAGAATCATTTTCAGATTGAAAAGAATAGGGGTGGAGGGAAGGTTAAAGAATGGAAAACCAAGATAAAGAGGAGGTTGGTAGGAGTCAGTGAAGAAACATTTATTAGACACTGTGTGCCATACATTGTGCTAAGCACTGGGGATTCTTATATTCTTTGCCCTCACATTCTTACATACATACATAATATTGGCTCATTGGTTGTTGTCCTTAGTTCTTGAAGAGGACCCAAATGACATCACTACGTTCAAGGCAAGGTACAGACCAATACAAGTTTGGAAAGCTCTACCGCAGGTCAGGCACAAATAGTCCATATGAACATCTGAAGTGGAGCTGTCTCTAAATTTGTGTCTCATATTTCTTTGAGTCACTATAATTCTACTTCACTTACAGAGCACAGAGCCTTCTTGGATACAGGCAATCCTGTGCCAGTATCTCCCATGTCTCACAATCAGTATCAAAGTTCTTCAGAGACACCTTGAGAATATCCTTATATCTCTCCTTGTGACTGGCATATAAATGCCTACCATTCATGAGCTCTCCATAAAATAGTCTTTTAAGTAAACATACATTTGACATTTAAACAACTTGGCTGACCCATCAGAGTTACACACTTGCAGGAGTTTGAATGATTGGCAGTTTAGCTTGAGAAAGGACCTTGGTGTCTGTCATCTTATCTTGCCATATGATCTTCAGAATCTTCTTAGTATATTATATATGTCATGTAATATATATATATATATATATGTATATGTGTTTATGTGTATGTGTGTAGAGAGAGAGAAAGAAAGAGAGAAAAGATGGAGGGCCATGATAGAGGGAAGGCAGTAATGGAGGTTGGAGGTAGAATGAGAAAGGCCTCTTGCTGAATATAAGATTTGAGCTGAGTCCTGAAAAAAGCCAGGGGAGTTAAGTGGTAAAGATGAGGCAGAAGAATATTCCATCCATGTGAGAAAGCTAGTGTGCTAATCCATGCTTTGTGGGCATGACATGGAAAGAAGACTTGGAGGGAATGATTGAAGATATTAGGAGAATTTTCAGATTATTGCAAAAACTTACCATTATTATTGCTGAACTACTAAAAGTAGTCTTTGAGGAAACACAGAGAACTTCAATAGTACCATCCTACTTGGGACTAGCAAATATCTAGATTTTTGCAAAGATGTAAGACCTGTAAACTATAGAGCAGTGAGCTAGGTCACATAGTGGATAAAAGTGCTGGGCATGGAGTCAGAAAGACTCATTTTCCTCAGTTCAAACCTGGCCTCAGATAGTGGTTGGGTGACCCTGGCAAATTACTTGACCTGTTGGCCTCAGTTCCTCATCTATAAAATGAGCTGGAGAGGGAAATGGAAAACTACTCCAGTATCTTTGCCAAGAAAATCCCAAATAAAATCACAAAAAAATTGAATAAAACTGAAAAAATTACTAAACAACAAAAATGAATAATTAGACTAAAAGTGAAAATTAAATCAATGCAATTAAAATTAGAAGGGTAATAGTTACTGGGACAAATCTGTCCAGCAAGCTTCTCAAAAAAAGGTCTGATACCCAAAATATATAAGAAATAGATACACACACATATGGGTTTTTTTGTATGTATATTTATGCATATGTATGTATACATACATACATATATATGTAGAGAGAGTGGGAGGGAGAGAAAGAGAGAGAGAAACCAGGGAGGTGAGTATTTCTTGCTTGACTCTGCCCTAAATCTGGAGTATTGTATTCCATTTTGTTTACGTCATCTTAAGAATGTAAATAACCTGAATTCAGAGAAGCCTTCACAGGATGGTGAAGAGCCTTGAGAATGTGCCCCATGAAAATGGAGAAGAGAAGATTTGGGGGATGTGATCACTAAATTCAAATGTTAAACAAATAAATCATCCACTTTAACTCTTGTATAGAAGCTTCATGGGCACCTAGGTGGTGCAGTGGACAGAGCACCAGTGCAGGAGGCAGGAGGACCTGAGTTCAAATCTCACCTCAGACTCTTGACACTCACTAGCTATGTGACCTTGGACAAGTCATCTAACCCCAATTGCCTCATCTGGGTCATCTCCAGTCATCCTGATGAATATCTGGTCACTGGATTCAGATGGCTCTGGAGGAGAAGTGAGGCTGGTGACCTGCACAACCCTCCCTCACTCAAAGTCAAGTGCAAGTAATGTCATCATTTCTCTGATGGCATGGTCTTTTTTGGCAATGAAGGACGAACACACACACATGAGAGCAGGGACCAGGTCTAATCCAAAATTTTGTAATTCTTCCGGTACCTAACACAGTACTCTGAGTATATAATGGTCACTTAATGTGTGCTTGCTGAATTTGAACTGAATTGAATGGGAGGTAGTGGGTGTACAATGTAAATAACATTGGATTTGGACTAAGAGGACTGGGTTTTGAATACAAACCCTGCCATTTCCATTTATATGGCCTTGGATAGTCCCTTTGCCTCTCTGAGCTCAGTTTTCTTATCTATAAAGTGAGAGAGTTGGACTAGATAACCTTTCAATTAACTTCTAGCTATGCATTTGTGATCATATGATTGAAAAATGAGACTAAATCTCCCAACAAAGTAAAAGCAACCATGCTGAAGAGATTTAACTCCACCTCTAGGGTTCAACGAAAGAACAGAAGAATGAAAAGGCGTTTATTAAGAAGTTACTGTGTGAAAAGCACTGAGACTATATAGAGAAAAGCAAAATAGTTCCTGTCCTCAAGGAGCTCACATTTTAGTGAGAGAGACAACACATAGAAGGTGTCAGCTGCAAGTAAGATGGAAAGGTCCCATGATTCTTAGGGTGCACCTGTAAAGCAGATGACAGTGCATCTCCATTAACAAAAGCATGCTAATTCCTGAAGTTAAAGTGAAACATATGACCAAAACTTTGGTGGCCAGAACTTTCTTTTCCAGGTCTCCAGTAGCTCGGGGTGCTATGAAGGTAGAGGTTGCAGCACCTACAGAGACAAGTTGGCAGGTCACCACTCCACAAAAGTTGATTCCCTGCATTGTGCCTTCAAGTGCCCAGCTTGAAGCAGGGTCCATGATCTAGGAGGCACTGTAGTTCCATGACCCACTTGGGCTTTCCTTCTCATTGGTGGCATTTGTTTGGTGCTTGGAGACGGTGGTGGTGAGTGTGGCAGGTCCCGTCTCCAGAAGGATTGTTCCTTTTGATGACAGTTGCAAGCACTGGCTACAAAGGGTAGAGACAAACAACCATAGTAACAAACTTTAAAGGCACTTGGATATCTCCCTGTTTTGAGACTCTTCATTGAAAGATTTTCATACTTCACACCTTTGAGAACAATGCTGGCAAAGGTGACTCATTTGATCCTGAGGTCATAACTTCTTGATCTAGAGTTGAAAGAGACCTTGAATAACCCCATTATTTTACAATTAAGGAAGCTGAAGATTACCAAAAGTGACAAGTGGGGGAAGAGTCTGGAAATCAAGTCAAGTTCCTTGGACTCTAAATGCATAGCCCTTTGCACTGTACCATACTGTCTCTAATAGTATGAAGAGGCACAGAAGAGTAGTGGATAGCATAGTAGTCCCAGAGTCAGGAAGACTTGGGTTCAAATCCTGCCTCTGTTATTTCCTCAGTGAATGGCATTTAATTGCTCAATGTGCCAATTCATCACTCTGAATCTCAGTTTCCTAACTGTAAAATGGGAATAAGAACACTTGTAGTAACTACCTCACAGGACTGTGATAAGGCTCAAATGACATCATATCTATGGCTACATTGAACTATTCTGCTATAAGAAATGATGAGAGGGATGGTTTCAGAAAAACCTGGGAAGATATATATGAGCTGATGTAAAGTCTAGTGTACCAAACCAGGAGAACGTTGCACAGAGTAACAACAACATTGTACAATGATCAACTGGGAAAGGGAAATACTTAGCTATTCTAATCAAGGAAGTGATCCAAGACAGCTAATGTTCATCTTCTGCAAGAAGTCTTTGGTCACAAAATCTCACAATCACAGTATTAGATGACTTCAACATCCAACCTGTGACTGATAATTTTATCTATGCTCTGATTAAAAATTCTCTAGGAAGGGGGAATCTACTACTTTCCCAAGTTTCACTTTAGCCTATCTCTAATTCTTAGAAAGATTTTCCCAGACTGGCCATTCATTCTCTGTGTGGCCCACCTTTGTGGACATCAGTTTTTTCATCTTTAGAATGAGAAGGGAGGAGGTGGCATGAGAGGGTAACAGTTATCACTGAAGCTCTTAGCCAAAGAAATCAATTCTCTCTCCCAGCAATCAAGAATGACTCAGCTTAAACCTACTGAGCTGTCTGCTTCTAATTGCTAGAACCTGAACAGCTTTGAAGCCCTTGTGCACTCTCTTCAATTCTCCTCCTAGGTCAGGTTTTTCTCCCCTTCACTTCTTTTTCCTAGTTCTCAGACATTAAATGAGAACCTCCTGATTCTCAGAGATTCCTTTTTCACTTACAAATTCACAACTTCCTAAACTTTTCCGATCACATCAATGGTCCTTTAAAAATATCATACCTCGATTTCCAAATGTTTATTTCTTTGTTTATTTCTTTGTTGTTGCTGAAGTTTACCCTTAAAGGAAAAAAAAGTCACAAATGAACTGAAGTGCACATCATGTTTGTATCTGTGAAGGTTTCACCATCAGCATCCATCACTTTGAAACTGTGTTCCTATACATTCATTTATTTAGTTTTTAATAAATTAATTAAAAATGAACTATCTTTAAAAATTAAACTGAATTATTTAACAAATGAATTTTCTTAAAATATTCAACTGTTCTCACACAAGTGAAGCATCATCTTCCATCATTCACAAAGGGTTTTGAAACTTTATATCATATGCCACAGATTCTTTTTGGTCCAAATCTTATTTGAAAACTGCATGCAGCATGTGTGTGTGTGTGTGTGTGTGTGTGTGTGTGTGTGTGTGTGTGTGTATGTATTAGTACCATATTTTAAAACAAGGTCTTTGATTACTCTTTAGCTATTAATCATCATCTTTAACTGCTACAACATCTTGTAACATTTAATAATTAACATCTTTTCTTTTACACAAAAGTATTTTCTGCCATTTTTATCACCAAATTGCAGTGTACAATATGAACGAGCTTCTAAATATCACATGAAACCACCTGGTTCAAACCTTTGGTCTGCACCCACAGAAGGAAAACCTGGAATATGGGATAACTAAGGATTCATACTTTGCCCACCCATGACTCCCTATTGCTCTAATGTTCATGGTTTTAGGACAAAGACACTTTTGTTTCAAGAACTCCTTTTTAAATTAGCTTCATGAATTTTAAAATCAATTCTTTATTGAAACCGCTAAGTCCCTTAAAGGATCAGCTCAAGTGCCACCTATATTAAGATCTTTCTCAATTTTCCCTAGTTGTCAATGGCCTTGTCTCCCTGTCAACACAGACTCGAGAAGGTTTTCAGATATCAGTATGAGAAACCACAGGGCTCAAAATAAGAAAATAAAGCAAGGCAGCTTAACTGAGGCTCCCTCTGGCCTTCTAGTAAGTCAGTGAAATTACTATATTCCTTACACATCCCAAATTATGTTTATTAATTTTCTACACACCCTATGTGTGCTCTGTGAATGAGTTGAATCCTCATAGAAGAATGTAGGTTCCCTGTCACTCTAGGCTCTTAAGTTGCAATAACAACAATAGCCAGTGAAGAATTTTGCACTTAATTAGGTGGCCCAGTAGGGCCTGCCGGTGTTAAATGATTCCTTCTCTCTCAAAGATCTCTTAGTGAGAACAACTGCTGCTTTTCTCTATGAAATAGAACTGTTATATGTTGTTTGTATGTAATTTTTTGTAATTGGTGTGAGATTTTCATGGTTAAGTGTTAGCATGCTGTTGTTGTGTAATTGGTATATTATTGATTTTGTGGTAAAGTGTAAGCATATACTTGCTGTGTAGTTGGTATGTTGTCATTTAGTGGTAAAGTTATGTGTCCTTGACATGTAATTTGCATGTTGTTGATTTAATAGTTAAGTGTTAGCATGCTGCAGTGCAATCAGCAGGTTATGTTGTGGGAAAATGTTGTCATATAGTTGCCATATAGTTGGCATGTTGTTTTTATGGTAACATGTTAGCATGTTGTTGTCTGTTGACTTTTCCCATCAAAGTGTTGATGTGCAGTTGGCATGTTTTCTATCTGTCATAAACTTGTAGCTTGTAATTGGCATGTTTATGTTGGCATGATGTTGGTGCTGCTGGTTTTCTAGTGGCAGTGGTGTTACTGCGTTTTAGCAATATATAATAAGCATGTTGTTGGCTTTTATATGCCAATATGCATTTATATACTTTTATATCCAATATGCAATTGGAATGTTGGCATATAATTGGTGTGTTGCTAACTTTGATGGTGGTGCTAATGCTGCTGTTGCAACTGGTGGTGGTGCTGCTGCTGGTGCTAGAGTTGCTGCTTTTGGTAGTAATGGTGCTGCTGGTGTTGCTCCTGCTGCTACTGCTACTGCTTTGCTGGTGGTGGTGGTGCTTTTGCAGCATTTAGTTAGTATATTGTTGACTTTGACAATGTAAAATTGGTGTATAATTGTCTGTTGGCATGTAAGTGGTTCATTGTTAACTTGGGTGGTGGTGCTGGAGCTGCTGTTGGTGGTAGAGTTGAAAGTGGAGGTGGTGCTGGTGCTGGTGTAGCTGCTGACCTTGATGCTTCTGCTGCTGTGACTGCTGCTGTATTTCCTAGTGCTGTCACATTTGTGGTGGTTTTGTTGCTGGAGCTGCTGGTGGTGGTCTTGGTTCTACTGGTGTTGCTGGAACTGGTGCTGAGCTGGTGGTGGTGGTGGAGTTGGTAGTGGTGTTGAAGGATGATGGTGCTGGTGTTGCTGACTTTGCTGCTTCTGACGCTAGTTGTGGTGGTGCTGCTGTTTCTCCTGCTGTTGCTGATGGTCTGCTTGGTACTGGTGTTGCTTCTGATCTTTTCCCTTCTCTTGTTGGTGCTGCTGCTGTTTTTTCTACTACCGTTGTTCTCGTGTTGGTTTTGGTGCTGGAGCTGAAGTGCTCTGCCTGATGCTGATGTTCTTGCTGGTACTGTTGCTTCTGCTGCTGGTGGTAGTGCAAAAGTTGCAGATGGTGGTGTGGTTGAAGGTGATGGTGTACTCCTGTTGGCATTGTTGGTGCTGGTGTTGCTTCTGACCTTGCTGCTTTGGTTGTTGTTGGTGATGCTGTCATTTTTCCTGCTTCTGCAGGATTTGTGGTATTTCGGTGCTGGAGCTCTTGCTGGTAGTCTTAGTGCTACAGCTGTAGCTGGAGTTAGAATGGGAGGGTGGAGTTGATGCGATGAATTTGGTGCTTGAATTGGTGCTGGTGGCCTTGCTGCTTCTGCTGCTGCTGTTGCTGTATTAGTAGTGGTGGTGCTACTGGAGCTGCTTGTGTGGGAGCTGTGGCTGCTGGTACTAGAGCTGCTGATGGTGGTCTTGGTGGTTCTGGTGTTACTGGTGCCACTTCAGCTGCTGATAGTAGTGTAGTTGGTGGTGGAGTTGAAGGTGGTGGTGGTGCAGTGTAGTTGGTACTGGTGTTGCCCACCTTACTGCTTTTGCTTTGGAGCTGGTGCCAAACTGCTGCTCCTGGTAGTGTAGTTGGTGGTGGTACTTCTGCTTACTTGATTCCTACTGCTGCTCTTTTTTTCGCCGCTGCTGTATTTGTGGTAGAGGTGGTTCAGGAGCTGCTGCTGGTGATGATGGAGTGGGTGATGGAGTTGGTGTTTGAGTATGTACTGCTGGTGGTGCTGGTGGCTTTCACAGTAATGTCATGTTGTTGGCATGTAATAAGCACATTGTTGTTGACTTTCTCATTAAAGGGCTAGCATACTATTGATGTCTAATTGGAATGTCATTATTGTGTTGATTTTCACACAGTGATGTCTGTGAGGAATTGACATGTTGTTAGCATGTTATTCTGTGTTACTATCTTTGAAGTTGGTGGAACTTCTGGTAGTCGAGCTGCTGGTGGTCTTGGTGGGACTAGAGTCACTGATTCAGGTGGTGGAGTTGAAGGTGATGGTGCTGCTGACTTTGCTACTTTTCCTACTGTTGCTCTATTTGTGGTGGTTTTGGTGCTGGAGCTGCTGGTCCTGGAGCTGCTGGTGGTGATGGCGATGCTACAGTTGCTGCTGGTGGTGGTATAGATGGTGGCATTGGTGCTCGAGTTAGTGTTGCCGGCTTTCACGATAATGTGTTTTCATGCTGTTGGTATATAATTAGCATGCAATAAGCTAGCTTTCACAGTATGCTGCTGTTGGTGTGTAATTGGCATTTCATTATCATGTTGATGATTTTGACACAATGATATATGTAATTGACATATTGGCATGTAACTGATGTGTTGCAATCTTTGTAGATGGTGCTGGTGGTGCTCCTGTTTCTCCTGCTATTACTGGTTGTGGTGGCTACAGCAGCAACACTGCACCCAGCTGCACCAGCACCAGCAATTACTAACCAACATACTAACACTTCACCTGAAAGCCAACTTCAAGCCAATTAAACCCCAACAATGAAAGCCAGCAACAAGCTACCAGCACCAGCAAGAACAGCACCAGCAATTACACTCCAACAGCAAACTTGCATTTTACCTGAAAGTCAGAAAAAGACCACCTGCACCACCATAGGCCAACAGCAGCAGCAACAGCAGTATCACCAGCAGCAGCAGCATCACCAGCAGCAGCAGGAATTATACTCCAGCAACATGCTAATATTTTGCCAAAAAGCCAGCAACTTCAGGCACAAGAAGGAGGAGCAGGTGCAGCAGAGTAGTAGCAGCATATAGTTTGGTTTTTTTTTTTGCAAAGAGAGCAGAGTATCTTAGGACTATGTCTGTCACCCTTTTTGGTATGCTCAAAGAGGGCAAGACTCAGCAACATATCTTCCTCCAGCAGGGAATTAAGTGTGAATATGAAAAAGGGGCTAGGATTTACCTTGTTCTCCTTAATATGTGAAGGTTATACCGATTGACTCAACATCAGTAACACCTTCCCTTGTTGCTCTATAACAACAACATAGAAATCTTGATTATAGATTTATACAGAACACATTATATACATATCCACTCACTGAGATAATTTAGAGGGAATAAAAGGTACTTAGGCACTTAGGTTCAGAAAATATCCATATGACAACTGACAAATACAGTAAAAGACCTAGGCCTCTTTGTCCTCTACCATGTCAAACAATATTAACTACATAGATTATATGGAACATTTGCTGAATGACTTCCAAAGTTTTATTTCTTATGGAACATTTGCTGAATGACTTCCAAAGTCTTATTTCTTAATTGCTGCATATGGGAATTCTTGGTGTTTGTAAAATTTTTTGTTACAACAATTATGAGGATCAAATTTATTTCTACTGAGGCAGTCTAGTCTACTCTGCTCCTCTGCAAATGACATCTTTTGTTCCTAAGGCCAAGCAGAACAAGTCTACAGACCTCCATTTATGCTGTATGAGTCTTGTATGTACTTATTTATTTACATATTGTGCTCGCCTTATAAACTCCCTGAGCTCAGGAACATTTTTTAACTTTCTTAGCACTTAATAAAATACCTGGCATGTAGTAATTGATTAATAAATACTTGTTGACAGACATAAAATAGCCTTTCAAATACTTACCTGCTTTTTTCCAGTATAAGCATTCCTGGTTCCTTTAACAAATCCTCAAATAATGTGACTTCCATCCCGAATGTGGTGAAGTAAAAGGGTCCAGATTTCACATCAGGGGATATGCATTGTCAATGACTGTCCAAGTGGCCTTGGACCAGTCATTTAGTTTCTCTAGACCTCAGTTTCTTTATTTACTGGTTGAAAAAAAAAAAGAGGAAGTTGGACCAGATTACTTCTATGGCCCCTTTCAGCTTAAAATCTGTGATCATAAAATATCTTCAAAAGTTGTCCTCTTCTGGATAGTCTCTATCTTCTCATTGTGTTTCTTAAAATATCGTCCCTATGCTAAACATAAAATTCTATATATGGTTTGGATAGGGAAGAATACAGTGAGAATATTTCTTCCCTCATTCTTGAACCTATGCCTCCTGGGGAAGCTAGGTAGAACAAGGAATAGACTGCTGACCCTGGAGTCAAGAGGAACTAAGTTCAAATCCAATCTCAGACGTTTACTAGCTGTGTGACTCTGGGCAAGTCACTGTTTGTCTCAGTTTCCCTATCTATAAAAAATGAGTTGGAGAAGAAAATGGTAAACCACCCCAGTATCTTTGCCAAAGAAACCCCAATGAGGTCAGATTTGTTCAGATGTGACTAAACAACAACCAATTGCTTAATGCTCCCTAAGATCACATTAACATTTTGGGGGGTGTTATATTTAATTGTTGACTCATCCTGTACTTTCTATCCTTTGAAATCTTAGATCTTTTTTCAAAGGACAACCCATATCACTCTTGTCTTGTGCTGATGAAGTTGGTTGTTAAAGATGACTTAGTTGAAAGCCTAAAGATATAGTAAATATTGTTTGACATGGTATAGGACAAAGAGGCCTGGGTCCTTGACCATATTTGTCAGTTGTCATATAGATATTTTCTAAGTCTAATTACATTTTATTCCCTCCAAATTATCTCAATGAGTGGATGTGTGTGTGTACACACACACACACATATGTATATATACATATGTGTGTGCATACATACATACACATTTTCTATAGGGATCAATGATGAATCTGTGGTTTCATTGATAAAGGAAATTCCCAGGTGAAGAAACTCCTACCAAAGCCAGTTGGTGCTTTCTGTTTCAGTCTATACTCAGCTCTTCAGTTCTCTCTCTCTGGAAATGGAGGGCATTTTTCATCTTGAGTCCTTTGTTGCTTCCCCCTCTGCAACACCTCTCGGCTCTATCCCCCCTCTATCCTTCTATCTTCTATTTTGTGTAAGTTTGCTTGAGAGGTGAGCAATAGAACTCATAGTACAGAGAATGTGCTACTTTCACCACAGACTTGACAACCTATATCTACCTATATATTTATGTATATTTCACATATTTCATATATATCCATGGTCACCAGAAACAGTAACAGGAATTGCACTCCAACAGTATGCTAACACTGCACCTGAAATTCAGCAATGGGATACCATTTATAAAAATATAAATCTGTATATTTTGCATACATATCATATATTATATATTTTATTATATATTATATTATTACATGTGATATCTCAATAATACAGAGATCTATAATTTCACTGGTGAAGGTATACAAAGCACAACTTAGGAGATGATCTTTAAGATTTGTTTTGGCTGAAAACTCTACTAAATTCCCCAAGTCTACCAATGACCTTGATAGTCCTCTGGCCAAAAGCATTGCCTTTTTATATGTTCATGTATGTCTATGATATATTACACATGTGTAGTATATACCCATGTGTAATATATATGTATATATAAATCTTACATTTAAAAACTCCAGCTTAAAAAAAAGGACACAGCTTAGTTGTAATGTGTGTCATGTTGCCCATTGCTACCTAAGATACCAAAGGATCTGCTGAAGGGATTCTTTTGTACTTTTGTACTGTTGTATATCTCCCCACAATACATCAAAACACAGATAAATGCTAAATATTCTGAAAAAGAAATACATTTTGAGACAGTATGTCTCAATCTAAGGAAACAATTGTTCTGCCTCAAGTGAACAAGCTTTGAAGATGTGAGAAAAAAAAGGGAAAGTTCCATACACAAAGCTGGCACACAGTGTCAAAGCCAACAACGCACCAATTACATGCCAAAATACACTAAGAGAAAACACTACAAAAACAATGGAAAACATTGTGTTAAAGGAAACACAATGAAAACTGTGAAAAACATAACACTAAAACATGCCAAAACATGCCAAATGAAAGCATATAGTAAAAAATCTCAGAAATCACATGCTAAAACATGTCTAAACACACTAAGGGAAAACTAGTTAAAACAAAACCTCCTAAAATGTTCCAAAACATACTAAAATCACACCAAAACATGCTAAGGGAAAACATGCCAAAACTGTGACAAATACAATATGCTAAAACATACCTAAATATACTAAAGGGAAACATGCTATGGAATATATGGGAAACAACATGCTAAAATATTCCTAAACATGTTAAGGGAAAACAAGAGACAAAAATGCAAACTTCTATGGGCATTCAACTCACGTGTCATATGTATGTAGAAAATAAACAGAATCTGAGGTGAGTACAGAGTACAGTAATCTCACTAACTTGCTAGGAGGCCAGAGGAAGGCTCAGTAAAACTGGCTTGCTTTATTTTTTTTTTGAGCCCCTGTTTCAACCCCAGATACTGAACTACTGATATCTGAAAACCTTCTCGAGTTTGTATTGACAGAGAGACAGGGCCACTGACAACTAGGAAAAATCAAAAAAGATTTTTATATAGGTTGCACTTGAGCTTATCCTTTAAGGAACTTAGTGGTTTCCATGAAGAATTAATTAAAAAATTCACGAATCTAATTAAAAAAGGAGTTGTTGAAGCAAAAGTTTCTTGTCTTAAACCAAGAATGGGGAGTCTTGAGAGGGGCAAAGTGTAAATGTTTAGTTATCCTGTCTTCCAGGTTCTCCTTCTGTGGGTGTAGACCAACAGTTTGATCCAGGTGGTCTCATGTGGTATTCAGAAACTCATTCATAGTGTAGATGATAAAAAGGGCAGAAAATATTTTTGTGTAAAGGATTTATGTTAATTATTAAATGATTATAAGATGCTGCGGCTATTAAACATGATGATTGTTAACTAAAGAGTAATAACAGAATCTTGTTTTAAACTATATATGTATACATACATATACACACAGATACACATACATACACATACTATATATACATATATATAGTGTGGGTGTGTATATACATACATACATATACATATACATATATATATATATATATATATATATATATATATGGGGGGGAGAGAGAGGAAAGAGACAAAGAGACAAGGAGACAGAGAGATAGAGACCTTCTGACTCAAAGATCACACATATATAGCTTTCAAATAATAATAAGATTTGAACAAAAAAAAATCTGTGGTATATGATATAAAGATTCATATCCCTTTGTGAATGATGTAAGATGATGCCTCACTTGTGTTGGAACAGTTTAATATTTTAAATAAGTAAAGATCTTTAATTTATCAAAAACTAGATAAATGAATGTATAGGAATACAGTTTCAAAGTGATGTATCAGTGATGGATGCTGATGGTGAAGCCTTCACAGATACAAACATGATGTGTACTTGAGTTTATTTGTAAATAACTTTTTTTTGATTAAGGGTAAAACTTCAACAACAAAGAAATAAACTATATAAACATTTGGAGACTGAGGTATGATATTTTTAAAAGACCATTGATGTGATCGGAAAAGTTTAAGGAGTTGTGAATTTGTAAGTGAAACAGGAATCTCTGAGAGTCAGGAGGCTCTCATTTAATGTCTGAGAACTAGGAAGAAGAAGTGAAGGGGAGAAAAACCTGACCTAGGAAGAAAATTGAAGAGAGTGCACGAGGGCTTCAAAGCTGCTCAGGTTCTAAGCAATTAGAATTACTCACAGTAGGTGTCAGCTGAGTCGTTCTTGGTTGCTGGGAGAGAGAATTGATTTCTTTGGCCAAGAGCTTCAGTGATAACTGTTACCCTCTGATGCCACCTCCTCCCTTCTCATTCTAAAGATGAAAAAACTGATGTCTACAAAGGTGGGACATACAGAGAATGAATGGCCAGTCTGGGAAAATCTTTCTAAGAATTAGGATAGGCTGAAGTGAAACTTGGGAAAGTAGTAGGTTCCCCCTTCCTAGAGAATTTTTAATCAGAGCATAGATAACATTATCAGTCACAGGTTGGATGTTGAGGTCATCTAATACTGTGATTGTGAGATTTTGTGACCAAAGACTTCTTGCAGAAGATGAACATTAGCTGTCTTGGATCATTGCCTTGATTAGAATAGCTAAGTCTTTCTTTTTCCCAGTTGATCATTGTACAATGTTGTTGTTACTGTGTGCAATGTTCTCCTGGTTCTGCACACTAGACTTTATATCAGTTCATATATATCTCTCTTCCCAGGTTTTTCTGAAACTATCAAAATCAAGACTGATTCCAAGTCCAGCATTCTATGCACTGTGCCACCCCAGAAAACTGCCCTCAAGAAGATTATATTCTAATGGATTAAGATGTTGTCCATCCCCAGTACTTTATAGAAGAGGAGACTAAGGCCCAGAGAGATTAAGAAATGTGACCAAAATGACATGGCTATCAGTGGTGGGATTAAAGCCAAAGTTTTCTTGCCTAAAAATCCAATACTCTGGATACATGCTATATTCACCTAGAAGAACATAGATTCCTTTTTTAAAATATTCATTCATTTTAAACTTTTTAAAAAAAAATTTTGAGTCCCAAATTCTTTCCATCCTTTCTGCTTCTCTCTCACCTGTTGAACAGACAAGCCATATGATACCCATTACACAGGAACATAAATTCCTTGGAGGAAGGGACTGTTTTGTTTTGATCTTTTTATCCCCAGATTCCAGCACTGCGCCTGGCACAAAGTAAGCACTTAGGCTTTCCATTGACTTATTAAAGCAAATAGAGGAGACAACTCTTCCTGGTATGATTTGAGGAGCACCTAGGAGAACAAACACACTATAAACAAGGAAGGTGTTTACAGTCAAAGCTATGCTCAAAAAGATAAACAGAACATAGTTTTATAGGGAGTCTATAATGACTTTGTGTATTTTTGCAGCTCAATGTCTATAGTCTTAAAGTGAGACCTATTGAATTTTTGTTCTTTCTCTAAATGTCTCTGATGTACAGGCAAGCTTGCCAACCTAAAACTTAAACCCATACCCCTTTGGTCTTCCTGAGATCAATTATTTCCTGGGTAAAAGAGACTTTTTTTGATCCAATCTCGATTAGGTTATTCACCAAAGTGGAAAAATATTTCTGTTGGTCCCTAATCTCACCATCTAGACCAGTCTTCACAAGTGCAATGCATTCTTTTCAGCCTTTAAGCCCCTTCAGTCATCAAAAATTCTTTATTAAAAAAACAATGCAATTAAATGCTCTAGAAAGGAAAAATGTCAGGAGTTTATAAACTAAAATTTGCATGGGGATGAATTTATGTGTTCTTTCCCCACCTACTATATAACAACCATCTGAGAGCAACTGCTTGCCAAAATGGGATACAAAGTAGGGGCCCTGAAAGGACAGGGAGTTGTATTCCTCCACTCTAAGCCAAAATCTGTTCCTTTGTCCTTTGCTATCTATTAGCTACCCATTAATGATTCAATGATAAGTTGTAAAAGATGGCCAGTATCTGACATATCTTGCATGAGTTTCATCTCAAAAAGATAACATCACAGAATCAAATCTTCTATCATCGCCATAGATTATTTACTTAAATGAGAACAATTTCACTGGTTTGGTGCCTAGTGGAACATTGTTTTCAGTCTTTTTGTGGAATATGATTTGGGGCTAAATGCTCATTGACGTAACCATCTGAATTTTTCTATTGCTTTCTATCACCTTACTCGGATTCTTTAGGTTCTCTCTTGTACTATTTTTTTTATCTCTTTACTCTTCTAATATCCATAACCCATAACTTTTTATTAGCTTAATTATGACTCCCTATTCTGCTTCTATAATAAGAACTAGCATTTACAGAGCTCTTTAAGATTTTCAAAGTACTTTACAGATGTTAACTCAGTTGGCCCTCACAAACAACTCTGGGGAGGCAGGTACTATTTTTAATTGTTTTCTTCCCCCAATTACATGTAAAAACAATTTTTGACATTCATTTTTTTAAAATTTTGAGTTGCAAAGTGTCTCCCTCCTTCCCTTCCTATTTTGCCCACTTCTTGAAAAGGCAAGTAATTTGATACAGATTATATTTTTGCGGTTATACAAAACATAACTGCATATTAGTCATAGTATGAAAGAAAATACGGATAAAAAAAGATAAGAAAAATAAAGGTAAAAGAAGTATGCTCCAATCTCCATTCAGACTCTATCAGTTCTTTCTCTGGGGATGGATAGCACTTTTCATGATGAGTCCTTCAAAACTGTCTTGAACAGTTGTATTGCTGAGAATAGCTAAGTCGTTCACAGTTGTTCATTGTACAATATTTCTATTACTGTGTACACTGTTCTCCTGGTTCCGCTTACTTCACTTTGCATCAATTCATATAGGTCTTCTCCAGGTTTTTCTGAAAGGACCTTGCTCATCATTTCTTATTACACAATAGATTTCCATCACAATCACATGACACAACATGTTCAGTCATTCACCAGTTGAGTATCCCCTCAATTTTCAATTCTTTGAAACCACAAAAAAAAAATTGCTACAAATATTTTTGTTCACATAGGTCTTTTTTCCTTTTCTAAAAATCTTTTTTTGGAATACAGACCTACTAATGATAATGCTGGGTCAAATGGTATGCTCAGCTTAATAGCCCTTTAGTCATAGTTCCAAATTTCTTTCCACAATAGTTAGATCAGTTCACAACTCCACCAACAGTGATTTAGCTTGCTTCCTAAGACCCACTTGACTTCAGCATGTCTACATGCATGTCTATCTCTAAGTCAGTGACTAAATAATTTATCAGTGATGCTAAGATCTTTCTTATATAGTTCTTCTATATATTCTAGTCATTTCTTCTATTTCTGTTAAGTCCCAACCATTTTTGTCTTTTACCATGTCCATTTTTGCATGAAACTTTCTCTTGAAGAGATCTCTATCCTCATCTTCTTCTATTTCTTTGCACTGTTCATTTACAAAAATCTATCTGTCCTTGCTGTTCGTTAGAATTCTGAATTCAATTGGGTATATCTTTCCATTTCTCCTTTAGTTTCACTTTCCTTCTTTCCTCAGCTATTTGAAAAGCCTCATCAGTCATTTTGATCGACTGCTCTTCTTTTTCTTTGGAATATTTTTTTTTTGTTGCTGCCTCCTGTACAAAATATTGTGAACCTCTGTCCATAGTTCCTCAAGTACTCTACTACCAGACCTAATTCCTTAAATTGATATCATCACCTCCATTTCATATCCATAAGTGATGTTATTTAGATCACACCTCTATGATCTGACGGTTTTCCCTACTTCCTTCAACTTGTCGCAATTTTGCAATAAGAAGCTTATGATCTGAGCCAAAGTTAGCTTCGGGTCTTACTTTAATTGACTATATAGAATTTCTCTACCTTAGGTAGCAAAGTATGCAATCAACCTGATTTTGATATTGACTATCTGGTGACATGCATGTGTAGAGTCACCTTTTGGGTTATGGAAAAAGAATGTTTTCTACAACCAGTGAGTTTTCCTGACAAAATTTTATTAGTCTCTGCTCTGATCTACTTTGTACTCCAAGGCCAAACTTGGAGTGCAAACCAATTATCTTTTGGTTTCCTATTTAGCATTCTAGTCCCCTAGGATGAATGTAGCATATATCTTTGGTGTTATTTCTGAAAGATGTTGTAGGTCTTAAAAGAATTAAGCAATTTTTGTCTCTTTGGCATCAGCGGTTGGAGCATATATTTGTGTGACTGTAATGTGGGATGGTTTGCCTTGGATTCAAACCAATTCATTCCTTCATTTTTGAGATTATACCCCAGTGTTACTTTTCTCACTTTGTTATTGACTATGAGGGCTACTTCATTTCTTCTGAGAGACTTTCACCCATTGTAGGATATGTATTGATCATGTGAATTAAATTCACCTATTCCCATCCATTTTAAGTTTCTGACACTCAAGATGTTCATGTTTCATCTTTCCATCTCCTATTTGATCATATCTAGTTTATCTTGGTCCATACATCTTATACTCCAAGTTCTCATACAATATTGATCTTTAAAGCATAAGACTTTCCTTTTGTCATCAGACACATCAGCAGCTGAACTTCCTTTTGGCTTTGACCTAGTGTCTTCGTTAGTTCTGCAGCTACTTATGGTTGCCCTCTGCTCTTTCCCGGTAGCATGTTGGATACCTTTTGACCTGAGGAACTTATCTTCTGGCATTATATCTCTTATCATTTTAAATAATGTGCATGGGGTTTTCTTGGCAAAGGTATTGGAGTGGCTTGCCACTTCCTTTTCCAAAGGATCAACCTTGTGCCAGAATTCTCCATTATGACCTACTCATCTATGATCCTCCACAGCATAACTCATAGTTTCATTGAGCTATACAAGCCCTTCCATCATGAAAAGGTAAAGATCTAAGATGGGTAGACAGATACTGCTTATCATTTTAAGGAAAACTCCATGTGTTCTTATGTTTTCTGGGTTATTTTTTCTATTTTTAATGGGAATGAGTGTTGTAATTTATCAAAAGATTTTCCTATTGAGATAACCATATTATTTTTGTTGTTCTTTGTTGTTTATATGGTGATTATTCTGCTAATTTTCTGAATATTGAACTAGTCCTGCAATATCTTTGTGATATATTGCTATATTCTCCTTGCTGGATTTATTTTAACAATTTTGTTTTAATATTCATGAGGGAAATGGGTCTATAGTTTTCTTTCTCTGTTTTTGCTCTTTCTGGTTTAGATTTCAGTACCATATTTGTGTCATAGAAGGAATTTGATAGAACTTCCCCTTTGCCTATTTTTCCAAATAGTTTACATAGTATTGGAATCAATTGTTCTTTGAATGTTTGGTAGAATTCACTTGTGAATCCATCTAGTCCTGAGGTTTTTTTCCTTAGGGAGTTAATTGATAGCTTATTCAATTTCTTTTTCTAAGATGGGGTTATTAATGTACTCTATTTCCTCTTCCATTAATCTGGGCAATTTATAATTTTGTAAATATTCATCTATTTCATTGGGGTTGTCAGATTTATTGGCATAGAATTGGACAAAATGGTTCCTAATAATTGCTTTAATTTTATCTTCATTGGTAGTAAATTCATCTTTTCATTTTTGATGCTGGTGATTTTGTTTTCTTCTTTTAAAAAAATCAAATTAACCAAACATTTGATCTATTTTATTGCTTTTTCCCCTTAAATCAGCTCCTAGTTTTGTTTATTAATTCAATGGTTTTCTTACTTCCCAGTCCCCCTGCTTCCCAATGACTCACCAAAAACACTCTTCTCTGCCCTGGAACTGTGACCAGTGTCCCCACTCCCTTGAAGCCTTACAGGCTAGAGCTCCTTTTTACCCTGGGACAGAAACCAAGAACTGTGTATGGGCAATGTAATGGGGTCCTATACCCAGTACCACCCAAGCACCTTCGATAATTTCTCCTTCTGACCTTTGAACTCAGGTGCAATGGATAGAGCACCAGTGCAGGAATCAGAAGGACCTGAGTTCAAATCTCACCTCAGACACTTGACACTCACTAGCTGTGTGACCTTGGGCAAGTCACTTAACCTCAGTTGCTTCATCCTCTATCATCTCCAGTCATCCTGATGAATAGCTGGTCACTGGATTCAGACGGCTGTGGAGGAGAAGTGAGGCTGATGACTTGCACAGCCCTCCCTCACTCAAAACAAAGTCAAGTGCAAGTCATATCATTATTTCTCTGATGGCATGGTCTTCTTCAACAACAAAGGATGAACACACACATAAGGTCATCTATAGGGAAGTATGTCAATCATCCTTTACATTCAACCCTCATCTATTCACCATGAATTTCTTTCCCTTTGTAACACAACTCACAACAACTGGTTAATGGAATTATTTCACATTTTTCTGAACAGCTGTAGGATCTTTGACTGGGGCCACCACAATTTCTCCATGCTTCTCCTGATTGTTGCAACTGGGTGGGGCCCTGCCCCATTTTCCACTGCTTACAGTTGTGGGCTTCTTCTCCTGGTTCCTGCTTCTCTTTTTCCTTTACCTCTCCTCTTCTTCCCTCGCTCCTCACACAGAAGGAAAGCAACATTTGAAAGAGGTTAATCTAACAGCATGTGCAGAATAGCTTATATGGGGAAGGAATGAAAAAAACAACTATGACTATTATAACAAAGCACATGTGATGTTCTATGAGTTTGACTAGAGAAGTAGCTACTGGAAGGGAAAGGAAGAGACAAGTACAACAATGTCATGAGAAAGAACTGACAGACCCTGGCATCTAACTGAGCACGAGGAGTGATGGAGACAGAGGGATCAAGAGTGACTTGGAAGTTTTAGTCTGGTAACTGAGAAAATGGTATCAGGGGTGTGTTGGAAGAGGCTTGAACTGCTGACTTGTCAGAACTAATTTTTACATTTTCAGTATGAGCATTTATACCTTGGAAATTTACAAACATGACAAATTAAGGTATGATTTATTGTATTTGTCTTGACTGCCTAGACTTTTCTTAAATGATAAAGAAAATGGAAATAATGCACATAAAATATGTGTTTCATGAGTATATTTCAAAGAGCTGGTTGTTAAATATTTACCAGCAACACCTTTCTCTTCCAAGAAAAATTAAGAGAAAGAAGTTTATTTACAGAAGCATTTTGAGGAGTTTTAAAATGACTTTCAGGGAAATTTCCACATATTGATTGAGGATATGGGCTGGATCTATGAATTCTTTGGTATTGGGAACTCCTAGGTGAGAAAACACCTTTTATCAACATAGGTCAGGATTTTCTTTAAAAGAGTTAACTTTAGAGAAATGAGAGGCTAAATGGCTGTATTAGCAACCACACTCGCCCACTAGGGTGAACTGCAAGTACAGGTTCTATGATCTGCTTTTCTAAAGGAAAGACAGTTTCAAAGGGGTCAACAATCTTACTTTAATTAACCAATTAAGACAGATAAGTAGAAAGAAGTGAGTATCCAATAAAGAATTCAACAAACAGGGCTCCAACTGTCTGAACAGAGTAGTAGATACATAATCACCAGACCAGGAGCACCAACATCTGGGTTCATAAAGGTGGGGCAGCCTCCTTAACAATGGCTACCCAGAGTCTTGTCTGGCTAAATCACAAAGACACATTCTTTCCACGAAGGAGCCCGAAGTAAAATATCAACTTTCCAGGATATATAGTTTTCAACTAATGGGCTCTGCGAGGGGTACCCCGTTTAGTTGTCCCAAACGGGGTCCTCGCGCCTAAAGCTAGGTTGCTCTCCTACTCACCAATCCCAGTCATGATGAGTCTTCGGGGCGCCACCGGCCTCCCAGTCCTCTGGGAGGAATAACCAGACAGAA
>CM053771.1:158283074-158391787 GCA_028658325.1 Potorous gilbertii | reverse complement strand
TAATAAACACTTCAAAGACTGAGAAAAGATCTTATGCCTTATATTTTGCAGCAGCATTGGCCTTGAAGGAATATAAAATAGCATAAACATTTTTGTAGCTATCCCATACAAGAGAGTAAGTCTAAAAGAGGGAAACTAGACATGAAAACCATTTGAACCTATTAGGTACACTGCAATTGAAATGTTCATACTTTAGTCTACATTGAGAATGGGCAGTAAGAGCCAAGGTGACAAAATAATTTTTAAAAGGCGACAGAGATACCAAAAGGAAGTAATTCTAGGAAGAATTTGAAGACTTTAAAATGCAACATAATTTTAAAAAATGTATTTTAAGAAATAGTTGACCCCTTACATATCATGTACAGTCAGTGAATAAACACTTATTAAGCACCTAAAGCATGCCAGATACTGTGCAAAGATCTGGGGATACAAATACAAAAAAACAAAGACAGTCCCTGCCCCCATGGAATTATTTGAGGACTGGGAGATTGAAGGTGGAAAGGGAAGGTGTCTGACTGGAGGGTAGGATGAAGAAGTCCAAAGGAGTGTAGCTTGATAGGAAATGAAGAGATGGCTGGCCTGGGTGGTCCTCCTTAAAAGAAATTTTGGAGAGGAGCTATTCACTTTACCCTGTATTCAGAGAGGTCCTGGGACAGAGGACACTGATGAGGTAGGAATACCAAGACTGATGTGATCTTGCAGGATGATTAGGTTCCTCGGGTATAATGGAGAGAACATCGTTGCAAATTGACTGATAAGAACTGCCCAAGTATAGAATAAAAGAGTAAGTCCTCAACTAATTAAATTATTTTTTAAAAAATCTCATGATTCTAAAGCAATATGGGTTTTAAATTAATTTTATTTTAATCTCACTAGTAAATCAGTAAATGTTTTAATTTAAATTATATTGCTCTTATCCATATTTGGAACTCAGTGAAGGTTATTTAATTAAATTTCCCTTTTTAACATGTGCATGTGTCAATTTGTAAGAGGCCTATTTTCTGCCTTGTGGACTGAGATGTAGAAATTATAAACACAAAATTATGAAGATTAATTGAAAAAATATTTTAAAATCTTGAAAAAAAGCTTTCACCTGTGTCAGAAAAAGTCTAAGTGAAATAGTATGCTTTAGGGATTAATGTAAGTATAATAATCCTGTAATAAGAAACATAAGAGCATTTTGGCAGTAGAATTTAAGTTTTCAGAGCATTTCACTGCCTTTACAGTTTCATAAAATTATATTAAAACCAACATGGTCTTGGGAAAATTCAGCCAAAGCTCTCCTAGAATCTCCTGCAGACCTGTTTCCATGGATGCCCATCTCTGCTCATCTGAGGTTAAAATACAAAAATTGTTATCTTTCCTTTCAAGGAGTTTGCAGATTTGTAAAGTATCATATGTATGTGTATGTAAATACATGTATATATGTGTGTATAAACGCATAACATAGGGTATAATGCAAAGAGAAGAAATCCAAAGTTATAGAAAAATTCAGAAGGGGAGGAAACATTTTCAACTGGAGAAATCAAGGGAGGCTTCATGAAGTAATAACACCTGAGTTGGGCTTTGAAGAAAAAGAAATTTTAACAAATAGAGGTGAGAAAAGAGTATTTTTTTTCTAGGCTCTATTCAAATATATGGGGGTGGGCAAATAAGGTAAAGGAAGAGCTATTATCACAATTTGACCAGAATATACATTTCAAGAAGAGAAAGGGGTTAAAATAAGTCTAGAAAGGAAGACTGGAGCCAGTTTGGGTAGGGTCTTAAATGCCAACCTAAAGAGTTATTGAGCAAGGATGTGAAATACTCAGACCTATTATGCATTAAGAAGAATTATTTTGCCAACTGTGTGAAGGAGAAGAGATAGGCTGTCTGGATGGAGACCAGTTTTGAGTGGATGAAAAGTGACTGAGGCTTGAACTAAGGTATGAGTAGGCAGGCAGGAATGGAAGCCAGAAATACTGAAGAAGTAGAATTGCTAAGTAATTAGTTGTGGACAGGTAAAGAGGAGTGAGAAGTCACAAATGATTCTGGGATGTTAGGGAAGGGTGATCAGAAAGATGGTAGTGCTATCAACAGTAGAAAAGGAAACTTGGAAGGAGAAGAATGGTTAGGGGTAGTTGAAGAGTTTAGTTTTGATTTTGAAGTTACTTGCTAGCCAGATATTCAGATAACGTCCAGCAGGCAACCAGAGATTGGAGTTCAGGAAAGACATGGTACCTTAACATGAAGCTTTGGAAGCCACCTACATTGCGATAATGATCAAAAGCATGGGAGCAGATGAGATGACCCAAAAGAAGTCTATTCTACCGCAGTCTTGGGAAATTCTAACCCTCAATGGACAAGAACAGAATGATGACCCAGAAAAGAGCCAAAGAAGTAACTGTCAAACAAGCTGGAGGAAACCAAGGGAGGTAGGGGCAAGTCATCAGAGTGGAATGCTGCCAAAAGTTCACGATGTATAAAAACCAAGAAAAGGCAATTATTTGATTTAACCAGTCACAAGACATGACTTACCTTTATCAGAGCAGTTTCACTAGAGAGTAGAAGTGGAAAGCCAGATTGTAGGAAGCTGAAAAATGAATACATAAGGAACTGAATAGTAAGGAACTGAAGGCACCAAGTGTAGATTATTCCTTTGAGAAGTTTAATGGTGAAGAAGAGGAGACACATAACACAATAACTTTAGGCAAGGGAATGGGGTTTTTTTTGTTATTCTTTTCCTCCTTTTATGTTTCCTTTCTTTTCATTTTTTTTGGGGGTTGGGGGTGGGGAAGGCCAGATCTGTGAATGTGGAGAAAGCTATTTGAAAGAAGTTGAAGATGACCTGCATCTAGGGAGAGGGAATGATTGAGGGAGTAAATTCCAGGAGGAAATTACATAAAGGATACAAGTGAATAGGTTAGTAACTTTGGCACAGAAAAGGACCAGTAAATCACCTGAGATTAGAATAGGAGTGGGGAACCTATGGCCTTGAAGTCATATGTGGCCTTCTAGGTCCTTGAGTACAGCCTTTTGACTGAGTTCAAATTTAACGAACAAATCCTTTTATTAAGGGCATCTGCTCTGTGAAGTTTGGATTCAGTTAAAGGATCACAGTTGAGGACTTACAGGGCCACATGTGGCCTCAGAGCCAAAGGTTCCCCACCCTTGATATTAGAACAAAGGTTGAACGGTTGGACAAAAAAATAAAGAGATTTCGAGATTGAGGATGAAAAAAAAAAAGAGTTCAAGAGAGAGATTACCTCCACCTGTTCATTAAAGTAAGAGTTTAGATGACAAGACCACGTGTTTATGGGATTGGGTAGGTGAGAGCTTCAGAATATTTCTAATAGTCACTGTGAAAAATGTGATGAAACAATCCAAAATGAAGAAGATGATGACTTTGAAGCCATGGGGGGCTGAATAAGATTAATAGAACTATGTGGTAAACTTAATTGATTTTTTTGTGACTTCTAGTAGCATTTGGTGGTTCCAAAGTAGGAGCTAAGAAGGTAAGTGAAGATAGTAGATTGTAAAGGATCTCCCCTCCTTCCCTGCTTCTCCCTACCAGAAAGTACAAAGATATATAGATAATTCATCTACAAATATATAGATAATCATCTACATATTAAACATAATCATCATACTTATTAAACCACAGACTAAGTAATAAACTTGTATTTAATTGAGAGTTGATTTCTATCTTCCTTGGTAATTTTGCCTATTTTTTATCAGACTTTAAATTTCATTTTATTGCAAGCTTGCTTCTTAATGACTTGGCCTGTACTTTGGAAACAAGAAGTTATTGGGGGAGAGGGAAGAACATATGCACATTTGTAAATGGTGGCAAAGTTTTCCCAAGAGATTTCCCTGATAAAATTAATTTCTTTTTCAAGATCAGCAAGTGTGAACTCTTGGAAGACTTCTTAATAAACTGTATACCCTGAGTATTCATTGGTCTCATTAACAGGACACTAAGACTGATTGAGCCATGGCTAATCACATACCTGAGTTATGCCCCTAGACTTAGCCTTTAACTAAGCTTTTGACTAACTAACAGGGAGACAACAGAAAGAAACAAAGTTGAAGAAGCCAAGAAGTTGGCTAGACACATATAGATTGTAGTTCCCAGACTGAGCCATGTGACTGTGGAACCAGCCCAGAGCAACAGAAGCTAACTCTCCATTTTCCATCAGTAACTCTATGTGGTTCTGATTCCAGGGAACATCATGCCTCACCCAGGATAAGCTGATGACCTGAAATCTCATCACTATGAGATTTGATCCAGTTTTTTATACTCAACACTTTTTCAGTTCTCTCAGTTGTATCCCTGCTTTGATTGAGGAGCTGGATTGAGAGAAGCAATAAATTCCTCCCAAAGTATTTCTTTATAGAGGGCTTTGAACTGTCAGAACTTTCAGATAATCCTTCATTCTCCATTATCATCTCAGCTTGGTTTTGATTTCATGGAAAATCACGTCCCAAGGGCAGATAGCTGCTGGTCCCTCCTTCCTGTTTTTCAGCTTCTTTTTTGTTATCTACCCTTATCCTCCCACCTGCATTGCCTCCAATAGATTATAAGCACCTTGAGGGAAGACATCATCTTTACTTTAATTATTTGTATCCCCAGTACTTAGCACAGGGCTTGGCACATAGCTGGTAATTAATAAATGTTTGTTGAATTGAAAGTAATTCAATTAAAGCAGCAGATTAGCAAGAAGGAATTTCTGAGCCTAGGTAAAACCATAGCATCATGAAACCACGACAGTGGACCAGAAATGGCAGGGTAATTGGAGAGAGATTCTTGAATCAAGAACAGGAGTTAAGTTCTAAACAATATATAGTTTTGGGATTTGGTGGAGAAATTCATGAACCAAAGAAGAAATAGAATCAAAGAGTAACAAAGTACAGAGACACAATACTGAGGGCTAAACCCAGACCTTGTTCTTACTAGTACTGTGTTGTTTGGACTCTGCAGAGCTGGGGAAAGGGACACACTCACTAATGATCCTCAAGTTTTCCCCCTTTAAGTATTGTTTCCAGAGTAGTACTATGGGAAGAGAGGGCAAGAGAAGGTTCACTGTAGTGGGAGGTTGATTGTCTCTTGGACGATCCCAAATGCTTTCCTCTTAGCGAATATCTTGAACTTAAAGTTTTATTACAAATTTGGAACATAGAGGATCATATAAATCCCTGGGGAAGGTCTGACTCATCATTACAATCAGTTGTTTTATTCTTTGGTAAATCTACTGCAGGCAGCCTCAACTCTAGGGTAATTCTATAAGTCTTAAGAATTATAGATCATATACCTTGAGATACAGAGAAACTCATCTGAGAAGCAGAAAGAGTTATTATGACTATATTTATGAGATCAGTTGATTGGATTTATTTTTTTTTTTAGTGTTTGCATGGGAGGCTAGTATCCATTATTCTTTTTTTTAGACATCTAGACAAGAATCAAATTCTATTTAAGAAGAGGGGAAAATGAATGATTAGTGAGAAGCCCCCAGGATTGAATCCAGTCCATGTCTCATCCATGTCAACCCAATTGCATTTCTTGGCTTAGAGATTGTACATACACACATTCATATGCACACAAATGTGTATACATGTACGTATGCCTAAGATCTATATGCATACATGTATACATATATTGTGCAAGCATAAATTATTTAATTGTTTAAAATGGTATTTAATACAGTGCAGATGAGGGAAAATGTGAGTGCTTTTATTTTCCTTATTTTAAAGTCTTATGAAGCAGGAATCTACCACAAAGGGGTTAAAACAACTTCTGTTTTAGTTAAGAAAAATGTTGTATTTGAAAATATTACCTGTTCATATTTAGCAACAGAATATAACATCCCAGAGATTCAAAGTTGTGTCGATTCCATGCTTGATGAACTTAATGATTAAGAAAATGGTCTTAATCATAAAAAGATGAATTTACCTTGCATCTGTCTTCCAAAGACATCAACCTTTTTAGTTCCTATAGCTCTGCATTATGGGGAAAGGTATTAAGCAGAGATAAGAATAAAACCTAAGTCTCCTACTACTTAGCATAGTAATCTGACCACAAGACCATTGTCCCAGAATATCAAGATGGCAAGAAAAATGAAGTGTGATGCTATAAGCTGGAGACAGACTAGGCTCTTCCAAAGTAATGATTTTTGAGATCCCAAGGAAACTGACAAGGAGGAATTGTGGCCGTGAGGAGAAGAGAAGGGCAAATGTACCTATATCTTCCAACTTCATAAGGAAATGTGGGTATTGACAGGCCTCTGGAAATAGTTTGGGGTTGGTGGAAGTTAGGTTTAATATTTTTGAAGGAATAGAGAGGGGAGACTGGAACCCAAAAATGAAAGTAGTGAGAGGATCTGAAACTTAGGGGTCATTTGTTATTCTGAAGAGAATCCAGACGTGAAAACAGAGAGACTTAAAGTTAGAAAGTAATAGATTATGGACATGCATAACAATTGGAATTCCAAGATAAGGCCACTGGGTGGTTTAGGGTGAGTAATAGATAAATGGACAAGTGCATAGAAATAAAAACATCTAAGTCAGGGACAAAAAAGACAAAAGGGTCATTCAAATATGAAACAGACTGACCCAAAATACACATAAATAAAAACAGATTCCCCAAAATAAAGGATACTAACACCACACACATACACACTTCTCTCACTACAATACATACGTATATATATATACATATATGTGTATATATATACATATATATGTATATATGTATATATGTATATATATATATACATATATACATATATATGTATATATATACTCAGACACCAAAATCAATACCTGGTACTACAGAAACTAACAGGTTTTTATGGTTGTTCATATTGGCAACTTTAGTCTTATGCTTGGCAACATTAAAAAAAATTGCAATGACTTAAATGGATGAAGATGATCATAGGTTATGGTTATAAAAATGTTAATAGAGAAATCCATGGAGATTTCAGCCATGGATTTCAGAATCAAAATTAAAAATCATCTCAGGGGTGTAAAATGCTGCGATGAAATCAATGAGGTGAAATTGAACATGAAAGACAAAAAGTTCTGCATTTAGGTTGGACAGCAAGGTGATGTGCAGTGGATAAAGCATCAAGCCCAGAGTCAGGAAGACCCAAGTTCAAATCTGGCCTCAGATACTAGCTGTGTGACCCTCGGCAAGGCATTTAACTCTGTTTGCCTCAATTTCCTCATTTGTAAAATGAGCTGGAGAAGAAAATGGCAACCTACTCTAGTATCTTTGCCAAGAAAACCCCAAATGGAGTCTTGAAGAGTCAAATATAATTCAAACAACTGAACAACAACATTTAGGTTTTAAAAAAAGCATGAGTGAGATCTGACTTAACAGTTCAATTAGAAAGACTTAGGGCTTTTTTTTTTTTTTTGCTGATCATGAGTGTTTAATATATGTCATCAATGTAACATAGCTACATTCAAAAGTTCACAGAATGTCTCCCAGTACATGTTGATATCTCATCATTTCAAGGAGTGATTTGGATTTTGTTAATGACTAGTCCTGGCAAACTGGAAAAGCTTTGAGAGTTTCTGTGTCTATTATTTGAGAATCAGTCAAGCTAAGTTAGGAGAGAATTCTCACCAAAGATTTACCTTCCAGGTAATGAATTATTTTTAATCTACAGCAATTCATTAAATTGTTCGCTAAGGTGAAGAGATATAATTTGTCAGCATACCAATGAAATATGATTTCACCATATTTCATTGAATATAAGTAAATATTTAGGACAGGGGTGGGGAAGCTTCTGCCTTGAGGTCACATGTGGCCTTTTAGGTCCTCAGGTACAGCCTTTTGACTGAGTCCAAGTTTTACACAACAAATCCTTTTATTAAAGGGATTTGTTCTGTGAAGTTTGGATTCAGTCCTATTTTTAAAATTCTGGGAATAACATTTTTATTAGCTTTATTTTAATGTTTGCAGGAAAAGGGTTTTGGAAACCCTGGAAATCTTGCAAAAATCTATTTTTCAAAACCCTTTGACTCAGTTAATTTCAGCAAATATTTTATTGAGTTCCTGCTGTTTATAGAGAACTTGTATAGGTTCTAGGAGAAAAATAAAGCTCATCTCATGGAACTTATAGTATATCAACTGATAAGACACAAAATGCCAGGCTCTGATAGTCAATAAATTTTAGAAAACAATACTAATGTATGAGACTAAGAGCTATTTGTTAATGGATAGATGAATGAAGAACATGAACAAATAGTTCTCAAAAGAACTGCAAACTCTTAACAGCAATATAAAACATGACTGCAAATGATTAATGATAGAGAAATGTCCATCAAAATGATTGAGGCTTTCCATGATACCAGCAAATTATCAAAAGTTTATCAAATATCAAAAAATTATCAAATAATCAAAATTATCAAAATGGCACAGACAAAAACTGGAAAACTCATTGTTGGAAGGAATGTGACAAGATACACACTAATAGACTATTGGTAGAATTGTGAATTGGTTCAATTGTTGTGGAAAGAAATTTGAAATTATGTTTTAAAAAAGTGACTAAAAATGTCCATGCCCTCTTAGCTAAAGATCACTCTGCTAGATATTTATTTGCCCCTCACTCTCTGAAGACAGTCAAAGAAAGAAGGCTTACAGATAAACCAATATATTCGTAGCAACCAGTTTTGTAGCGGCAAAGAACTGGAAACCAAAAGTATGCCCATCAATGGGTGAATGACTAAACAAACTATGATTCATGAAAAATGGAATATTACTGCGGTATAAGATTTTGAATATGAAAGGACTGAGGAACTGATTCATATGAACTGAGGTAGAAAAGAGTAAGTATAACCAGATAAGCAATATGCACAATTACTACAATGTTATGTGAGTACAAGAAGAGAACAAGGGTGGGTCATAGTGATGGAATGCTTGAGTGCATGTACTTGGGTCCCAATTCTAAAATCACCTTTTTCTTTAAAAATCACATTTCTCCCTAGTCTCAAAACACTGTCCCAGGCAGTTTCTCCCCAACCCAAAGACACAGCCTGCCCCAGCAACAATTGGTATCTCCCTTCCTGATACAGTTGTCAGCTGCACCTATAGAACTTAATAGTCTGAAACAGTTTTGTACTGGCTGAACTGTCTGTGTGCTGGGTCATAATGACATTTGCTACTCATTGACCAATCATATGTATCCTAGACTTAGACATACATATACTCCCTTACAATTATCTTGTCTAACAAGACACTGATAAGAGCAGCCTGTTATTCTTTAGTCAGTCCTGACTGCTAGTTGACTTAGTGATGTTTCAGGTCTAAAACCATACCTCCATATACCTCCCCCTTGGGTTATTTCCCAATGAACTCTGGGTAAAATACCTGCACAGTATATACCAGAAGTGCATGTTCCTTTAAGAACTAACCACTCCTTAACCACACCCTAATCTCACCCTAAATCACCTAGTTAGCATATTTGGCACATGTTTTACTATAGAATATCCTATATAAACTTTTACCTGTACCCCTCTAAGGTTGCAGGTTCCCTATGAACTGCTGCCTGCTGAAAAGTGTAATAAATCTTTACCTTGACCTCAAAAATGCTTGAGTCTGTGAATTCATTCCAGGAGACTTGACTCTGGTACTCTGGTCTTGGCAGGGGTCTCAATCCCCCCTTTTCCAGACCTCATCAATAGAAGGTTGCATGAAAGAGGTATCATTTTATTGGGACTTTAAAAGATCAATGAATAAATATTCAACATTTATTATGTGCCAATCATATTAGTCTCTGATACAGGTAATTGGCAAAGTGGTTAGAGTGCTGGGCCTGAAATCAGGAAGACCTGAGTTCAAATCCAGCCTTGGAAACTTATTAACTGTGTGAACTTGGGAAGTTACTTAACCTCTATTTGCCTCAGTTTCCTCATCTGTAAAATAATAATAACCCTATCTCCCAGGATTGTAGTGAGGACCAAATAAGACAATATTTGTGAAGCACAGCTCCTGGCACAAAGTAAACATTGTAAGTGTTATTATTAATATACAAACAGAACAAGTAAGACAAGTCCTCAAGTTTCGGCTCTAATGTGGTGAGACACATGTAAAGAAAGGACAGCTGCAGGACAAGTGGAAAGGTCCAGAAATCTTACGAGTACGTCCGCTGGGGTAGATGGCAAGGCCCAAGAATCTTTCATTTTCATAAGATCCTAAGCATCCATCATGCATCATGCAGACTCCCAGTTTGAACTTTTAAAAATCATTTGTAAAGGTATTTGTAGGAGAAAAAATGATCAGGACATGATGCTAGGCAGCTTTATACAATGAAGGTTGTGTGAGGAGAAATATCTATTCCATATACACGAGGTTAGTTTTGTAACAACTACTGCCATGCTTATCAGGTAGGCTAAGCTGGTAGGTCAGATGACAATGTCAGGGCATGTGGATGATATCAGGAGTCAGTGACAGGGCAGATGACAAGGCTTTTGATGATCCACCATGTAATTAGAAGAGACAGAATTATTGACTTGATTAGAATGAGTAGTAATTCTTTATCCAGTCCAGCTTGTGCCTGAATTAGAATATTAGATGTTTCCAAAGCAATACAGAGACTTCACTTGAAGCCTCCTTGTGAGGGAAAACCCATTATCTCCTGAGTTATTTTATTCAATTTTGGACAACTTTAATTGCTTCAAAGTTTCCTCTCATCAAGCCTCATTGCAATATCTACTCATTGGTTTTAGCTCTGCCTTCTAAGCCCAAGCAAAATAAATCTTCTTCATACACAAAAGAGTCCTCCAAATACTTAAAGTCAGTTACCTTGCCCCTGTCTTCTTTTCTCTAAACATCTGGACTCAGCATGTCCTAAGAGGTGTACTATCAAGTTCTTGATGGTTTCTTTCTTATTGTATAGAATATATTTTAATGTTTGTTTTCCGGAGAATGACCACATAGTTTAAACTTTTTACTAGAGCTATTCCATATCCTTCATTTTCAATGTACAGTTTAGGAGTCTAGGTCACACACCAAAAATAGTCTGGTGCTTTTTATATAATTGTTTAGAAGTTATTTAATGTGTAAGAAAATTCTTTTACCATCAGTAAGGCCATAAATATTGTGCAGGGGTGGGAACCTGCAGCCTAGAGGCCACACGTGGCCCTCTAGGCCCTCAGGTGCGACTCTTTGACTGAACTAAACTTCACAGAACAAATCCCCTTAATAAAAAGATTTGTTCTGTAAAACTTGAACTCAGGCAAAAGGCTGCACTTGAGGACCTAGAAGGGCACGTGTAGCCTCGAGGATACAGGTTCCCCACCTCTGGTTGGTTGAAATGTCTAAGAAACTTTGTTTCCTTCCTTTGAAAGTATCTCTAACTGAAATGAGCGAAACCAGGAGAACAATGTACAAAGTAACAATCACATTGTGTGATCACTGACAGACTTTGGCTCTTCTCAGCAATGCAAGTATCTAAGACAACTCCAAAAGACTCGTGATGGAAAATGCTCTCCACATCCAGAGAAAGAACTTTGGAGTCTGAATGCAGATGGAAGCAGACTATTTGCTCTCTTTTTCTTTTGTTGTTTTGTTTTGTTTCTTCTTTCTCATGGTTCCTCTCATCAATTCTAATTCTTCTTTACTTCATGACTAATATGAAAATATATTTAATATGAATACATAAGTAGAGCCTATATCAGATTGTATACCATCTTGGGGAGGGGGGAGGAGAAGAAAAGGGAGAAAATTTGAAACTCAAATTCTTGTGCAAGTGAATGTTAAACTAAAAATTAATTTTTTTAATAAAAAAAAAAGTAGCACTCATTGCAGCATTTGTATATCAAAGCTTATGTCAATGTTCAAATTCCCAGGAGGGAATCAACTGGGGCATATGAAGGGAAGTCTATGTGTGGTATCTCTGTCTACAGAAATGCATACTCTGCAGACCACATAGTAAGATAACATCCTGGAATTGTCATGGATTTGGTTTTAATGTTCTCCATCTATTTTATCTGTTTTTTTCATTCAACCCATCCTCCCATGTCATGATCCTATGACTCTTTACCATCATAGTCACCTTCTTTTGTAAGCTTGAAAATTTTCTCCCTAAAATGCTATACCAAGAACTGAACACAAAACTGTACTTGTGGTTGATTGGGGTAAAGTAAAATGGGACTATCTGCTTTCTCATCATTATTCTTTGTTAAAGAAATAAGTTTCCATTATCCATCTTGGTAACTACAGAATACTGCTGACGCTTATTGATCTTGCATTACAATAAAACTCCCAGAACTTTATTCAGACAAAAAATGAGATGTCTGTACCATCTTATATTTCTTGATTTTTTTAACCTAAGTAAAATGTTTTATTCTATTTCTATTAAATTTCATCTTAATTAACTTGACCTAATACTCTGTTCTATAAAGATTTTTGTATCTTGACTCCATCATCAAACATGTTAGCCATCCCTACTAACTTCATATCATTTTCTAATCCAATAAGTATGCCATTTATGCCTTTACCCAAGTCACTGATAAAAATTTAAATAGCATAGGCCAAGGAAAGATCCCTGAGATACTCTATGAACAATCACCATCCAAGTGAATCTTTAATATCTTCTTTTTAGATACAGGCATTCCATTTATTCTGAATTAACCTAATTACACTATAATCTAGCCACATCTCTCCACCTTGTTATTTCATAATATGTTGACATCTGCTTCATGTGGACATACTTTGTCTCCCCCAATAAATGTACTACCTTCTTAAGGAAGAATCATTTCACTTTTTTTAACTCAGAAAGAGAAAAGAGTCAGAGAGAGAAAGAGAGACAGAGACAGAGTTCCATTAGATTCAATTCTCTTCAGAACAGAGTAACATGGGGGAGGGAAAAAGAAATTGACCTCAAAGCCAGAATGTCCTAATTTCAAGTCCTGACTGACACCTATTGACTGTGTGAAGCTGGCCAAGCCACTTGACTTCTCAGTGTTTTAGACAGCTCTCTAATACTATAAACTGCAGATATGGTGCCAATCTGCATTAATAGTGGTAATTTCCTCATTCAAGAATTATCTATAAACTAATGAAGTCTCAGGTCCATTCCTTGAACTTATACTTAAATTATCATAGTCTCTTACACAATTCCCAGAATGTAACTGATAATCTCAAAGGGTTGCTTAATTGGATCCCTGGAAGAAAGGTGCAAAGTTAAGGACAATATAGACAAAGAGGTCTCTTTTGTTCTGATCCATTCACATTTCCACCATCAGTATTAATTCTACTTACACCATCCCTTCTAATTTCTTGATACCCATATTTTTTCCAGGAATCCTCAAAAAAATTATGTCATACAATGTTCAAGTACATCCACTTGCCCCTATTAAAATTCCCTTTTAGAATCCAAAAGAAACAAAGTAAATCCCACAGTCTCAGAGCTGGAAGAGGTTCTAGATCTAGTTCAAACTATAACTGAATCAATCCTAGAACAGAACCAATACTGAGTCATAGCACTGTTGCTTAGAAGTCTCCCATTAGAGAGAAGGCACTACCTGCTGAGGTAGCCTATTCTAAGCCTTGATAGCTCTAATTGCTAAGAAGTTTCCCTTATATTGAGCTTAAATTTGCTCCTTTGTTATTTTCACCCATTGTTCCTAAGACTGCTTTATGGGATATATGGAGTGTTCAGGGAAGACTAGCCACCCTAGGATGAGGGCTTGCTGAACACTTGCTGCACCATTTACCTAACTCTCACCTGTGGTTCCAAGATGCTATAATATGTGGAGCAGCTACACCTCAGTAAAACCACTTTGGTAGAAGCATTAAACCAGGTTGAGGTTAATTGATGGGCCTCAGCCCCATTGGTGAGTTAGGGAGATGTCTACCCTAAGTAGGTGATGACTTCCCCTGAGGAGTTGGGGAAATGAGAGTAATTTTTTCTAATGGGTCATGAAGGTAGCAGAAGTAGGAGCTATGAAGCACTTAGAGTTTGGTCAGACATCAAGGACACCAAGGTCATCCACTGACTCCTGAGCGATCACCAATCATCTTGACTTTTCCCTTGCCATTGGACTTTGAAGACTCTGGAAGAGAGAGTGAGTCTGACAATTTTGTGCAACTCTGTCTCACTTAAATCTAATTCATATGTAAGTCAAAACTTCACCCATCAACTACTGTTTTACTATTTCCTTGTTTTGCTATTTAACTATGCTATTATTTTACTATCTTACTATATCATTATTTTACCTACCTTGAAGTCCTGTGGCAACAGGCAGGTGATGAAACAGCAGGTGTGGATAAACTGGCAGCTGTAGTCACAACCCTGAATGTAGGTGGCCCAGACCAGTGGGTCATCTTCCCACTGGACTGAAGCAACAGTGGGATTTGGAAACCCCGCAAGTGTCTGAGCAATCTTTTTTAAGGACCACACTGCTCACTTTCTGGCATAATGAAGGAACTAGAACAGATGCCCTAAAAATTATTTGTTTCAAACAAGCCAGGCCTGCTTACTGCACCAAGTAAGAATCCTACTCTGCAATCAAAGCACACACACACACACACACACACACACACACACACACACACGTACCAACATTTTTGTGAAGATAATTCCACTTGCCAGTGGTTCATAGAATATGTGCAAGCTCCTGGACAGCATGAACTCCAGCAGCCCTGAAAGACAAACAACTCTTATTACAAGAGAACTCAGAAGGCACTGCATCAAAACTGCAGCCCCAAGTGAAACAAAGCTGGCAAATGAAGGTTGGTTTACCCAAACTGGAGCTAGATACACATTTTTCTGGATTGGTCGCTATGATGAAGAACACCGTGAAGCTAGTATCAATTTCACAATCAGATCTAACCTAGTCAACTAGCTTGTAATTCTGGCACAGACTATGAGACATGGCAGTGAGTCCTTGGGAGGAACAGAGTTGGAAACAGCAACAGCAATGGTTACCTACTGCTGAAAACTTGCGCATCTCTAGACCTTCTCATCACCAGCACTGTCTTCCATTTACTGAAGTATAAAACTTAGTGGATGAATCCTCACAGCAAAAATTGGCATTTAATAGCCTACATCACCATAAGGAGAAGACATAGGCAGGATGTGAGAGTGATGAAGGCAATGTGTAGTACAGAGTACTGGACCAATCATCAACTTATCTTTTCCAAGCTAAACCAACACATTCAACAAAAGTGGAGACCCTAAGGCAAAATGACTGTCAGAGGACTCAATGTCAACAGCCTAGAGCTCTTCTCCATGTGTGAACAATTTATTGCTGACCTGTGGGGAAAGCTGAGTGAGCATACAGTTAGCAATGGTGGAGCAAAAAAGGAGTGCGAAGCTTTCAGAGACTTGTCATACAGCACCACATTTGCTCATCTGGGCCAGAACACTCACAAGCATCAGAATAAGTTTGATGAAAATGATGGGGAAATTCAGAAGCTGATAAATGAAAAATGAGAACTCCTCAGGATTTGCCAGCAGAACAGTTTATGCATTTCTAAGAAGGCAGCATTTAATTCATCAAAAATAAAGTGCAAATGAATCTTAAAGAGATGCAGGATTCTTGACTCCATAAGAATGCAGATGAGATTTGGTTTATGCCAATGGCAACAATTCGAAGCACTTCTACAAGGTCTTGAAGATTATTTGCAGGGCAAAGACTTATGATGCATTTCAACTACTCAGTATTGATGGAGTCAGTGATCAGTGACAAGAATATGATTCTGGGAAGATGGGCTGAACACTTCCACAGTGTTCTCCACAGACCATCATCAATCAATGCTGAAGTCATTGACTTATATACCTCAGATTGAAGTCAATCCCTTTCTAGCTGAACTTCCAACTGAAAAAGAGGTTTTAAATGCATTAGACTCCTTTCATGTGGCAAAGCTCCTGGTGCTGTTTCTATCCCAGCAGAGAACCACAAATCAGGAGTCCAATATTCATAAAGAAACTGACTGAAATCTTCTGGGTTATATGGTAAGAAAAGGTTGTCTTCCAGAACATCAAGGATGCCTCCATCGTCCATCTCTATAATGGTAAAGGAAATAAATAGTCTTGTGACATTCGCGGGGCGGGGTCTCTCTTAGCCACTGCTGGCAAGATTCTTGTCAGAGTCCTCCTTAACAGGATGATCCTTCACCTGCAATATGGCCATCTACCTGAGAGCTACTCTCTGAGAGCTACTGTGGCTTCAGAAAGGTCTAAGGAACAGTTGATATGTTATTAGTTGCCCAATAAATCCAGGAGAAATGCCAAGAGCAAAACAGAGGTCTGCAAGACATTGTCTATTGACCTGGCCAAGACCTTTGATGCTATCAATAATGAGGGCTTATAGACGATCATGGCAAAATTTGGCTGGATATGGTCATCAGTATTGTATGCCATTTTCCTGATGGCATTCTTGCATTGGGATTTGGATAAAGAACAATGCTCTCAAGCTTTCCCAGTCATCAAGGGAGTGAAACAGGGCTGTGTACTTGTTCCCATGCTTTTTAGTATGACGTTTTATGTAATGTCATATGCTTTCAATGAGGATGAAAATGGAATCAAGGATAGCTACCACACTTATTGTAAATTATTTAACTTGAAAAGACTACAAGCCAAGACTAAAGGAAAGGGAGAGTTAGTATGTGATGTTTTGTTTGCAGATGATTGTGGATTCAATGCAGCCTCTAAGACTGAGATGCAACAAGGTAAGAATCAATTCTCTGCTGTTTGTGCTAATTTTGGCTGGACCCTCAACACCAAAAAAAAAAAGAGGTTTTTCACCAGCTGGCACTACACTATTTATATGTGAAACCATTAGTTATAGCAAATGGAGAAATGTTGAATACTGTGGATAAGTTCATTTACCTTAGCAGTATACTTCCCAGGAATACACATAGATATGAGGTTGATGTACATATTGCTAGAGATAGCTCAGTATTTGGGAAACTCCAAAGGAAAGTGTAGGAGACTAGAGGTGTTAGACTGCCTATCAAACTGAAGATCTACATAGCTACTGTGCTGACCTCATTGTTATATGCCTGTGAAACCATGCCGGGAAACTGAATCCCTTCCATTTGAATTATCTTAAGAAGAATCTGAAGATTACCTGACAAGATAAGGTACTGGGCACTGAGGTCCTCTCAAGCTGAGCATTCAAACACATTCAAATTCTGCTGCAGAGTACAAATCTGATGGGCTGTTCATGTAGACTGAATGCTAAATGTGCATTTACTAAAAGATTATTTTATAGAGAACTTGTATAAAGAAAGTGCTCTCAAGGAGGCAAGAAGAATTCATACAAGAATGCTCTCAAAATCTCTCTGAAGATCTTTAGTATTGATTGTGAGATATGGGAGACACTGGCATAGGAACACACAGCATGGTGTACCCTCATCAAAAAAAGACACCGTGTTCTACGATCAGAGCAGAATCACAGTAGCACAAAGGAAACATAAGATGTGCAGATCTGGAGATAACTCCATCTGAGATGTTCAAATGGACTATTTGTACCAACCTGTGATAGATCCTTCCAAGCTCATATTGGACTGATCAGTCACAGTAGAATGCACTGTACCTTAACCCGAATATCTTGATGTCATTGGCTCTCTTCAACTACAAAGGACAAACAACAACTTTCTGGGATCAAACTAAACCCATAGAATTGCTTTTGAACTGCAGGGTTAGCCTATTGAATCTGGGTAACTATCTTCAACTCCATTTCAAAATCTTATCCAGTGCTTCTCTGCCATATGATCTGTGAGAGGTAGAATGAAAAAATAAACCAACAAAAAAGTGTATTTCCCATGATAGCCTTTCAAATAAGGGGAAAATAGCTATCATGACTAGTTAATATCTCTAGTTCATTCAATCATTCTTCCTATGATTTAGTCTTGGGGCCCTTTCAAGGTTTCCCTTCTCTGAATGTTCTGCTTATGGATTTTTGTTTTGTTTTATTTTGTTTAAGATGGGATGCCCAGAAACAAGTCTATAAAAGCAAGACAGCAGGTCCTGGACACTCTGATTCTGTGATCTCATTTGCTCTCTTGGCTACCATAAAATACAAATACCTAGTATTCATAAGCTACTTTCAACTATAAACATTTATAGTTTGTCAAACACCTAATAAAAACACTCTCTCATTTGATTTTCCTCACAGTTGGGAGGCAGCAATTATCATCCATATTTTACAGGTAAGGGAACTGGGGCACTGAGCAATGTCAGGTGGAATTTGATTTCAGGGGTCTCTGATTTCAAATCTGTCACTCCCTCCTGCCCTGCATTATTTCTTTATTTAGTTCTTTATTATACTATCAACTCATTTTCTCTTCCATTTCATTTCTAGCCTGGTTGACTGTTCCAGCTTACAGTCTCCCTCCCCACCACTTAATAGTATTAATACTATTAATATTAAGTATTAATAGTATTTTATTTTTTCCCAATTACATGTGTAAATGGGGTATAGGGTATGTTCAGAGAAGACCAATACTTCTGGTGTGATGGTTGCCAAGTCCTTTTCAGGAATGGTTTCCACCTCTGGTGTTCTACCCAACTCTAACCTGTGACTCCAAAAAGTTGCAGCATGCACAGTGGCCATACCCAGGTAAACCATTTCAGAAGACAGGTCAAACCAGGTTGAGGGTATCCAAGGGGTCTCAAATCCACTGGTGAGTTGGGGGGGGGGTATCTGCCCCAGCATTTGAAGACTTCCCCTGGTGGAATGAATGGATGACAGCAATTTGTTCCAATGGTCACGAAGGCAACTGAAGCAGGTGATGTAGAGTGCTTACAGCTTGCTTAGGTATCGAAGCTATCGCCAGTCATCTTGATTCTGTCCTTCCACTAGACCATGATGACTTTGGAGGAGAAAGTGAGGCTGATGATTTCATGCAACTCTTCTTCACTTAAATGCAATTTACACAGGAATCAAAAGACATCACCCATACCACTTTTACCATTATACCTGTCTCAAAGTCCTATGGTGACAGGCAAGTGACAAAGGCAGTAGGTACACTGAGAACTGTAGTCACAATCCTGCACACAGGCAGCCCAGACCACAGGGTCATTTCTCTCACTGGAAGCAGCAGTGGAATTTTCGCAGCCCCCTGGTATCTGAGCAGCCTTTTAAGCATTACACTGCTCACCTCCTGGTGTGAGGAAGGTGCTGGAAAAGGTGACCTAAAAAATTATCTGATTACCTTGGCAGTCAGGGAATTCCCATGCTGTGGTCAAAACAAAAAAAATGTACAAAAACATCTGCAAAGATGATTACACTCAAAATTGGCACATGGAATGTGCACAAACTTATAGACAACACAAAATCCAGTAGACCTGAAAGACAAACAGTTCTTATTGCAAGAGAACTTAGAAAATATCACACCCAAATAGCAGCCCTGAGTGAAACAAGGCAAGCAAATGAAGGCCAGTTTACTGAAGCTGGAGTTATACATTGTTCTGGAGTGGTCAAAGTGAAGGGGAGCATCATGAAGCTGGTGCAGGTTTTGTAATCAAAACCAATCTAGTCAACAAGCTTGTATGTCTGACAAATGGAGTGAATGACATGCTCATGACAATGCTATTGCCACTTGCAGGAAAATATCATGCCACCATCATCATTGCCTATGCTCTCACCATGGTGAACCCTGATGAGGTCAAAGAAAAATTTTAGGAAGACCTAGAGACCCTTATCATCAGTGTGCCAAAAGAAGACAAACATAATTCTGGGTGACTTTAACAGACTGCCAGACTTGGCAGGGAGTCCAAGAGAGGAATGAATCTGGAAACAGCAACAGCAGTGGTAACTTGCTACTGAAGACTTGTGCATTGCATAACCTTCTCATCACCAACACTATCTTCCATTTACCTAAATGCAATAAAACCTCATGGATGTAATCTCACAGCAAACATTGGCAATTAATAGACTATGTGATTTTAAGGAGAAGAGACAGACAAGGTGTGAGAGTGACAAAGGCAATGTGTGGTGCAGAGTGCTAGACTGATCATAGACTTATCCTCTCCAAGATAAATATGTTCATTCAACAAAAGCAGTGTCCTCAAGGCAAAATGATTACCAGAAGAATTAATGTCAGCAAATTAGAGCTCTTTTCTGGATGGAAACAGTTTGTTGCTAACTTGGAGGGAAACTTGGCACCAGTGGAGCAGAAAAAGAGTGGGCAGCTCTCAGAGATTTGATGTATGGTACTGCATTTGCTCATCTGGGTCAAAACACTCACAAACACCAAGACTGGTTTGATGAAAATGGTGGGGATAGATGGCAGAGTAGAAAGATATACATACGCTAGCTCTTACACAACAACCCATAAAATACCTGTAAAGAAGAACTCTCAACAAATTTTAGAGCATCAGAAGCCACAGAACAACAGAGTAGAGGCAATTTCTATCCCAGAGAGACTAGAAAAATGGATGGGAAACGTCTGTCGCACACTGGAAGCGGTGCAGAGCCCAGCTTTGCCTTGGCCACGTGGCACCCAGAGGAGCAGATCCGAGCAGGCTTCAGGGACAGAATCTCCAGCAGGGGCACAGATCCCTCAACCCACAGGTGCCAAAGGTCAGTGGGAGGGTCTTTTCGGCTGGCCGAGAGGTGAACAGGGTGTCCCTATAACTCAGGCCACCTCAGGAGGCAGCAGTAGAGGCAGTACCAAAGCAGGCAGGAGCCCTCATCTGTTGTTGAAGGTCTCATCCTAAACCCCCGAGGGAATTGAGCCCTGGGTGGTGGCCCTGCCCCTTTCTGAGCATCTGATCTTAATCTCACACAGAATAGTGACTCTGCCCCCACCTAAAGCCCCTGAGGCTTGGGAGTAGCTCGTCTGAATCTCAGTCCCCAGGGCTGCCTTGGAGGAACTGTAGGCGAAGTAGTTGTGGAGAAGAAACTCAGAAGTCACGTAACTGGCTGAAAAAAATGCCCCCAAAATGGAAGAAAAATAAGACCATTGAAGGTTACTTTCTTGGGGAACAGGTGTCTCCTCCCATTCTTTCAGATGAGGAAGAACAAGGCATACTGTCAGAGGAAGTCAAAGCCTCTGCCTCCAAAGGGAACTCAAACTAGGCTCAGGCAATAAAGACCTTAAAAAACAAGCTAGCAGCTTACTAAAGGAGAACCAAAAAAATGCTGAGAAAAATAACAGCTTTAAAAAGAGGCTAACTCAATTGGAAAAAGAAGTCAAAAAAGTCAATGAGAAGGAAGTTTTAAAAAGCAGAATTATCCAGATGGAGAAGAAGGTTCAAAAGCTCACTGAATAAAAAAATTCATTGAAAGAGAGACTTGAGTTCAGGAAAATGAATAACTTTGAGTTAAACCTAGTGGTTAGTAAACAAAACCAAAAATTTGAAAAAATAGAAGATAATGTGAAACATCTCATTGGAAAAACAACTGACCTGGAAAATAGATCCAGGAGAAATAATTTTAAAATTATGGACTACCTGAAAGCTATGATCAAAAAAAGAGCCTAGACATTATCTTCCATGAAATTATTAAAGAAAACTGCCCTGATGTTATAGAATCAGAGGGCAAAATAAATATTGAAAGAATTCACCAAAATCCAAACAGAGAAACTCCTAGGAATATTGTGGCCAAATTTCAGAGTTCCCAGATCAAGGAGAAAATACTGCAAGCAGCTAGAAAGAAACAATTTGGTTTGGTCATTCAATGATATAGATGACTTTCAATTGTTCAGGTTGAGGAAAAGACCAGATCTGTATTTAAAAATTTGACTTCCCAAGACAAGAATCAAGAGAAGCATGAAAAGGTAAACAGGAAAGAAAAATCATAAAAGTCTCTCTAAAGCTGAACTGTTTACATTACCACATGAAAATAAAATATTTTTAACTCTTGAATCTTTTATCAGTATTTGGGTGGATGGAGTGATTGTACATACACACACACCCATATGCACATAGATAGATACAGAATACAGGGTGTGTTATATCAGAAGAGATGATATCCTCACACAAAAATAAAAATAAAATAAAATAAAAATTAAGGGATGAAAGAGGAAAATTCCAGGAAGAGAAAGGGAGTAATGAAATGGGGCAGGCTGTAACTCATAAAAGAGATAAGAAAAATCTTATTCAATGGAGGAGATAAGGGAGAAGAGGAGAGGGGAAAAATAAAGCTACTCTCTCCACATATGGCTGAAGGAGGGAATAACATGTTCACTAAATTTGATATGAAAATTTATATCACACCACAGGAAAGTAGGAGAGGAGGCGACAAGTGGGGTGAGGGGAATGTTAGAAGCGACAAGTGGGGTGAGGGGAATGTTAGAAGGGAGGGCAAATGGGAGAAGGGAGTCACTAGAAATAAACACTTTCGAGAAGGCACAAGGCCAATTGTAGGGGGAAAAATAAGGGGGGATAGAGTAGGATAGAGGGCAATAAAATTAGTATTACACAACATGATTATTATGGAAGTCTTTTGCAAAAGAACACATATTTAGTCTGTATTGAATTGCTTCCCTTTTCAGTGGGGCTGGGGAGGCAGTTGGGGAGGGAGAGAATTTGAAATTCAAAGTATTAGAAACAAATGTTGAGAATTTTTATTGCATATAATTGGGAAATAAGAACTACAGGGAATGGGGTATAGAAATTTATCTTGCTCTACAAGAAAAGAGAGAAGATGGGGATAACGGAATGGTGGGGTGTGATAGAAGGGAGGGTACATTGAGGGAAGGAATAATCAAAATGCAAGGTATTAGGAAATGGGGGGAGGGGAGTGATAGGGAGAAAAATTGGACATGTTACAATGTGAGATAAAAGCAATTAGTATTACAACAATTGACTGAATTAATTACTGAGAATAAATCAATGACATCTTTAGTTTGGGGAAAAGAATTTCAGTCTAAATTCCCTAGAGGAAGGTAACACAATTTCCTGTTCTTTGCCACCACAAAAAGAGTTGCTATAAATATTTTTGTACTTGATGCTCTTTCCCCGCTTTTTGTGATCTCTTTAGGATACAGACCTAGTAGTGGTATTGCAGGATCAAAAGGTATGCACAGTTTCGCAGACCTTTGGGAACAGTCCCAAATTGCTGTCCAGAATGGTTAGATCAGTTCACAACTTCACCAACAATGCATTAGTGTTACTATTTTCACACATCTTTTCCAACATTTATCATTTTCTTTTTCTGTCATATTAGCTAATCTGATAGATATGAGGTGGTACCTTAAGAGCTGTTTTAATTGCATTTCTCTAATCAATAGATTTCAAACATTTTATATGACTACAGGTAGCTTTAATTTTTTCATCTGAAAGCTGCCTATTCATAATCTTTGACCATTTATCCATTGAGGAATGACTTATATTCTTATAAATTTGACTCAATTCTCTATATATTTGAGAAATGAAGCCTTTATCAAAATCAGCAGCTATAAATTGTTTCTCAGTTTTCTATTTTTCTTTTAATCTTTATTGTACTGGTATTATTTATGCAAAAACTTTTTAAAATTGATGTAATCAAAATTATACATTTTGTAATTCATAATGTTCTCTATCTCTTGTTTGATCATGAATTCTTCCTTTTCCATAGAGCTGACAGGTAAACTACTCCTTGCTCTCCTAATTTCCTTATGGTATCACCTTTTATTAAATCATGTACCCATTTTGAACTGATATTGGTATATGGTGTGAGATGTTGGTCTATGCCTAGTTTCTGTCATACCATTTTCCAGATTTCCCAGCAGTTTTTTGTCAAATAGTGAGTTCTTATCCCAGAAGTTGGAGTCTTTGGTTTATCAAACTATAGATTACTGTAGTAATTGACTACTGGTCTTACATACTTTACATATTCCACTGATCCATCACTCTATTTCTTAACTAGTACCAAATTGATTTTGATGCTTGTTGCTTTATAATGTAATTACTAAGCTGGTATGGCTAAGGAACCTTCCTTTGCATTTTTTTCACTAATTCCTTTGATATTCTTGTCTCTTTTTTCATCCAGATGAATTTTGCTATTATTTTTCCAGCTGTATAAAATAATTTTTGTGTGGTTTTATTGATATGGCACTGAGCAAGTAAATTGATTTAGGCCAAATTATCATTTTTATAATATTAGCTCAGTCTACCCATGAGCAATTGAAATTATTTCCAATTGTTTAGATTGACATTTTTTGTGTGAAAAGTGTGTAATTATGTTGATATAGTTCCTGGATTTGTTGTGGCAAGTAGACTCCCAAATATTTTATATTGTCTATAGTGATTTTAAATGGAATTTCTCTTTCTATCTCTTACTGTTGGATTTTGTTGTGCAATATAAAAATTTCTTCAGTTAGTTCTTATACCTTCTTTTCCATTTAGCCAGTTCTATGTTTTAAGGAGTTGTTTTCTTCAGTGGATTTTTATCCCCATTTCTCCAAATGTATTTTTTTAAGGAATTTTTTTAAGTCAAATTTTGTCCTTTCTTTTTCAGGCTATTGACTCATTCTTACAAATTCTCATTTGCTTTCCCAATTTTTCTTTTTAAAATCCTTTTTGAGCTCTTCCAATTCTTTTTGAACTTGAGACCAATTCATATTCTCTTTTGGAGCTTCACATATAGGCTATTTGACATTGTTGTCCTCTTCTGAGTTTGTGTTTTGAATTTCCCTGTCACTATAGTATCCTATATAGGATCCTATATGGGATATTTTTGATCACAGGTCTTTTCTGTTTTTTATTGATTTTTGAGCCTATTTCATGACTTTTAAAGTGGAGCTCCACTCTTGGGGGACAGGCAGCACTGTCCCAAGCTTCTTACACTGGGGACCAGGAGTCTGATCACTGGCTATCTGTGCCATGACCTTGGGTGCTGGTGGCTTGTCCACTGTCCTGGAGTGGCCCAGTCTAGTCTTGCCTCTTGAGCCAGTGTTCTGGGCATGGAAGTTTGCCTTCTGTGCTGGGGATGGAGGCCTCACAGACAACCTGCTGTGCCACTGGTCTGATGATCCAGGATCAGTGGACCTCAGTTGCTGATTTGTGCTGTGGCTAACAGCCTTTTGCTGGCTAGCCTATACATTCACACTTTTACCCAAGTGAGACAGACCTTTCCTGAAGTCCTTCTAAGTTATTCTAAGCTGGAAAATTGTTCCACTCCATCTTTTTGTGGGTTCTGTCACTCCAGAATCCATTTAGAGGTTTGATGTAATGTTGCTTCCAAAGGAAATTGGGGAGATCTCAGGCAACTTCCTGGTTCTCTCTGCCAACTTGACTCTGCCCCCACTATCAACTCTTACTGAGCTTGAAATTCACCAAAGCTTTCAACTTTTTTCCCTAGGAATTATTATCCAACCACCCCTTCCCACATTTTAGACCTGTGTCTTAAGAATTTTAATCTAAATATAATAATTTCCATTTGTCCCTATGGAATTCAGTCCTCTGGCCCAATGTTTAAGCCTCTTGAGGGCTTTTTGGATCTTAACTCATCATCATATATTTTATCAATCTCTTCTAGCTTTGTATCATCTAGAAATGTGAGAAGCATGGCCTCTAGATCATTATCCAAGTCATTCATAAAGGTGTTTAACAGTACAGAACCAAGCCCAGAACACCAATGACTCTTTTCCAATTCATGAACATGTTGAACTATTAGCTTGTCTGTCTGGTGTCCTGGGAAAAATCTTCATGGGAAAGAAATTTAGTGAGATTATTAATTAGTGGAGAAAAATAACATATTGTTTTTTCTTCATGTAAGTATATGTTTCTTCATGTAAGATATAATAGAAATTATATCAGTGTCTTATGGAATTCTGAAAATATGTGGAATGGGTAATATTTCTAAGAAAGTAGAGAGCTACTATAGTTACATGATTTGGCCGAAGTATGAAATCATAAATACATGGGTTTTAACTCCTGGCACCATACTTTTTCCAGAAAAAAATCTATGCTTTATGAACAAATAAATACCTTCTCAATGGATAAATTACCTAGTATATCAGTATTTTGGGCATTGAGGGGAAATGCAGAAATAGCTATGACATCACCCTTGCCTTAAGTTGCTTACAATCTGGAAAGAATGATAATTCATGCTTAGATATAAACACAATACCAATTATAATATAATAATTGTATAAGAGAAATGTAGGGTGCTATCAGATTACATTTAGCTGGGGAAATTAGAGAATGGATATGAAGAAAGTGATATTTGGAATGGGCTTTGATTATGGGTAGGATGCTAAGAGACTGAGAACACTGCTCTGAGACATTAATGCATGGAATATATTTGAGATACAGTGAGTTGTCCCCTTTGGCTAAATTGTAGAAAATGAAGGAGTCACGTGAGATAGGCCGTGAAGGCAGTTGCGAGGGAAATTGTCAAAGGCCTTGAATGTCAAAGAAAGGATGTAGTGAAGTGCCACAGTGAGAATTCTAGACTGTTGAGGATTTTATTGTACTGCAAGTTCAGCATGAGTTGAATGGGATACGATGTCCAAGAAAGCAAATTTCATCTTAAGTTACATTTCTGTAATGACAAGTAAAATAGGATCTTTCACTGTTTTTGTTTTACTAAAAGTGCCTCTGATTGACCATTGTGATTAAGGAGGACCTTTCCCACCCATTGATGGGCCTGCCCACTGTGGGAAGCTTGATTAGGAGAGTTGTTTTATAGGAGAGTTCCAAGTACCTTTTGGGTTTTTTTTCTGTTGAGACACTGGATCAGAAAAAGGTTATGTCCTCTGGCTCTAAAAAGTGTATTAATACTTTGAGGGTGAAGTTTTCTTTGGGACTTACTGACTGCAAATATTTATTTGGCCAGAGAGACTCTGGGAAGCCATAAAGGGAACACCCTCCCCCCCAAAAAAAACCCAGAAGTTGATGCTTCCCTCTCTGGCAACTGTGTATGTATGTAATAGTCAGATGTTTTGGAAACATATCTGTTGACTTTTGATTTCTCTGTACTTTCTCTGAAATTTTGATTTTGATTTTCTCTGATACCTGTGCTTGTTAAATGATTGTTAACCCCTTGAAAGTTGTTTTCCTTTTATGAATGCAGATCTAAGAACCTGTGATAGCAGATTCCCTTGTATATGTTGGAGCGCTTACTGATACAATTTCTAGAGGTATAAGCTCCAGGAATAAAGAGATGATGGCACCATTGTATGTTCACCCAGTCAGACCATATCTGGAGGATGGTATTCGGTTCTGGGTCACATTTTAGGAAGGACTATGAGTAGCTGGAGGTTATATAGAGCAAGGCAACCAGGATAGCAAAGTTCATGAGTTATGAAATCTCATGAAACCTTATTTCACCAGGAAACAAACAATCTGGTTCAAGACAGTCAATAGAATGATGGATACTTATGAATTAGAAGGCTTTCCCCAACTGAAAGTTTTTCTGCTTTTAAGGTATATTGATACTGTTCATACAAATGTTTGATGAGGTAATGTAGTCAGTATTATCTATTTTTCTTTTACTATGAGCTCTGACCCTTGTTTAGTTGTAAATTTTCCTCATACCTATTTCACCATAAGGAACTTCCTTCTATTTTACTTGAGCTGCCCCTGTTAAATTGTGTAGTATACAATTCTTTTTTTAAAAAAAAATGTTATTTTCTCCAAATGACATGTAAAACCAATTTTTAATATTTGTGGTTTTTAAAAAATTTCTGTGTTCCAAATTTCATCCCTCCTTTCTTCCTCTACCCTTGTTTTGATCTAGATAGTAGGCAAACTTATAAAGGTTATACATATGAAATCATGTAAAACATTTTCATAGTAGTCATTTTGTATAAGAATACTTGAACAAAAAGGAAGAAAGATAATGAAAGAGAAAATAATAGTATGCTTTGGTCTATATTCGGAAAACATCACTATGTTCTTTGGAGGTGGAGTGCATGTTTCATCACGAATCCTTTGGGATCATCTTGGGTGATTGTCATGCTATGAATAGTTAAGTCATTATTGTACAATATTTGCTGGTCCTGTGTACAGTGTTCTGGTTCTGCTCACTTCATTTTGCATCAGCTCATGTAAATCTTTCCAGGTTTTTTTTTTTAAATCATCTTACTTTTCATACCACAATAATACCCTATGTCAATCCTATACCACAATTTGTGGTAGTGCCAATGTGATGTTCACATGACCTACAATGGCTATGAATATGCCGGCTCAGTTCTGAATCACAAAATCTAACAGACTCTCGACATATAAGACAGAACCAAAAACATTTATTCAAACACCAGAAAGTCGAATCCCAATACCAGAACGCCAAATCCATCATAGCAACAAAGAAATTCATACACAAAACAATGCAGGTGGCACTGCCATTCCCAAATCTTCCCTCTGTTAGGCTTCCCACAAATCAGCTCTCTTAAACAAATCATAAACAGACTCCCTTAAACAAAATCACAAACAAACTCTTCCACTCAAGCTAGTTGCTGTCTGCTCTCTCTTTCCCAGCTCTGACTGCTCAGATTCACTCCCTGCTCCATGGTTCAGCAAACTCCTCCCACCATAGGCTCCATGTTACTCAGACTTCCATGTGACCCAAACAGGTCATATGGGTCTATTAATGAATGGGAAAGATCATCCCACTTAAATTACCATTGCACTTTTTCAGCCATTCCCCAATTGATAGGTATCACCTCAATTCCCAATTCTTTGCCATCACAGAATGAGCTGCTATAAACACTCTTTGTACAGATAGATTCTTTTTTTTTTTTCATCTTTGGGATAAAGACCAAGAAGTGGTATTGCTGGATGAAAGACTATGCACAGCATTATGACCTTTTGGACTTAGTTCCAAATTGTTCCCCAGAATGGTTGGATTAGTTCACACCTCTACCAGCAGTACATTAGTGTACCAATTTTCCCTCCACCCCTCCAATATTTATCATTTTCTTTTTTCTCATGTTAGGCAATCTGATAGGTTTAAGGTAGGTACCTCACAGTTGTTTTTATTTTAATTTTTCTAATCAATAGGGAGTTAGAGCATTTTTTCATGACTATAAATAGCTTTTGATTTCTCTGTCTGAAAGCTGCTTCTTCATATCCTTTGACCATTTATCAATTGGGCAATGACTTGTACTCTTATCAATCTACCTCAGTTCTTCATATATTTAAGAAATGAGATCTTTATCAGAGATACTTGCTATAAACTTTCCCTCTGGTTTTCTGCTTACCTTCTAAACTTGGTTACATTGGTTTAGCTTATGCAAGCATTTTTTTCATTTTATGTAATCAAAATTATCCATATTATATTTTCTAATATTCTCCATATTTTGTGGGTTTTAAGTTCTTCCCTTATCCATAGAAACTATTCCATGCTCTCCTAATTGACTTATGGTATCACCATTTAGGTGTAAGTCATGTACTCCTTTTGAACTTATGCATGATAGATTTCTAAACCTACTTTGTACCTAACTGCTTAGAAGTTTTTCTTGCAATTTATCCAGGAAAAGGAATCCTTCTCCTAGTCATTTTTTTCTTAGATTCCTTGTTTCATGCATTTCTGGGTTCTCTTGCTTTTAATGTCTTCATATTCCAGGCTTTCCCCCTCATTTTCTTTTTTTTCTTTTCCTTATTTTTTAAAAATAGGACTGTTCACTTTGATTCATTTCATGGAAAGGATGATTTGAAAAATAAATTCATTTGCTTATGGTCATATAACAGGTTAATGACACAGGACCTGAGATCAGATCTTTTGATTCCTACTTCATTGATCTTTTTACTAATATGATTTAAGAATTAAAATCTTTTTAAAAACTAGGAAGACCCATGGTTGTCTAGCTCATCTTGAGACAGGTACATAAAGGAGGATTACTATTCAGACACTGCTGTTTAGTCTTTTCAATAGTGTCCAACTTTTCATGACCCCTTTGGAGTTTTCTTGTCAAAGACATTGGAGCTATTTCCTTCTCCAGATCATTTTATGGATGAGGAAACTGAGGCAAACAGGGTCTGAGACACTAGGATAACATTAATATTGTAATTGTTGAATCAAGAGCCTGATGCATGTTTCCTGTAAATCATACAAGAATGATTTACACTTACTGAATCATTTAATCTAAAAGATGGATGGGATTTCAAAGACCATCTAAACCAATCTATACTTTAAAAAACCCCACTATAACATACTTGACAAGCAGCCACCCAGTTTTCGCTTTGATGACCTCAAGCAAGTGGGCTCCCTCTACCTCCTGGGGCAACCTATTCCACTTTTCAACAGAAAGTTGTTCTTTACATCAAGCCTCATTAAAATCACCATACACCCTATGATGCTAGCTCTAACTTCCGGGCCCAAGCAAAAAGAAAAGAAAAGAAAAAGAAAAAAGTCTATTACTTCTTAGGAGAGGCATGGCTTTCAAGAATAAGGAAGTGAATTGTGTTCAGTTCTGGGTGCTGCAGTTTAGCAAGCTGGCTGATAAGCTAGAGCATCCAGAAAATACTAATACTATAACAACAACAGCAATAACATTTAGCGTTTATATGATGCTTTAAGGTTTGTAAAGGACTTTATAAATGTTGTCCCACTTACTCCTCACAACAACCCTGGGATGTAAGTGTTATTACTCTCTTCATTTTACAGATGAGGAAAGGAAGGCAGAAAGTAAATGATTTGCCTAGGGTCATGCATATAATAAATTTTGGAGATAGAATTTGAACTCAGGTCTTCATGGCTATAATTTAAGAGTTCTATCTACTGCACCACCCAAGAGGACATCTAAAGGTGAAGGTCCTTGAGTATAGGAATCTAATTTGGTCCTTTATTTTCTTATTCCTCAGTCTAACTGTTGATAATCCTATCATTTCTTTTTTAGTTATTTTTATTTACTTTTAACATTCTTGTTTTAAAAAATTGAATTCCAAATTCTCTCTTTCCCTCCTACCCATTTGGAAGGCAAGCAACATATCAATTATACATGTGAAATTATACAAAACACATTTCCATATAAGCCACGTTGCAAAAAAAAGCAAGAAAAATAAAGTGAAAAAATTATACTTCAAGTTTCATTCAGAGTTTATCAGTTCTCTCTCTGGAGATGGATTGCATTTTTCATCATGAGCTCTTTGGAATTGTGTTGGACCATTATACTGATTAGAATAACTAAATATTTCATAGTTAATCATCATTACAATATTGCAGTTACTGTGTACAGTGGTCTCCTAATTCTATTAACTTCATTCTTAATCAATTCATATAGGTCTTCCCAGGTTTTTCTGAAACTATCCTGCTTGTCATTTCTTATAACACAGTAATATTCCATCACAATCGTATATCAGAACTTATTTGGTCATTCCCCAATTGATAGGCATCCCCTCAATTTCTAATTATTTACCACCTTTAAAAAGAGTTGCTATAAATAGTTTTGTGCATATAAATCTTTTTCGTTTTCCTTTGATATTTTTGGGATTAAGGACTAGCCATGGTTGCTAGGTCAAAAGGTATCCACAGTTTTCTAGTCCTTTGGGCATAGTTCCAAACTATTCTCCAGAATGGCTGGACCATTTCACAACTTCACCAGTAGTGCACTATGATCCCTGCTTTTCCACATCCTCTCTAGTATTTGTCACTTTCCTTTTCTGTCATGTTAGCCGGTACCAACAGCCACACCTCAGATTTGTTTTGATTTGCATGTCTCTAATTAATAGTGACTTATATGACTGTAGATGATAATACCATCATTTCAAAGATAAATCAGTCACTTATATGACTGAACTCTGTTTCATGCTGTACACGGAGATCTAATTCAGATATACCATATTTTCTTTGATCCTGTGAATAATTCACAACCAGTTCTTTCCACAAAGGGCTGCCCTTTCCCTAGACTACACTCTAATGCATATGTAGATGAGACAGATGGCTTACCAAGGATGATAGGAATCTTGAACCCAAACCATGACATATATCTTTCTGACAAGATAATTCCCCGTCTCATATATCCCCTTAACCCCAGTCCCAACCTGCCCACTTCTGAAACTGTATTTAAACTGATGTCATCTCCTTATGAGTGTTCTAGAATTGGGGCAGGGGGAAATGTGCCTGGGGAATTTAGAGTAGAGAGTCACTCATGGGAGGAAAGACTAAAAAATTGTATGTGAGCTGCTCCCAGACCCTTACCATGGTCATAGTGGTGAAATGTATTTAAAATTCACATGGAATCATTAAAGTCATTTCTAAAATGATATTTATGATGATATTCCTACAGCTTTGCCCTTCAGCCTACTATTCAAGCAGAAATAATGACAGGATTTGAAATAATAACGAATAAATCCATCACTCTCAACAACTGAGAGGGTCACCAATTAATTCAAACAGCAGATGACTTTTCAACTTGATCATGTCTGTGACAGAGTCTTGGAGAAGAGCTGAATTTCAATTGCCAGCCAGCCAACCAGTAAACAACAGACCTTTCAAAGCTATCTATTGCAGTAGGAAGTATAAATGTAAATTAATTTAGAGGATCCAGATAAGTTCATTCTAGCCTTCCTTAAAATGGCAAAGGTTATTTGCATCATTTCAGTTGCCATTGCATTTCTGAAAATAGCTGACCAGAATGCAAATGGAGGGACTGTGAATGGAGAGACTGAAATTAGAGCTCAAAAAAAAAATGAACAAAATAAAGATTTTGTAAATTAAATGTAAATTTGGTAACTTAAAAATAGGAACCAAATAAGGGATACATTGTAACTAGATTAACAGGAAGCTAGGCTGGAAATTTATCACATATTATGCCTCTAAAATGGTGCACTAGATTTTTTTAGGTTTTATTTACCCGTTGCCGAGTAGCAGGTGAGTTTACTCTAAGCTTGGGGCTTGTGTGCAGTCCAAATATGTTCATTTGGAGTTGAGGAGAAAGAAATTCTGAAAGTTCAGAATCAGTTGGTCCTCTGAGAGGGACATTTTATGAAGTCCTAGATAAGTCACATTCTAAATAAACCACACTTTTTACGGATCTGTAGGGAAGGAGGCTGCTCATGGTGCATTCCAAATTTCATTCTTTAAGAAGAATTTAGAAGACATGTGTGATACTAATGCCTCCTTGGACCCTACTACAATGAAAGCAGCCTTGGATCCAGAATATTGACTTTCTCAGTTCTTAATTTGTCCTCTGCTTCTACCTAGTGGCTCCTTTTGGCTTTACAAGAACTGGAAATGATGTAGCGTTCCAGTTAACTGACAACAGCAGAAAGAGCATGGATTCTAGAGGCAGAGAACTTGGGTTTTGTGTGAGTTCCCATCAAAAGAGACGCTTCTTGAGTTCAAAGACCATGTTTTCTTTGTATTTTCAGTGCTTAGCACTGTATTTGATCCATAGTGAATACTTAATGCTTGTTGACCGACTGAATTCTTACCATCTGTGTGAACTCCAACAATCACTGACAATTCCTGGGCCTCAGTTTCCTCATGTGTAAAACAAAGGGGTTAGGCTAAATATTCTCTAAGGTCATTTCTAGCTGTAGATCTATGTTCCTGTAGATGGAAGGATGGCTCTAGTTTCCCCCAAACAGAGAAAAGCAAAGTGGCATATCTTGAGGAGCATCCATCAAACAGGGAAAATAACAGAGTTTCCAACTCAGATATAATCACCCAGAGAAAAAGGACAAAACAATTTACCTAAAGATAACTCCAAATGCTGTGGCCTCTATACTGGATTATCCACTTTCCACGGTTATCTCAAAAATCTCTAGTCTCTGCCCCTCTCTCTATATACATTTGGTATTTTGAAGATGGTAGACAGGCAAGTCTTGGGTGTTTAGAGATTCACCAATACAATTGTGTGTACTCACTCTGCAAATGGGCACTAAAATAAAATCTCCATTTGTTAATTTCTTTGATTCTTGTCTCATAGTGGACACTTAGAACAATAGGGTCTAAAAACACCTTAACAAACTAAAAAATAATGGGCCAAATAATTTTTTAAAAATCACTAGGTATAAATGTGAAGTCTTACATTTGAATTCCAACATCAGTTTCACTCATCTAAGATGTATGGCTGGTTGGAAGGTCACTTGAAAAAGATGAGGAAATTTTAATGGACTGAAAGTTCAAGATGAGTGAACCAGCTTTTTGAAAAGGATTGCAGAAAACAGGAGAAGTACCCCAGGGCTGGAGAAGGGTAAATGCTACCTTGATTTTCAAAAATGGGAAAAAGTTACATTCCTCAAACTATAGGATGATGAGCTTGATTTCTATTCATGGAAAAATTCCTAGAACCCATAAATAAAGGAATAGTTCATGAAGGAAGAATTTATTAAGCACCAATTATATGCTAGGCACTTCACAAATACTATCACATTTGATCCTTACAACAGCCTGGGGAAATAGACATTACTATTATCCTCATATGAAGTGGAGGAAACAGAAATTAAGGGGCTTGTCCAGGTATGTGAAGGATTATAAGCATATGTCTTCCTGACTCTAAGCCCAGTTCCCTACTGATTGAGCCAACCAGCTCCTCACTAAATACTTGGAAAGGGGAAGAAGTGATCACAAAGTAGCGCAGATTCTTAAAAAAAGACCTACTAGTTAATTTAATTTTATTATATAACAAGGTTACTAGATCTTCAAATTAGGAAATGACTTCATTTTGGTGTGAAACAAAGTATTCTTGTGAATAGGATGTGGATGTGTGAGCTTGATGACAGTACACTTAAGTGAATTTGGTGTACTATTTTATCCAATAGTAGGTGAATTAACTCTGCAGGAACATGGCTGAATGTGTCCATGGTGAAGATAGAATTTTTCCTAGTGGTGTACTCTGACAATATCAGGAACAGGGCAAGCAAGTCAGCAAGATGGGAGGTGGTATCATAGGATAGAAACCAAAGTTTCAATAAGACTGATAAGGGGTACTAGCAGGAGCCAAGGTGCAATTTGCAAAATAAAAATCCAATTCTGGGTTATAAAGGGTCTAGCGAAATGAAGGGTAATCAACAAATTCTTCTACTCAATATTCCTAGCTCTGCCTTCTGAGCCACCCATAATCTAATTCCTCTTTCATGAAATGTGCTAAGATAGGTATTATGTCCTTTCATGTCTTCTCTTTAGCCTTAGAAGCATATTTTTCAGTGCTCATAGTATTTTCTTAATATTTCTCACTTCCCTCTACCTTACTTTGGAGATAGGGAAAGGGGGGAGAAGATGCTGGGTGGATAAGAACCGGGTGACAAATGAATTGAGATTGAGAACCAAGCAACAAAATAGAAGACCTGGAAAGGTCAGATGTTAGAAGTGATGTCTGAAGTTGAAGCAGGGTCAGAACCAAGAAACATAACAAAGTAAGATTATCAAGAGATAAGATAGGTTCAAGAAGCAATTCAATTTAGTTCATCAAATTATACACTCTATGCGCAAGGCAATATTGAAGGTATTGGTGATACAGAGACAAAAACAAAACAATCCTTTCCCTAAAGGAGCTTGTATTCTCCTTGGAGACACAAAGTGCCCACAGAATAGTGAATACAAAGCTTATAGAAAACTAAAAAAGGCCATTCTGTTGGAAGTAGTTGCCATATACAGACTATATGTCAAAGACCTATGATTTCTTAATTGTGGCAACTTCCTAAACCAATATTAGATGATAGCCTACTACGATTTTTATAGTCCAACTATCATGGTTTTCAAAAAAGAGAGATAATTAACAGCTAGGGGAATCAGGAAATGCCTTATATGAAAGCTGGCAACTGAACTCAGCCTTAAAGAAAGCTAAGGATTCCAAGAGGCAGAGGCAGAGGCGGAGTCAGTAGAAAGACCTCCCTGAGGTTCTCTCATTCTCCACTTTCATCTCATGGGCCTGCCATTTGCCTATGTTACCTCGACCTCCTCAGGGGATTTACCTATGTCAGGATGGGGAGTGATTTTAGGAAAGAACTAAGGATGAAAGTCAAAGTTTAAGAGCATGTTCAGAGTGGAAAAGTTAAGGCAGGGAATTCTAGAACTCAGTAGTAAAGCCAAAGCATAAACCAATAGTTTATCAGAAGAGTGTTGTAATTTCTTGTTGGTTCTTCCTCACTAGTCATTGGATTGAAGGTGGTAAGTAGTGGAAAGGAAACTTAACCTGAAGAAAGGTAAAGACAATAGACCAATCCTGTGAGGTGGAAGGGGGTCATGTGTGCTGATGGTCTCCTTGAGAATTAACCAAATAGTCTTGGCTACTTCAAGGAATCTGGAGCAGGGGTTTAAGCAATTGATCAATAAGTATTTTATTAAGGACATACTATGCGCCAGGCATTGTTCTAGATGTTAATGATACAAGTACAAAGAATAATTCAATCCCTACTCCCAAGGAGCTTACAAGTAAAAGGTACAAGTACATATGTACAGCATGAATGTAAAGTTGATAAATAAAAACATTTTATTTATATATATTATATTATCATCAATATATTAATAATTAATGTTTATTATATATTATATTGTGGTATAATACGATTATAATTATTATTTATAATATATATTGAATACGTAATAGTCTGGGAGGGTACTAGGGATTGGGCAAATCAGGAAGACTTCATGCAGAAGACAGTGCTTAAGTTATGTCAAAAAGAAAGTGAGGGACTCTGGGCCAGGGTTGAAGAATTCCTTGAATTCATGACATGTGGGATCAGTAATGCAAAGGTATGGAGATGGGAAATGTCATGTCTAGTAAGGAACAAAGAGAAGGTGAGTTTTGCTGGATTGAAGAACATGAAAGGGAAAGTAATATCCAGTGAGGCTAGAAGGATAGGCTGGGATCAGGTTGTATAGGACTTTTAAAACTATACAAAGCAATTTGTTTTCACCCTAGAAGCAACAGGAAACCATGGGAGTTGACTGAGTAGGAGAGTTACACAGTCAGATGAAGCAAGTTACTTTTTGTGAGATTGACCTCCTTTGAAATAGGGCAGCTAGATGACACAGTGAATTGACCACTGGGCCTGAAGTCAGGAAGACTGCATTTCAAATCTAGCCTCAGATATTTCTTAACTGTATGACCTTGAGCAAGTCACTTATCCTCTGTTTGCTTAGGAAGCAAGTAGGTAGTTCAGTGGATATAGTGCTCCTCACTCCCCCTGGAATGAGGAAGACCTGAGTTTAAATCCATCCTCAGACACTTACTGGCTATGTGACCCTGAGCAAGTCACTTAACATCTATTTGCCCTGATTTACTAAAGAAGAAAATGGCAAATCACTCTTGAGTCTTTGCCAACAAAACCCCATGGATAGTATTGGTGTTCAGTGATCCACAGGGTCACAAAGAATTGGATATGATGGAATCACATACAAACCAGCTACCATTGAAAAGAAGCAACTCATTTAGCATTTCTGAGTCATAAGAAATTCCCTAAGATTATAAATTATATTTATGCTATCATCTGTATCGGTGAAGGGAGTTTGCACACTTAAGAAATCACAGGTCTGTGGGGGTGAGAACTCATTTGCTAAATCCATCAGTACTGCTACCCAGGTTTTCAGGACAGGTGGAAGTTGTTATAATAGCTCAACAAGGCCTTTGAGTCCCTGTCTGAACACATACTACACAGCCCAAATGTACTGGCTAATATCACGCCATAGATGGGATCAACAGAATTCTTACATGAATGACCTCATGAAGGGCCTTGAGTAGCAGCACTGAGTAGTCTGCTTCCAGTCTGTTGTGGCATGAACTCAATATCACCCTCTGGGTCTACCCAAAATGTAATGTATCTCCTTGATCAGAAATGGAGCTATCCATCAAATACTGTTCTTTTTCTTGGAAGATTTTTCCTGTTAGATAGTAGACAGTTGGACCTGAGAGTAGGAATTCTACACCTGTTATTTTTCAGTAATCTTGATGAGATCTAGGAAAATTTTTCAGCTGCCAGATTCCCCAAATATAATATCATTTGTAGAAAAGGCAGGGTTAAGAAAGTTATGGTCTAACTTCTCTGGCAGGGTGCCAGATTGCTAACTGCTACCATATTATGGGAAAAGAAGTAATCAATCAGCAAACATTTATTAAGAGCCTACTATGTGACAGGCACTGTGCTGAGTGCTGGAGATACAAAAAGAGGCAAAAGTCAGTCCCTGACCTCAAGGAGTTTACAATCTAATGGGAAAGACAATGTGAAAAAAATACAAAGCAAACTATATAGGATAAATAGGGAAATAATTAACAGAGGGGAGATACTAGAATTAAGGATTAGGAAAGACTTCCTGAAAAATGGGGTTTTAGTTGGGACATGAAGCCAGGGAAATCAATAAGTAGAGTTGAGGAGGGAAAACTTTTAGGCATGAGAGACTCTAGAAGCAAGGACCCCAACATACACAGGAGGGCCTGCTATCACAAGTTCTTAGATCTGCATTTCTAAAAGGAAAGCAACTTTTGAGGGGTCAATAATCACTTTAATCAAGCACATATATATCATTCACTTAGTTCAGGGGAAAAAGTCAGCACCCTGAACTTCAGAGAAAATACAGAGAAATTAAAATCAACAAACAGGACTTCCAGCTGCATATATCACAAATCAACAGACATATTCAACTGTCTGACCATACACACATAGTTACCATAGAGAGAAGCACCAACATCTGGGTTTTCAAAGCTGGTGGGGTGCTTCTTAGGGGCTTCCCAGAGTCTCATCTGGCACATGAACCTTCTTTCAAAAACTAAGCCCCAAAGTAAAACTTCACCTCAGAGTATTTATACACTGTTCAGAGCCAGAGGGTATCACCTTGAGAACCAGTACCTCATTAGAAAATTTACAAAAGGTGTGGGCTTCCCCTAATCAAACTTCCCTTAAGGGGCAGGGCCATTAATGGGTGATTAAAATTGCAGAGAGCTATGAAGAAAAGTGCCCAGTTTATCTGTAACTGACTGAAGATATTCACTTGGACTCCCTGGGACCACAGGAAATACAGGTGAGCTGGAAGACATCTAGGATGAGGCACTCCCTTTCTTTTTCAACAGGGGATCATGAAGCATGAGTTTTTGAATCATTAGACTTGACTGAAAAGATAAAAGGTACTCTACATTGCCCCAACCATATCTAAGGATAGAACAGTCCTTGCTCCCTCTGGGTCAGTTTTATTTCTAAGAAGATGGAAGAAGCTTCTGAGCTCACCAAAGCCCAGAGCTAGAGTCCAGATTTAAGTCCAGAGGGTGAAATAGGAGAACCCGTTTTCTGGATGGTTGGCAGGGCTGGTGGAGCAAGATAGCAAATTTTATTCTGTCAACAGGTCCCTCATAGTGAAATCATGACATTTCTTTTCTCCCTTAGATTCTTGTCTGAGGATGCTGCCAGTGATAAAAGCACATCACTTGTCAATTGCAGGTATTAGTTTGGGATGCTCTGCAGTGCAATGATCCCTCTTGTATCTGCTACTCAAAGCTTCATGGATTTGTGGGGAATAAGAGATAAGGCAGGGTTTGGAAAATGAAGTGGATGGCACCTGTATGAAGCCCGACATTACCTTGGCCAGGTGTAAGGTCTCTATCCAAGCAAAAAATTTTTCATAAGCACCAATGAAGGTGTCATCTTATTTCTTGATAACTTATCCCAAATCATGTCTGCCAGGTCCTCCATAAATAAATCCATCAGTCAGTCAGTTCCTTCTCCAGAAGACTGAATCGGCATCCAGAGGTTTCTTGTATACTCCAGTGATGGAGGCCCTCCACTGCTAGCAATGACAGGTCTGTGGCTCAATGGATTTAGAGTCAAATCACTGAAAGTCTCCTGCAGCTCCCATATGAAATCTTTGTAGTTTGTAAGCAGGGGGAAAGTGGTTTGCCTGACATGATAGTTATATAAATGACCACATTTTTATTAGTGATGAAAGGTGACTTTTGTGGGAATAAATATATGCAGTTTAATGATGTAACTGGATTTTATATGAAGTCTAGTCAGAAATTTGAAATCTTTTGAGAAATACTCCAGATTTTCAGTGAGTAGGCTTTTATACCAAAAACCATCTTGCTTATATTTAAAAGATTTGCAAACCTTTGGGCCATATGATCATTTCAGGAAAGCTTGATCCACTAGAGGAGCTTGTTCTGATTCACTCCTTTAAGGCTTCCTGCACAGAAAGAGGACATAGATTACCAATCCCATTCAAAATGACTTATTGTCTCCATTTGTGTTTGGCATGCTACTGATTTTATGAAGGCCAAGAAAGTTATTTTACGTGGTGATTAAAATGTCTTCTTTTGATTTGGAAAGTAAATCCAACTCTCCATTTGTTTTTAAGGCTATTCTCCTCAATCTGGAAAATCACTACAGCTGTAATTGGTAAATCCATGGCAGCCTGGAAGAAGGTCTCTGATGAAGCACCCCAGATTTCTAGCTTTATCATTGTCCCTGGTTCAAAATTTTTACCAGTGATTTGGATGACAGTACAGATGACATGATTATCAAAATATCAACTGACATAAAATTGGTAGGAATAGCTAGTATGTTGGATGTCACAATAGGCATCTAAAAGATCCTTGATAGATATTGTTGGTGTGACTCCAAAGCCAGCTTTAATGTGGGGATTAAATGAGACTTTCATTCAGAAGCTGCAGAACTTTTAACGAAGGAGAAGGTTTACTTTGTCCTAAAACAACAAAAATATACAAGGATACAGTCATACTTAGCTTCTCTAGACACAGCCCCCTTTGTCTCCATCTGGAAACTGTCTTTGGTTACATTATCAGGTATGGTGACTTGTGTGGTCTCAGGCACCCACCAAGTCTCAAAGTCCCACTTACAGCTGGGACTGCCTTATCAGGAATCTGTGTCAAGGAAGCTGGACTCAATCAAGTTGCATGGGTAGGGAGAGAGGTTTGAGGAGTTGAGGAGATAGGAAGCTGCATCAGGGAATCTGCTAGAGAAAAATGAATCAGGCAAGCTGGGGCTATGGAGCAGAAAAATACTGGTTTTATCATAACTGAGTAGGATGATTGGGCTTGCTAGATGCAAGATGGAACTTAATAGTTATAACCTATTCTTTAATACTAAAAAAATCAACTTCACAAATACAGGGTGAGGTAGATCTATCCAGGGAGGTTCCAGAAAGAACTGGGGATCTTAGTAGACTTTGAGTCAACAGTGTTACATGACAGTCTTAAAGTTAATTTGATGCTAGATTCTCTCATATTCTAGAAAAATCATGTCTTAAATGAAGCTGGTCAACTCTGTTGTCCTCTGCTTTGGTTATACCACATCTACAATTTTCAATTAGGTCAGCCATCTTTAGGACAAATAGAAATCCATTTAAGCATACCCAGAAGAACATGATCTGAATAGTGTGTGTCTTGGTAGTAAGCCATAGGAAGATCTTTGGAAAGCCCTGATGACATTTAACCCACAGAAAAGAACACTTAAGGGAATCACGATGACCATCTTTAAGCATTTGAAGAATTGTCATATAGAAGAGAAGTTAAATTTATTCTTCTTGGCTCTAGAGTCAAAGGCTAGAAACAAAGGATGTAAATTATTGAGAAGCATATTTGGACTCAACATAACGAAAGACTTCCTAACAATGCTATCCAAAATTGAGATAGTTCTGGAATTCCTTTTATTTTTTTTTATGTGGGTAATTTTTATATTCTATAATGGATACCTGGATGCTAAGGAAAACACAAGGGTGTTTTGTTAAGTTATATTGGAAGACAGAGGAGGATCTGAAAAAGCATTAGACCTTTGCTTGGGGAAGATGGGATGATGATTGATAACCAAAAAGAGGGAGGAGGTGAAGCTGCCCAAAGAAAGCGGCCACCCAGGCTAGCCCGAAGCCATGGTTCCTCTGACCACAGTGCCCTCCTGGATCAGTTTGGGCTGTTAGATATATTAGACACCCATTGTGTGGACAAACTCAGTTTCTTTCCCCCTACTTTCTCTTCATCATGTTTTCTTTTTCTCTTTTTGCCTATTTATCAGGTAAGAAGAAAGAAGTCCACTTACAGGTATGCATCATGAGCTGTGCCGCCTTTGGAGACTGGGTCCAGTTTTAGTTTAACTCCTGGCTAGTTACACAGTCCTTTCCTTGTTGCAGTCATCAATAATGAAACTTTTTGGGAAGAAATGCTACAAAACAAGGGCCTAACAGGTATTCCAGGTAGATATAGGTCTAATCCTTCTCCCTGGTCCCTTGTTCAGGTTCCCAGATCACCCAGTAACGGAATGTTGGCCAGTGAGGAGCACCCCCTTCAGCCCAGATTTGGAGGGGTGCCTCTGTCGATGTCATCTCATCCTCCTGAAACATGTCTATGTTTTAGTAATCAATGTCTACCAAGCCTGGCATGGATCTTGCAAAGCAGCACAGACTTTGTTTCAGAAACTGAAAAATGAGCTTTCATCTGAGGAGGAGCTTCTGCATTTCGTTGTGGTAAGGACTTACATCCATAGGTTCCAGACATAGGATTGGAAAAGACCTCTGATGTCCTTTAGTCCAGTTCTCCAAATGGTCCTATGAGTTAAGGTAGGTTTATTGAAGCACATTTTCAATGTGTCTAATATCGCTCTTCCTCTTTCTCCTGCCTGATATATGTTTGCCAAAGAGCAGCTACTTTACCTTGGGTGAGATATTCATCTTTTTTTTAACTTTTAAAAAAAATTTTTATTTTTCATTTTTAACACAGTTCATATCACATAAAACAATTCCAGCTTTTGATCAGGTGATACTTCTTTTAAAGCATTTACAATACAGACCACAAACGAATTTTTTTTTAACATTAAGCAACTGAGACACAAATAATAACTATGTATGCTAACTTCATAAGCCCTTGGCCTAATTGTCTCCACACTATTACTAAGAATTAAAGGACCCTAACTTATTGTTGTTGGTCTCAAGTCCTAAGCCTAATAGCTTAATTTTAGACTTAACCTCGGATGTTCCCTACCAACAATCTTTAATTTAATAGATCTGGTATTAAGCTTACAAACCTTTTGACTATAGGAAATTGCCACTAAGAGTAGGGACATTGCAGGGAAACAGTATCTCCCCAACTTCATGTCAGTTCCAGGCAGGAGTAGATTATCAACTTGCATTCAGTCAGGCTTAAAGTCTGCCAGGTGTCAGTGGAGAAATTGAGTCAGGAGAATCCTACCCCAGCCCAGGCTGAACAGCCACTCTCCCAGTCTTCCTATGAGATCACCTTTTTCAGTTCATACCAGCATCTCACAGGTTTACTGGCATCATGGATTGGAGGCTCAGACCACCTTTCTTACTATTGATACCTGGAGTTAGACTTAGAAGAACAGTCAGTTAATAATCCCATAGAACCTTAAATAGCAAATTCCAATAACCAGGTTTCAGATATGACTATAATTTCACATTGGCTAAAGTACATCTTTTGAAGTAAGTCTTAAATGGCTGACATGCCTTTCTATACATGTTTTAGTTCCTGATTAAATAACAATCCTAAAATCAAAATACCTCAACTTTTCCATCAATGTCAAATTTTACCTGAGGTTACATGTCTCTAGGAACTTAGACTAAAATTCTTTTCCCCAAACTAAAGATGTCTCTGATTTAGTCTCAGCAATTAATTCAGTCAATTGTTTGAATACTAATTGCTGTTATATCACTTTGTAACATGTCCAATTTTTCTCCCCTCCCTCACTCACCTTGCATTCTGATTACCCCTTCCCTTAATGAGTCCTCCCTCATATTATACCCCACCCTTCCCTTACCACCATCTTCTCTCTTTTCTTGTCGGGCAAGATAAATTTCTGTACCCCATTATCTGTGTTTCTTATTTCCTGGTTATATGCAACAATAATTCTCAATATTCATTTCTAATTGAATTCCAACTTCTCTCCCTCTGTCCCTCCCTACCCATCCCCACTGAGAGGGCAAGCAATTCAATACAGACTAAATATATATCGTTTTGCAAAAGACTTCCATAGTAATCATGTTGTGTAATACTAACTATATTGCCCTCTATCCTACTCTATCCCCCCTTATTTTTTATTCCCTCATTTTACCTCATCCCTTTCCAAAAGTGTTTATTTCTAGTTACTCCCTTCTCCTATTTTCCCTTTCTTCTATCATCCCCCCACCTCACTTGTCCTCTTCTCCCCTACTTTCCTGTAGTGTAAGATAGATTTTCATACAAAATTTAGTGATCATGTTATTCCCTCCTTCAGCCATATGTGGAGAGAGTAGCTTCAATTTTCCCCTCTCCCCTTCTCCCTTTTCTCCTCCATTGAACAAGATTTTTCTTTATCTCTTTTATGAGTTATACCCTGTCCCATTCCATTTCTCCCTTTCTCCTCCCAGTATTTTCCTCCCTCACCCCTTAATTTTTATTTTATATAATTTTTTGTGGATATCATCTCTTCTGATTCAACACAGCCTGTACTCTGTGTGTGTGTGTGTATGTGTGTGTGTGTGTGTGTGTGTGTACAATCCCTCCACCTACCCAAATACTGAAAAAAGTCTCAAGAGTTTTAAATATTTTCTTTTCATGTAGGAATGAAAACAGTTCAACTTTAGAAAGTCTTTTTATGATTTCTCTTTTCTGTTTACCTTTTCAATTTTCTCTTGATTCTTGTGTTTGAAAGTCAAATTTTCTCTTTTGTTCTGGTCTTTTCATCATGAACATCTGAAAGTTCTCTATATCATTGAATGACCATTTATTCCTTTAAAGTATTATACTCAGTTTTGCTGGATAGATGATTCTTGGTTTTAATTCTAGTTCCTTTGACTTCTAGAATATCCTATTCTAAGTCCTTTGATCTCTTAATGTTGAAGCTGCCAGATCCTGTGTTATCCTGATTGTATTTCCACAATACTTGAATTGTTTCTTTCTAGCTACTTGCAGTATTTTCTCCTTGACCTGGGAACTCTGAAATTTGGCCACAATATTCCTAGGAGTTTCTCTTTATGTATCTCTTTTAGGAGATGATCTGTGGATTCTTTCAATATTTATTTTGTTCTCTGGTTCTAGAATATCAGGACAGTTTTCCTTGATAATTTCATGAAAGATGATGTCTAGGCTCCTTTTTTGATCATAGCTTTCAGGTAGTCACATAATTTTTAAATTTTCTCTCCTGCATCTATTTTTCAGGTCTGTTGTTTTTCCAATGAGATGTTTCACATTATCTTCTATTTTTTCAAACTTTTGGTTTTGTTTTCTAACTACTTGGTTTATCTCATAGTCATTCATTTCCCTGAACTCAATTCTCTCTTTCCAGGAACTATTTTGTTCAGTGAGCTTTTGAATCTTCTCCTCCATTTGGTTAATTCTGCTTTTTAAAGTCTCCTTCTCCTCATTGGTTTTTTGACCTCTTTTTCCAATTGAGTTAGCCTCTTTTTAAAGGTGTTATTTTCCTCAGAATTTTTTTTGGTTCTCCTTTAGCAAGCTGCTAACTCACTTTTCAAGCTCTTCTATTGCCTGAGCTCAATTTAAGTTCCCTTTGAAGGCCCTGGAGGCAGAGCCCTTGACTTCCCATGACAATATGGCTTGTTCTTCCTCATCTGAAAGGATGAGAGGAGACACTTGTTCACCAAGAAAGTAACTTTCTCTGGTTTTATTTTTTTCCCATTTTTGGGCATTTTCCCAGCCAGTTACTTGTCTTCTGAATCCTTTGTCAAGAGGTTAGATTCAGCTGCTCAGTTCCCCTGGGCTTTGGGTACAGGTGGGCTGTCACTCAGGGCTGGGGTTTTGATCAGCTGCTCCCTGCTTCTGGAAGCTTTAAGCTGAGCTGACTGAACAATGGACCCAGGATGCTTTCTGGCCACTGTAGCTGCCTGGAGTCTACTGCCATGCCTCTGCTGTTGCCTGAGGCTATTGTTGGAGATAGCCCTTCCCCTCTTACTCAGCTGGGAAAGCCCTCCCATACTGACCTTTGGAGCTTTCTTTGTTGCTTGTGGGCTGAGGTATCTGGTACCCTCCCTGTTGAGGATTCTGCCCTGGAGGCCTGTTCCAGTCCTGATCCTCCCCATGCCATGTGGCCGGAGCTTTGCTCCACTCTGCTCAGTGTTCTGTGAGATCGACTTTTCCTGTAGGCCTTTCAGGTTACCTTTGGCTAGAAACCTCTTTTGCTCTGTTTTTCTGTGGTTTATACTGCTCTAGAATTTGTTGAGAGTCATTTTTACAGGTATTTTGTGGACTGTGGGGGGAAGCACTAGAGTATATGCATCTTTCTACTCTGCCATCTTGACTCCATCCCCCTGAAATTCAAGAATCTTGTAGAGAGAATTACTGTTCAGGTAGAGGTTGAACTATATGATCAGTGAGGTTCTATCATTCTATGACTAAGTAACTTATCTGTGGTCAATGGTGTATTATTCCCTAGGGTCCTGACTACCATAAAGCCAGACAGTGGCTTTATGGATTCAATTATATTGGTTGAAAATTTCTGGCTAGAGCAGCAATGGTATGTCAAAAGGAATGCCTCAGGAGAATCCTGAGTAGGTAGGAACTGAAAACTTCATGGGTTAAACTAATCTGGGGTTCAGATCATTGAGCTTTGGGGCCAGAAGTAGAAACTGGAGTCTGGAGCAAAAACAAGGTCAAAAACCAGCATCAAAACAATAGATGAGGCAGGTGATGGGGAAGGCATGGTCTAGAGTCAGGTAGCAGAAGTCTGATGCTGAGGCAAACAATAGGAAGTCAGGTATGGCAGTTTTCTCCATTTGATGTAACTAAAGTTCTGAAGTTTCAATGTCCAGGCATGAATGGTTGGGTCTGTTTTCCAGCTTCCTCTGAATTTGCTTTGACTTGGGAAACTTCTTGTTCTTGCCTTTATTGATTTCTATAGCAATGGTCTCCACTAAGTGTGGTTGCTAATCACCTCAAGCAACATTACAGGGATCAGTTCGCCTTTGGTATTTGTGTATGTTTAAGAGTTTCTTATCTGTACTAATTGATTTTATGAACATGATGGTTTCCCCTTATCAGATCAAGATGGCAAGCTCAGATTTTCAAGCTAAGTCTATGCTAAGACAGATCAGTGATGACTTAGACTCATCATCTCACATACTGAAATAATTTGTATCAGCTTGAGAGTGCTGCCTTCAATGTATAGACAAGACTAGGATTGGTCTTGTATCTGAGGCTCTTAAAGGTATCCTTAAGAGCAGTCTCAGAGAGGTAGACTCTACTTCTAGAGAATCTATCAGAAATCAGGCCAAGGCTTTCTTAGTAAGGCCTTACCATCACAGGTTCATCAAGAACAACAACAAAAAAATAACACCAAGACAACAGGGAGGTAATAACATACACATAGAACAGAATATATCTAGAGTGAGGAGTCCAGAGAGAGAGGAAACATAGAAACCACACAGGACTTTTCCACATGCCATCTGAAATGTTGACATACTGTAAGAGACATACAGAAATACACTACTATTTAAAAGGAAGGTTCCAAGTTTCAGAGGCTTCCCTAGATCAGAGGAATGCTATAGGTTTCCATGACAGTGGCCAGTCTGTCAACTTCCAGCAAAGTCTTCATTTTCATTAAATTTGTGGCTAACTATATAGTGACTTGGGGGAATTTTCAATCATTCACCCACCAATCAAGATAGCTCAGCCTCAGGGCAAATCCACAAAGCTGAATAGTGATTAATAAAAGTACTTATTTCTTAGAGTTGTTGTAAGGATAAAATGAGAGAATAAAGTGCAAAGTGCTTGATAATAGGTGTTATAGAAATGCTTATCCCAGTGGAGCCAAGAGGCAAAGTAACAACATGCACTTTCTAGAACATTCCCTCCAAGCCAGCCAAATACCTGTAAAAATGGCTCTAAACAAATTCTGGGGCTGCAGAACTCACTGAACAACAGAGTGAAGCAAATCTCTAGCCCAAGACAACATGGAAGGTCGCCAGGAAGTGTCTATCTTGCCATACTGGGAGCAGAGTGCAGTGCAGACTTCATGACGCCAAAACGCTGAGGACAAATTGGGAAGTCAGTGGAAAAAACCTATGGGACCAGTGCAGGAGAGTGGAGTGTTCCTGCCCCAACCCTAGGGTGGCAGAGTGGAACCCTAGGAACCCACAGCAAACACAGCAGCCACAGGGTTAGAGACAGTGACTGTTTCTGGAGCTCTAGACCCATAGATTGTGGGGGAATCAAGTGGTAGACAGTACACTTTCCATCCCCACTGGAAATAGAGAACTACCTTGACAAAGAGCTCAAAAGTCAAGTAAATGACTTGGGAAATGAGCAAAAAGAATTAGATTATAGAATCTTACTTTGGTGACAAGGAGAACCAAAGAATGCAAACAGAAGAAAAAAAGTCAAAGTTCCTCCATCAAAAACCTCCAAGAAAAATGTGAATTGGTCTCAGGTCATGGAAGAGCTCAAAAAGGATTTTGCAAATCAAGTAAGACAAGTAGAGCGAAAATTGGGAAGAGAAATGGGAGTGATGTAAGAAAATCGTGAAAAACGAGTCAACTGCTTGCTAAAGGAGATCCAAAAAAAAATGCCAAAGAAAATAACATTTTAAAAATTAGACTAACTCAAATGGCAAAAGAGATCCAAAAAGCCAATGAGGAAAAGAATGCCCTAAAAAGCAGAACTGGACAGATGGAAAAGGAGATCCAAAAATTCACTGAAGAAAATAATACCTTCAAGGTTAGAATGGAGGAGATGGAAGCTAATGACTTTATGAAAAATCAAGAAATTAACAAACAAAACCAAAGAAATGAAAAAATGATAGACAATGTGAAATATTTCATTGGGAAAACAACTGACATGGAAAATAGATCCAAGAGAGACAATTTAAAAATTATGACACTACCTGAAAGTCATGATCAAAAAAAAGAACCTAGACATCATCTTTCATGAAATTATCAAGGAAACCTGTCCTGATATTCTAGAACCAGAGGGCAAAATAAGTAGTGAAAGAATCCACAGATCACCTCCTGAAAGAGATATGAAAAGAGAAACTCCTAGGAACATGGTCGCCAAATTTCAGAGTTTCCAGGTCAAGGAGAAAATATTGTAAGCAGCCAGAAAGAAACAATTCGAGTATTGGGGAAATACAATCAAGATAACACAAGATCTAGCAGCTTCTACCTTAAGGGATTGCAGGGCTTGGAATATGATATTCCAGAAGTCAAAGGAGCTAAGATTAAAACCAAAAATCACCTACCCAGAAAAACTGAGTATAATACTTCAGGAGAAACAATGATCTCATTCAATGAAATGGAGGACTTTCAAGCATTCTTGATGAGAAGACCAGAGCTGAATAGAAAATTTGACTTTCAAACATAAGAATAAAGGGAAGCATGAAAAGGTAAACAGGAAAGAGAAATCATAAGGGACTTCCTAAAGTTGAACTGTTTACATTCCTACATGGAAAGATAATATTTGTAACTCTTGAGACTTTTCTCAATTTTTGGATAGTTGTAGGGATTATATACATATAGACAGAGGGCACATGTGTGAGTTGAATAGGAAGGGATGATATCTAAAAAAATAAAATTAAGTGGTGAGAGAGGAATATATTGGGAGGAGAAAGGGAGAAATGGAATGGAGCAAATTATGTCTCACATAAAAGAGGCAAGAAAAAGCTTTTTCAAGGGATGGAAAAAGGGGCAGATAAGAGGGAAAAGGTAAAGCTTACTCTCACCACATTTGGTTTAAGGAGGCAATAACATGTACACTCAATTTGGTATGAAAATCTATCTTACACTACAGGAAAGTAGGGGAGAAGGGGATAAGTGGGCTGTGCAAGGGATGACAGAAAGGAGGGCAAAAGGGAGGAGGGGGTAATTTGGGGGAGGCACAAGTTCAAAAGAGAGAACAGAATAAATGGGGGGCAAGATAGGAAGAAGGGAAATACAGTTAGTCTTTCACAACATGACTTGTGGAAGTCTTTTGCATAACTACACATGTATAACTTATATTGAATTACTTGCCTTCTCAGTGAGGAGGGGTGGGGAGGAAGGAAGAGAGAGAAGTTGGAACTCAAAGTTTTAAAAACTAATGGCAAAATTTGTTTTACATGGAACTTGGAAATAAGAAATACAGGTAATGGGGTATAGAAACATATCTTGCCCTACAAGAAAACAGGAGATGAGGATAAGGGAAGGGAGGGGTATGATAGAAGGGAGGGGAGATTGGAGGAAGGGGTAATCAGAATGCACGGTATCTTGGTGTGGGGGAGGGAAGAGATGGGGAGAAAATTTGGAACTTAAAATCTTGTGAAAACTAAAAATAAATTCAAAAAATTTAAAAAAAGAAAACACTGACAGAATCAAATCCAGATCTTGAGACTTCTAGTCTAAGCTTTCTGATATGCCATTCTGCTTTCTGAATTGCTCATTTATTAAAATCAAAATTAGTAGGACAGAAGGAATGAAAGATAAAGATAATTTATTTCAGGTGGTGTGAATACTTTTACTTAAATTACAATTAAAGTCTTGTGATGGAAAACTGAATTATTAACTAATTGGGTATATTCATTACTACCTTATCATTCATGATTTTGTTACATTGTCACATTAAATGTTGTTTGAATAAGGGAAAAAATGAAATGCTTATTCCCTTTCTTCCCTTCATTTGTTAGAGCTTCTTTTCCTTAGGACTTAACCCCTAAGTGAGGTCCCCATCTCAGTCAGCCCTGAATCTATGACTTGGCACTGAATAATAAGCAATAGAATTGCCAGTTAGCAGTTATTCCTGTACATGGAACAATGTTGGGTCCTTCTTTGCTGGATCTGTTCAGATACTTATTCTTGCTCAAGTTCACAGCCTTCACATTGTACTGTAATGCTCTGAGTGGTCATTCTTGGCTGCCCCGTCTGCAGTGTCCACAGACCTCTTTGTCTTTCTTCCTGTGCTGTCCTGGACTGTAAGCAAGACTTACTGTGATTTTTTTCCCTTTGATTTCTTGATCAGTACTAGTACTATTTAAAGACGTTGTGAGAGGAAGGGGAAGAAACTCAGCTTACTTCTCCTTGCTGCTGTACCATCTTGGCTCCTTCTCTTGGACTCTTGAGTTTTCAAAGTCCTTCTCTTGGACTCTTGAGTATTCATTGTTCCTAGTGAGGAAAGAATGATGGCAAGATGCCCATGCTGAGTAACCTAATGTCCTAACAGATGGCTGGATGAAGTTTACTCAGCTAACTCTTCAAGGAAAATGAACTCTATCAAGGAAGATAGCTCTTTCCCGTGAATTGAATCAATAAATACATAAATTATTTTAAAGGATCAACTGAGTGTTTACTGAACTACTATGATGACTATAAAACTTAACTCCAAAACAGATCTGTGCAATCATTTGGTCAGAGGTCACTGGTCTGTATTATTCCTGACTTTGAATCTGACTAATTGAAAGTAGATTCTGCTTACAGGGATGGGCAGTCTGGAGTTGGGAAAGTTATGTAGCAACCTCAGCTGAGACAATCATCTAAGATTCAAGGACTTCCACCTTATAATATCACAAATGATATCCTTACTATGTTTCTAATGTGTTGCATCACATAAATTTTCACAGTATTGTCACTTACTATAGCTCTTTGATGTTTTAATCTATGCTTTTGGAAGTCAAAGACTAATTCACTTGTTATATTGGATATCAGAAAACATAAGAGTTAATAAGTCAAGATACTGAATTGCTAAAATAGCCACTATCTTAGATTTTCCAGTTCACCTGCTCATCATTAATATGAACAAGGAAATTATGCCTCATTAAAAGTCCAGTGTTATTATCTAAATCAGGCTGTCCCGTTGTCAGGACAACCTGCCAAATGTATTTTCTAAATCTCATTGACATGTTATCTTTGATAATCCTGGTTCCTTCAGCTTTTTCTTATCCTTTGACCCTAGGTTTAACCCTTGGGTCTTTTGGAGACTGTTCATATATTTTCATTAAATTTTTTAAAGTTTTCCACGTCTCTTAAATTATAGAGTGCCAAATTGAAACCATTATTTTAGAACAGGCTCAACTAATGTTAAATGTGTGACAATCACTCCATCAATGGTATCAAATCTATATTAATAGTCATACATTATGTAAACAGATATCCTGTGCCAAATCCTTTGAAACCAACTCAGAGAGCTCCACTTGCCTCCACGTCCAACTTACAGGAGAAACACCCCTTTACTTTGCTCCCTAGTCCTAAACTCTTCCTGCCCACCAACATTCCATAGCCTTTCTATTCTCTTTCACACATTCTCACTTCAAAGATCCATCTCATGCTTCTGCCAGTGTTCATGGCAGTGTTGGCATGTTTCTCTGATTAAGAGATGTTTCTGGAATTAAAACATGTATATTTATAAAAATGAATATTAAAAAGAATTCTTCATTTTGCTACTTCAGCATCTTCTCATAGATAACTATATCCCCAGAGCCTTGGCTTTGATACCCAGATCCTGGACAGAAGTCTATCTCTCCTCTCTCACATTTTTATGAGGTCCATAAACATTTTTAGGATCACTTCAGTACTAAATTTCTGCATGAGGTGCCAGAAAATTAAGGTAAGAAAGCACTTTGGTTATGTCTTTGTATGTACACACACACACACATATACATACATATATACACATATATAGATACATATATGTAAACATGAGCCATTCTGTATATGTGTTAATATTTCACTGTGAGTATCTTATAATAATAACTGTGTAGTATTTTAAGGTTTGAAAAATACTTTACATATGCCATCTCATTTGAGTCTCACAAGAACCCTGTGAGGTAGGTATTAATTTTATCTCCATTTTAAATAAAAGGAAACTGAGATTCAGAGCAGTTAAATGACTTGCCAAGGTTCTCATAAATAGCAAGTGTCTAAGGAAGGATTTGAACTTATGTTTTCCTGACTCCAGGTATAGTATTCATTACCACACATTACTTTTAAGAATGTACATGGAGATGGAGGTCATGGTGTGATAATTTAAGTGTGTGTGTGTGTGTGTGTCTGAAAAAGAGGGAGAGCAAGAGAGAGAGAGAGAAGTATATGTATATATTTGAGTATTTTTTGGACTTGGCTGGAGCTGAGGACTTCAAAACTATAGCAACTCTGGGGAAGAGGTGGTAATTCTACTCTTGAATGGTCCTAATTGTTTTGAAGTTTTTTCTTTTGAAACAAAGTCTGCCTTTCAGCTGATGGTCTGGCAGAAAAATAAAGGCTAGTTCTCTATTTCTTTTTCCATTTATTCTACACTACCACTTTCCCCCTCTTTCTTAGTCTTCCTCTAGTCCTCTTTCTACTTAACAAGCTTTGAACAAGTTCCTACCATGTGCTAGGCATTGGAGTTGCAAAATAAAAACATGAAAGGAAAGAGAAAGACATAGTATATAACTAAATGCATGTATAAAGCAAGGGTTATTTACGTGGGGAGGAAGCACTAACAACTGTGGGGAGGGGCGCCTTTAAAAGGCTGTATGGAAGAGGTGGTTTCTTATCTGAGAATTGTCCATGGTAGCACTTTGGTGTGGACAGTAAGTAGATACTGCTATTCTTAATTCCAGGAATTTAACAACCCCCACATACTTGATTTTCCTTAACTGATTATGCTTCTACAATTGCCATCTAATTTGAATATATAGAATCAACATCTTTCACCTAAAATAGAATTAGTTTTAGAACTTTTATTATTTTAGAAACCCATTAAAATGTTTTTTTTTTAAATAATTCAATTCAATAAACATTTGGGGTTAGGGTTAAGTTGCCTTGCAGGTTGGCACATAGCCAAAAATGAAAGCAAATCCATCCATGTTTACTTAGAGCATTCTGCATCATTTCAGTTGAATGTAAACTTTTTGAGGGCAGGAATATAGTTTTATTTTTTCATCATTTAGCACATAGTAGTCAGTATCTACCAATAGATGTTTAATATTAAATGGAAGGTTATTTTCATCCTCATCAGCATAATAAGTGGGTTAAGATTAAGCAAACTGATGTAATGGAAATCATGTAATTAAATCCTCTTTGAAATTTCATCCTTTGATATACTTAGAAAATTTGTGCAGAAAAATAGTCTTCAAAATAAAGCTTGCTTGAGAAAGGAAAGAAATTGAGACAGTTTGTGAGGTAGGATAGTTATCAGAATTGTGCTTTTGAAAACTATTCTTCTTAATATCTAGAATTTTATAAATAGAATGATGCAAAACTAGGAAAATTTTCAACCCTCTAAGAATGCTTTCTGATCATGAAATTCAATCTACCTTGATAGAATTCTTACAATAGAAATCAGAATATACCAATTCAAATAAGGTATGTGTTCAAAGGTCACTGTTAATATTAGCTATTGGTTAGAAGATGTGACAGAAAAACAGATGTCAGATCAAGATCTTGCTACCTTGTTTCTATGCAAACATTATTCTTTGTTTTGCAGTCATTATAATCACCTGTAGGAACTGATTTTTCCCCTATTTGCACAGCTCCAATTCTTTGTTGTCAGACACCTTTGTTCAAAACAAGTCAGTCCATCTGATCTAATTTGGTCTGCCAGCTATAGAGTTCTCTTTTGGCAGATACGTTTCTCAGCATTCTACAGCTGTGCTACATTTCCTGGAGTTGTTTTTCAGGACATTTTTAGAGCATTCTTTCCTCCTGTAGTCTATCCAGCATCATTTGATTTTTTTTATTGTTGTTGTAGTAAGAAACTGGATCTTATTTTCCTTCAGTATATTTCAGCACAAGTAAAAAGCATATGGGATAAAGCTTAATTCTTACCTACTCAGTGACCTAAGCAGTAGGAGCTGCAGACCAGTCTTCAGGAGTAGACTGAACATGCCAGTCATTAGGGAACTGCTGAATGGGCACAGGTGGCAATTAAATTCCTTCAGACCAATCTTCAACCTCAGATGGAATTACAGTGAATTCTGGTGCTGAGGCAGTTCATTCACCTTGAAACTCTTCCTTTGTCCCTACCTTCCCAGCTGCTGCTTTCTCCTCCTTTTCATTATCCCCTGGATTCCCATAGAAATAAATATCCAGCATGGCCTCCCTTGGTTGCTCAGAGGAGATAGCACCTCACATATCTATCACATTAGAACCACTGAGTAATCTCCTTTATTGGTGCATGCAATGGTAATGTCCTCATATCAAAGTGGGGGTTCTGTGTTCCATAGTGCTTAAAATATTTGGGAAGTAAAATTTGAGGGGTTGAGAGGGAAATTTAAGAGGATTTCATCATAAACTGGTGGTGATCAGCTCTAGGATCAGTAATCACCAAGAGATAAGACTCCCAGAAAGTTGTCTGAATCTGGTTAGTGAAGGTGTCAGATGGTAAAGGTCAGCAATAGGTGTAATAAGTTGGGTTTTTAAAATAATTAATTTATTTGTTTTCACTTTTCAATAATCACTTCCATAAGTTTTAAACTTTCTCTTCCCCTCCTACTCCCTTCCCAAGATGGCAACCAGTCTTATATGATTTCTACACATACATTCTTATTAAACACATTTTCACTTTAGTCATGTTGCATAGAAGAATTATTACGAATAGGAGAAACCATGAGAAAAAACAAAACAAAACATAACAAAAGAGAAAACAGTCTGCTTCATTCTGACTCTATAGTTCTTCCTCTGGATGTTTATGGCATTTTATATCATAAGTCCTTTGGAAATGTTTTAGGTCCTTGCATTGCTGTGAAGGGCTAAATTTATCCGATACAGTCCTTGCACACTGTGGCTCTTACTGCGTATAATGTTCTCCTGGTTCTGCTCATTTCACTCAGCATTAGTTCATATAAATATTTCCAGGTAATAAGCTGCTTTTTAAAAAATAAGTTTACTGTATAGTATTCCTAGATTAGAAGATACTCACGTTAGTTGGATTCTCAAAAGCAACAATGGTGCGAGCTCCTATGAGACGCATTTCCCAAGTTCTCTTCAGATTTATGATGTATACAGTTTCAAATCTACTGTTCCAGTTGGAAGCCCAGGTTGGTTCTACCAAAATGGTAGCAAGGGATTTAAGAACATCTTTTTCCTTCATCTTCAAGATATCTAAGAATCAGAATTTTGCAAGTTGCCTTTTAAAGTTACAATGAAAACTGAATACAGCGTCTCTCTGGAACCCTGTTCTCTATAGTACAAAAAAATGCAAAAAAATACTTTAATAGTTTGTCATCATCCATCCTTTTCACAAAGTCCTACTGGATGCGACGGTTTTATAACTTCATTTCTGTGCTCATGGACCTGCTGAATTTGCTATATGGATTATGCCAACAGGTAAAGGATGCACAGAAATAAATACCATTATTAAATTAATGTGCTAGTATTTCATTTCCCAAAATAGTATTCTTCCAGCTAAGGTTCCCCTATCGTCTGATACCACATCATGACATGGGAGGACACCCAGAATTCTAGAAGGACATGCTAAAAGTCAGTTCCTGATTCAAGAGGGAAAGGTTTCTAGCTATAAGCCTATGAAATGATGACTTGTAATTTCTGGTGGTGAAGAGAAACCCAGTGACAGATTGCATGTGTGTTGTCTGAAGATCAACTTAACTCAACTCAGAGGCTTATCAATAATCTTGCCACAGAGTAATGAAATTGTTAGCCAAAGTAATTTTCTACACTACAGTATAGTGTAGTAGAAGAACCCTGGCTCTGGAGATAAGGGTTTGAATTCATATTCCATTTCTGATATTTTCTACCTATGTGCCTTCAGGAAAATGAGGTCATTGGACAAGAGGGTTCTGAGGCACCTTCCAGTTATAAGCCTATATACCTATGGTGTGTAATTTTTATTGGTAAATGAATAAATAAAGTATTTCTTCAGTGCTTATCAAGCACTGGGGATACAAATAGAAAAGTAAGACAGTCTTTGATCTCAAAGAGCTCACATTCTAATGAGAGAGAGAACATACGTGGAAGTTTCTGGCTGTAAGTCTGATGGAAAGGTCCCATGGTCCTTAGAATGCAGTGGCAAAGCAGATGCTAATGCCTTTTTTCTAATGTAAATCATAAGATCATATCATTTTCTAGTGCTGAGCCATTTGACCAGTGCCAAGGACTTTGGTGACAAAAACTTTATTTTCTGGGTTTTCATGGCTATAAGCAGCAGCTACAAGAACATTTGTCAGGGTTTTCCTGGCTTCCCAGAATGAATACTACAGATGTTGGCATTGCTATCCCAAAGGCTCTTGGGTTAATAACAAAATCAAAAATAACAACAGCTAGCATTTACTTTATGTCTACTATGTGCTAGGCACTGTGCCAAGCAGTTTGCAAACATAATCTTACCTGGTCCTCAAAACCCTGGGAGAGAGGTGCTCTCATTATCCCTGTTTTACAGATGAGGAAACAGACAAATGGAAATTAAATTATGTGTTCAAGGTCACACAGGTTCAGTGCCCTGGGCTATTTACATCAGTGTCTGAAAAAAGATGGTGGTCAAAGATCGTAGTGATTTGACTTGCTTGTCAAACTGTCTCCTATCTTTCCTTTAGGGTGCTTTATCCAAGACAGCTGGCCCATCTCCATTGGAGTCACTTTTTGGGATGAATGCTGTGAGAGCTAGAAGCAGGACCAATAGTGTTGAGGGAGGGGACTACCAGTATCAGGGCTCCTGTCTCTATCTACCTATTGGTGGCAATTGGTTAGCCATTGTTGTTGGTAATGACAGGGAAGGTAGATTTCCTCTATTGATGATTTTTCCCTTTAATGATGACTATAGTAGCTGAATTGGAAGCAGGTCTATTGGTTTTGGAGACACTGCTTGTTCCAAGACTATTGGGTTAAAGGTCTTGGACTGTCTTCTACAAAGTCCAAGGGGAGAAGTATGGTCAAGGTTGGAGGTTTGACTTCCCTGGCACATTCAGCCTCCTGTTTCTCTTTTTCAGGTTGCTCTGTTAAGAAGTACCCACAACGACAAACTCACAAATGCCTAAACTCCTGAAGAAAATAAGGTAATGTTGTTGTTCAGTCATTTCCAGTCATGTCCTATTCTTCATATCCCTGTTTGGGATTTTCTTGGCAAAGATACTGGAGTGGTTTGTCATTTCCTTCTCCAGCTTGTTTTACGGATGAGAAAACTGCGTTAACAGGCTTAAGTGACTTGCCTAGGGTCACATAGCTTATAAGTATTTGAGACCAAATTTGAATTTAGGAAGAGGAGTTTTCCTGACTTCAAACCCTATATTCTGTCCACTGCTCCACCTAGCTGCCCTAAGGTAATATTATAGGAGGCTTATAACATGATAGGAATAGTACATTCAACCTATTTCTTTTTTCAGATGCAAAAGTGGACAATATGCATCTTTTAAGTCATACAAGAATTAGTTCCCTTACTGGGTACTGACCTCTACTGACAGTTTTTTGAACATACATATGAGGTAAATTGTTAGCACCAACGATTTCTCTGGCATATGTACAAACCTATGGACATGAATAAGTCTTGCTTACTGTAAAATACTCCACCCCAAACATTGACAGAGTTTTGATTTAGACTTGTGTTGCTTTTTCACACACACAAGGGGTTTTTTTTCAGTTTAGAATATATATGTGTACACACATATATACACATACATATTTTAATTCTGGAAGGCATGATCAAAGCAAGAGTGCTGGGCTTCTCCAGAGGGCTCGGTTAAGAGTTAGTAATTTCCTAACTCAGAAGTATCTTTGCCTTATCAGTATGAATTTTCATAGGATATCATACCTCAAGGATGGCCCAGCAGGGCTCATCTGCTAAAAGGAAAAAGCTAACCTTTAGAAAAAACTGTTTGATCTAGGAAACATCTGAATCAGGTCAGTTGGGTCTGACCATGAGTTGAAGTAGGAAATTATGATAAGACAATAAAAAATTCAGAGTAGGAGAAATAAAAGAAACTAGAGTCTTACTTGACTATTATGTCTAACACTTTATTAACATCACTGAGATATGATAGAATAACACTCAAAGTAAGAATAAAGGCTCATCAAGGTATAGATTATTCAGCAGCACTGGAAAGACAATACAAAAACATCAAGAAATTCTGAAGCTATTCTCAGGGAATCATCTTATTTTTTCACCAGTTAAAAGTCTTGCCTGATGATCTTTGTAAAAGACCAGAATATATAATCATCTGAGGCCCTAGTCTAGTTATAGTAATTCCTTTCTCTCAAATTCTCATTCTGTCTTCATCAGGGCATCATTTAGAGTAAACATTTCTGTGCTAGCTAGTGTTATTTGACCATTTGAGTCAAAGTACATTGATCATGTGTAAGTGTAATAGTTTCTTCAAAGACATTTATGGACAATCATCCCTTTCCTGTTACTATTAGATTTTAGATATTCTCATTGACTCCTTCCTCACCCCCATCCCTCATCCCATTTCTCCAACAGTTTCCTATTTGCCTACCAAGTAACTTTCAAATTTCTTTACTAGGCATTCAAGATTATTCATAATCTGGTGCTGCCCTTCCTTCCCAGTCTCATCTCATATAATGCCAGTACATATACTCTGTCTTTTAGCCAAATCATACAACTATTTTCCCCTACCTGAATATGCCCTATATTTAAAACTTCCCAATTTGTTTTAGATCTAGGCTGTTGATAATGAATCATTTAAACTTCCATTACAACAAAGAACAAAAACAATTTACCTTAAAATATGAAACATTATGACATCAAGGAAATAAATCCTCAACATGCTCTTCTAATGCCTTGTAGTGCCAATGAAATATTCACAGTGCCTACAGTGATCATAAATATCCTGAAGCAATTCTGAATCGTGAAATACAACAGACTCTCCATGTGGAAGACAGAACCAAAATATTTATTCAGACACCAGAAAGTCAAATCCATTATAGTAACAAAAATCTATATGCCATAACAATGTAGAGAATGATGCCATCCCCATGCCTTTTCCCTGCTAGGCTTCCTACAAACCAGCACCATTAAATAAATCACAAGCAGGCTCCCTTAAACGAAATCACAAACAAGCTCTATCATTCGTGCTAGCCAGCTGCCTGTTTGCCTCCATCATTCCTAACTCTGACCAATCCTCTCAGCTCTGCTCTAGCTCCATCTCTTTCTGTTCTACCCATTCAACAGCACAGGCTCCCACCACAGGCTCCATGTGACTCAGACTTCCATGTGACTAAGGCAGGTTATATGGGCCTATTAATGAATGGGATTTTCCATTTAAATTACCACTGCATACCTATGACCCTAAGAAAATCATTTTTTCTCCTCCCAATTCCCCATGGATGGAAGGTTCTGAAACCAAACTCTCCCTCTCCTCCCTAGGCTTTTTCTTTACCATGGAAAAGAGGAAAGCAGGTCAATGCTTTTGTCACATAACGTAGAAGGAGACAGAGATATCTTGGTTATACATAGAAATGTTCCAGAGCAGAGGTTTGTATCTATGCTTTTCCACATGGCCAAGACTGCTGTGGGAATGTTGGCTATATACCTGCACCTACCCTGACCTGCACAAATTGCTCCATTAGGCAGCCCAAGAATGATTATTCAGCTAGCTGCACCAGTCACTACCTTACAAGAAAGGGAGGAAATCACTACCTCTCCAGAAAAATCAGATTCTACATATGGACACAGTCATGTCAGTCCATCACTTCCATCCTTTTCTTTCTCAGCATTCCTTTTCAAAATCCCTGCTGCTAGATCTGTTGATTCAGACATTGTACTGCTATCAGCACAATCGGTTTCTGCCCTAAGTAGGGTGAGTGAGGCTTCATGAGAGCTTCATGGCCTAGGGATAGAACCAAGAAATGATCTTTCCTATATAGGTTTTGCAATGGAATTTGTCATAAACTGACAAAACAGAATCACTTTTATGTGTCCCTTTTTAAAGATAACATCTAATGAACTTCATTATTCACCTTTAGTTGTGGTCCAGAAGAAGTGGACCTGGTCCTAAAAGAACACAATTTCTTTGCAAATGGCTGTTTGTCTCTGTGTCTGTGAACTTCTGGAAGAGATTCAGAGACAGTTCTCAGATTGATCAATTTAAAAAGTCCAGATGATCAGAGCTGACCTGATCTCTGAAAGGATGTTCTAAGACTCCTTATATCTAACACTCTATTGTGTGTCTAACAGTAAAAATATCAGCAGGGAAAACATTACACTCTGCAAGTCAAATTCAACTGTTATTTAGTCTAATTTGGCTCATAAAAAATTCATTAAGTATGTGAAAGATGCAAAATTTAGACAAGATACGGTCTTTTGTATTCTAGCAGAGTGATAAGACATAAATATAAATGATTACAATACATGTTCTTATAATAAATGCCTTAAAGAGAAGCAAAAAAAAGCTTTATGTCAGGTCTAAGAAGGAAGGTCATTTCTTTCTTCCCCCCACTTCTTATTTTACAGCATAATTGTAGCACCTTTTTTACAATCCAAAAATGTATTTATAACCTTTCATTGCATAATCATTGCGTGGCGTAATTCTATTCCTCATGCTGCTTAAAAGGTAAACGGAGTAGCAATGTATTCTCCAGTGGCATACGGATACACATTTATCTTTCACTCATTGCTAGCCAAGAGCCTAGAATTCTCAGACATGTGCACTGTCAGTGTATTTCTAAAAAAACAGCTTGCTTGGTTTTTTTAGAGTGCTGCAGCCCTGGCTGTTTTGTCACTCAACTCAATGAAGAGCCATAGGGGTAAGGGGAGGGGAGAAACAGGCAAAGCTGCCATGAGGAAGTCATACGATATGGTGAGACGTCCATCTTCCCAATGTTATTGTGTATTTACAGGTATTCCATGAATCCTAATCTTGCTCCAAAAAACCAGACAGTTTAGTAACAAATGATTTTTAAGTAATACTGGCATAAAAATTGTTTAAAGAGCTTCAGGTAATAGTTGCACCCCACTTTTTCCCAAAAATATTTTACATAAAATCTGTGGTGATTATGCAGTGAAATACAGCATTTTATTTTTTCTAATTACATGTGAAGATAGTTTTCAATATTCACTTTTATAAGATTCTGAGTTCCAAAATTTTTTCTCCCTCCCTCTCCTCCCCATCTCCCTCACCCCGCTCCTTAAGATAGCAAGCAATCTGCTTACTACAATCATATTAAACATATTTCTACATTAGTCATGTTGTGAACAAAAGAGGAAAACTATGAGAAAGGGAAAAAAAGTGAAAATAGTATGCTTTGATCTTCATTCAGACTCCACAGTTCTTTCTCTGGATGTGGATAGCATTTTCCATCGTGAGTCTTTTGGAATTGTCTTAGATTATTGTATTACTGAGAAGAGTCAAGTCTATTAATGTTGATCATCTCACAATGTTGCTTTTACCATGTACAATGTTTTCCTGGTTCTGCTCACTTCACTCAGCATCAGTTTATATGTCTTTCCAGGTTTTTCTGAAATCCACCTGCTCATCATTTCTTATAGCACAATAGTATTCTATTACATTCACATACCACAGCTTGTTCAACCATTCTCCAGTTGATGGGCATTCCCTCAATTTCCAGTTCTTTGCCACCACAAAAAGAGCTGCTATAAATATTTTTGAACAGTGAGGTTCTTTTCCACTTTTTATGATCTCTTTGGGATACAAACCTAGTTAATTGGTATGGCTGAGTACACACAGTTTTATGGCCCTTTGGGCATAGTTCCAAATTGCTCTCCAGAATGGTTGGATCAGTTTACAACTTCACAGACAATGCATTAATGTTCAGATTTTCCCACACCTTCTCCAAAATTTATTATTTTCTTTTTGTGTCATATCAACCAACCTGATAGATGTAAGGTGGTGCCACTTCAGAGTTATTTTAATTTATATGTCTCTCATAGATGGTGACTTAAAGCCTTTTTTATATGACTATAGATATCCTTTGACCATTTATCAATTGAGAAATTACTTGTATGCTTATAAATTTGACTAAGTTCTTTATATATTTAAGAAATGAGGCTTATATCAGAAACACTAACAGTAAAAATTTGTTTCCCAGCTTTCTGTTTTCCTTCTAATCTTGGTTGTATTGACTCTGCTTATGCAAAAACTTTTTTTAAATTTAATGTACTCAAAACTATCCATTTTGCATTTCATAATGTTCTCCATCTCTTGTTTGATTGTAAATGTGGAAAGGTCATTTCTAAGAGGTGATATTATAAAAGGCTTCTAGGAAGAGGTAGCATTTGAATTGTACTGTAAATTACAGAGAATAATTCAATACACAGAGATGGGGAGATGGCACTCCAGATACAGAATTACAAAGGCATAGGAGGGGGGAAATATAGGGAATATTCAGGTGGGGAAAAAAGTTTCCTAATTTGACTGAAAGACAGAGTGTGTGTACTGGCTTTATATGAGATGAGGTTGGAAAGGAAAGGGTGGCACCAGATTACATATAGCCTTGAATGCTAGGTGAAGAAATCTGAAACTTACTTGGCAGGCAAATAGGGAATTATTGAAGCTTTTCGAATGGTAAGAACAACACGATTAGCTCTGTGCATAAGGAAGATTATTCTGGCAGTGGTGTCAACAATAAATTGAGCCGGGAGAAGTATGAATGAAGAACTCTCAGGGATTACTACAATAGTTCAGATGAATGGTAATGAAAACCTGGTGATAGCAGTGAAAAGGGGGTAGGAGAAGGGACTGATGTGAAAGAAATTATAAAAATGAAATTGTTCATTCATTGTCTATGTAAGAGATGACTTCCTTTCACATTCCCTACTGAGATTATCCCAAATCATTCCTTTGACTTAAAGACTCTGATTCTACCATGGGTCCACACTTAGAGCAAATTATCTTAACCTTATTAGAAAGACTGAGGTCATCAGGCATTCACTTTCTTAATGCTATTCCTCCACAGTAAGTCTATACCCTTAAAAAGTGTCCCTTAGAGTACCTCTCTCCTTGGTTAAAAGCAATCTTTTTGTATTTGTATACCCTTGATCAGAACCAATGTGACCAGACCCTCAAAACCCATTTGTATAGGACTTTTCTAATTGGTGAAGATTAAATACTCAATGCTTTGGATTACTTAAGGGATGGAGTAGGTGAGAGCTTGAGAAAGGAGATATCCTGGTCTTCTGGCTTCAAACTTCAAGAAAAAAATCATGCCATTCCAGATTCTCTCCAAGTTTTTGAAGGAGGAGAAAGACTCTAGGAAGAAAACAACTTGTAGAGAAGCCTGAACTTCAATCATGTCCCCCTCCCCAGCTTACTATGGCAGACATGTTGGAAAATTTTTCCTAGGGTGAGATCTAAGATTCTTTCTCTTTGTTGAACCAAATCATCTCACTTCCCATCTCCCCATCTCTGTGTATTGAATTATTCTCTGTAATTTACAGTACAGTTCAAATGCTACCTCTTCCTAGAAGCCTTTTATAATGTCACCTCTTAGAAATGACCTTTCCACATTTACAAATCATGTCATTTACTCTGTTGTCTATTATATATTTTTCTTTGTATACTTTTTCTGATTTCTGTTTTGTTTTCAACTTGGATAAATTGGTTTATTCACTATTTTGCTATGTGTGTTCATTGTGGAACTAGATATGTAGTTTGAGATACTTCTTTCTTGTTAAGGGACAGTCGTTAGGGGCACAGCTTGAATTTAAAAATCACTTGCCCTAGACTAATAATATTTAAGGGAGCAGATATAAACCTAGCCTAATATTCCATCTTTCTGAGACAAGCAGAATGGCCAGCCCCTGACTCCAACCTCCTGTTTCCCCACGTGGCAGGAATCCAAGTCTCTCTTGGAGAAGAGTGAGGGGAGGACATTCTAGAGATATCTATTCTTGCCTCCCTGAAAAGTCACTTAGAATGACCCATGTGGATGGATGGATACTCCTAACTTACACAGGCAACACAGAACACACACACACACACACACACACACACACACACACACACACACACGTACGACAGTATTAGGATCAGAAAAGAAAGGCAATATCTCTGGGTGTAACATTCATGGGATAATAAGACAAATAATATTTTTATACATCAAGCACTTACAATTTCATGGGCATAGGGGCTTCTTGGTGTGGGAACTCCACTCATAATAACAGATCAAAATCCATTTATAACTTGGGAGTCTTAGATAGTTGCTTTAGGCCCAAGTAGGTGAAGTAACTTCTCTATAAATTACTTGTCCAGAAAATCTCAGAGGCAGGATTTGAATCAGGGCTTCTTTTGGAATTCAAGTGCAATATTCCCTCTAACCATCCCGTTGCTCCTTTTTCCTATTTTTAAAAAAATAAATGCAAGGATTTTGAATGCTAGAAAATTCTGGCACATATGCATTTATTTTGTTACAGATGGAGGAGTATGCATGTGTTAAAATGAAGGTGTAAAACCACCGGTTTGGTCATATCAGTGACTGCATAATAAAAGCTACATTGTAACAATTAAACTTGCAATTGTACTATGTCCTAATTGTGCTTACTTTTATTGCTCTGCTACTGTTGTACTTAGAGAAGGAAATAAACTCCTTTTTTTGTACATTTTGTTTTGAAACAAAAAGTACCTCCCCAAGTAGATCACCCCCCAAGTACGTTTCCTCCAAACAGTTTGGCAAAGTTGCCTAAGATGACTGATAGAACATCCAGTTTTCATATTTGCGGTTTACTGATTATTAATTGGGAGGAAGACTGTGCCTTTGAACTTTAATAGTTTCTTACCAACAGTGTCCACTGTATTTGACCTGGTTTGAGTTTTTTTCCCCATTTAGTATTGCTTTTACATTGTTTTAATCACTGGGTATATTATTACTTTGGACGTTTCTTCTCTCTGTATCTCATTGTGTAAATGTTATAGGCACACAAACATTATAATGACTGCTAATCTTCTATGATATTCAAATAGTAGTTTGTTCAGTGATGTTCCAAATACTGGGCACCCATTTTATTCCTAATTTTTCCCTAATTTTTTATTATTACAATAATGCTGCTATGAATATTTTTGTTTACTGTTCCTAACCCTTTGGGGCAAAATCCCTATTCGGGGATTTCTGAGTCAAAGGCTATGAACAATGTTGTAACTTTTCTTGCATAGTTCTAATTTGCAGTTCTACCAGAAAAGTAGAGGCAGCTAAGTGGTATAATGGATAGAGTACCAGGCTTGAAGTCAGAAAGACTTCCGGAGTTCAAATGTGACTTCAGACACTCGCTGTTGCCCCTGGGTTAGTCGCTAAATCCTGTTTACCTCAGTTCCTCATTTGTAAAATGAGATGGGGAAGATAATGGTATGGTTCCTATGGTCACTCTAATGTTGAATTTTCTGATCTTTTGACAACTGTGTTAATTCAGTGGAAATGAAATTATGCCTTAGAGTTCTTTTACTGTCCACTACACTGTTCATTAATAATTTCTAATATTTTTTCCTATGTTGTTTATATATTTTTTTTAATTCTTTATTTCTATATTTTGAAAACTTGTCTATCAGGGAAAAACTAAGTTCTATTTCTGTTAATTCTCTGTAAATTTTATGTGTCAGACTTTTATCAGAGATGTTTAATGCAAAGATGTTTTCAAGATCAATATCTTTTCTTTGAATTCTCTCCTGCATTGATTTTATGTGTACAAGAGGTATGTAATTTTACATATGATGAAATATAATGAAGACCAGTTAGAAAATGGAGTTGATTTCATGTGAGAATTAAGGGAACCAATCAGATCCTATTTTATGAACTTTGACTCCATCTTGTGCTGCCACATACATATATTCTTCTCCATCTTGTTGTTTTTCTGTTATTCATCCATGGAAAACAAGATTGTATAAATAACCTATTGTTTCATAAATGCAGGTGAATGCAATTAATCAACATCTTTTTCTTTTATGAATAGAGGATTTTGAAACCTACTCATCCTCCTCCCACCTTAGAAAACCCCTAATCTTTCCTTCAGTTAGAAATTAGATTACCTAATTTTGTATTCTAATTTGTTTCCTGGTTAATTGTATTTATTATTAATAATTGACCTTATTTTATTGTTTTTTGTTTATGAAAATCTGCTTCACTCTATATTCAGGGTCTTTGGACTAACTAGGGAGTTCACTGATCCATTTGTTCTGACTGCCTAACTAATAAATTATTTTTGCTCAGATTATTTCCTCAGTTATTATAAAATAACCACAACATATAACTAAGATTGTTTATAATTTCATCTATTCATTACCTTCCAAACTGCTCTTTTAAGAACAACAAAATGATGCCTGTACTTTCATTGGCATTTGGGACTTTGGTCTGCTTCAAGGTGACTGAGGAGAATGTAGTTCTTATTAACAGAAACAGAAAAGTCAGGGCAAAGTTCAGTTTTGGAAGGAAATACTATGATTTATACTTTGGGCCTGCTGAATTTGAGCGATCAGACGGCCAGGTGGAGATGTCCAGTAGGTAATTAGAAGTGCAATACTTGAATTCAACAGAGAGGTTGGTATCATTGCTAGGACATTGTAACTGGGGTCAGGAAGACTTGGATTCATAATCCTGCCCCAGACATTTATTAGCCATATAATCCTGGGCAAGTCCCTTAGCCTCTTTGTGACTCAGTTTCTTGATGTGTTCATAAAACATTTGGATTTGCTGGCCCGTCCAGAACCATGATCCTTTTATCCTATGATTGTTTATAAATGTGGATGTCATCCACATAAAGGTGATAGTTGGAGGATATATGAGATCATGAAGAGAAAGTGCAAAGAGAGAGGGCTGGAAACAATGCCATGAGGAGTACCTACATTAAGGAAATGGAAGGAAAAGGAGTTAATATGGAAAATGTCAGACAAGAAGTGCCTGGAGAAATAAGAAAAGAACTAAGAGTATTATGTCACAGATGCCTGGGAAAGAAAGAATATGAAGGGAAGGGGCGTGGTCAATAGTTTTAACGCTGGTGAGAGATCAAAGAGGATGAAAGCTGAGGGAAAAAAATTGCTTTGGCCTTATCATTTAGGAGATCAGTGGGGAATTTCAGAGGGAGGTTTCAGGGAGATGGTGAATGAGATCAGATTACAAGGTCTGAGGAATAAGAAGTTGATGCGAACACAGAGGCCTCAAGGAATTAAAAAGGACCCTTAAGGATGCTATTTAGTCAAATTTCTAGCTGAAATAGAATTTACTCTCCAAAATTCCCACGAGGTCAAGCGAGCTTTTCTTTTTAAAAATTTTTTCCACATTTATTTTTTTTTAATTTATTGAATAAAACAAGCATTTGCATAACATAGTATAATAAAAAAAAAGATGATTACACATGAAGCCTCCTCTTAAAGACCTTTAGTGAGGAGGAATCAACTAATTCATCAAGTCACCCATTCCACTCTGGGACGTCTAATTATTAGAAAAATTTCCTTATATCAAACCTTTAGCTTTTTTGCAACTTCCACCTAATACTCCCAGTTCTGCCCTCTGGGGTCAAGGTGGGCAAATTTAATCCACAAAAAGCCCTTTAAATACTTTAAGAGCTAATATGCCTAAATCAGTTATTTCAACTGGGAGTTGAAACTGGGAGAAGAAAAGTTTTTGTAAATTTGTTCATAGGACAGTTTGTTGTTTGTTGTTGGTAAATGAATGGAAAGGAGCTAGTGCATAAGGAGTAATTGAAGATGGATGACAGATTCATTCAGTCATTAGACATTTTTCTTTTGTCTTAGCACAGTGCCTGGCATGTGGTAGGTGATTAATAAATGCTTATTAAGGGCCAAACATTGGGCTAAGCACAGGGGAAACAAAGAAAGATAAAAAGGAGACCCTGCTCTTGAGATTAAGGAGGTGACAAATGCATGTGTATATATGTATATTATGTATGTATATACACAGAATAAATTGGGGGGAAAATCAGCAGAGGGAAGGTATTGGAATTAAGAGGAGCTAGGAAAGGCTTCCTGCAGAAGCTTGGATTTTAGTTATGACATGAAGGAAACTGGAGAAACCAGGAGTCAGATATGAGAAGGGAGAGTTTTCCAGGCATAAGGGACATTATTAACTCCAGTGAAAATGTCTGGAGTTGAGAGATATAGCAAGGAACAGAAAGGAGACCAGTGTCACTGGATCAAAGAGTACATGGAGGTGGATGTGAAAAGACTGGAAAGGTGAGAACAGGGAGCTTTATGAAAGGCTTTGAATGCCAAACAGATTTTATATTTTATTCTGGAGGTGATAAGGAGCCAGTGGAGTTTATTGGGAGTAAAGAGGTAACATGGTTCTATACTGTAAGAGGGGCTGACAGTTCTACACTTTAAGAAGGTCACTTTAACAGCTGAGTAGAGGGATGGCCTGGGGAGGGGGAAGACTTGTGGTAAGTACACTGACTAGTAAGCTACTATAATTAATTGTTTAGGCATGAGGTGATAAGGACCTCTGTGTAACATGGTTGTGACAGCGTCAGAGGAGAGGTATTACAAAGGAAAAATCAGCAGGTCTTGGCAACAAGAAGGGTCACCTTTTTTGTGTGATATACATGAAGGAGGAAATAGTGGCAGAAGGCATCTGGGTGATATGAAATGAGGAGAGGAAAAGAAATAGCTCTCTGTGAATGGCCTCACTTGTTTTCAATAAAATATGAGGCAAACTTCTTACCTGGAATTATAGATGAATGAAGAAAGACCCTGAAGGAGATAGGAGACTACGGGACCAAGGGTACTTCCACTTTAAGGGATTTGTATTTCCAAGACAAAGTGTGAATGAAAGCTTTACTTTTTTCCACCCTCAATTAAAGCAAGAACATAATTTTACCTCTTAAAAGGATAATTTATTTCTTTTTGGAGATGTTGCTGTAGCAGTACAAAAAGGGGCACAGTTGGGGGTACTATATGATTATGACTTTAATAGTGGTAACAATGCAATTTTTAAAAACTTTAATAGCTACAAAGCCATTTATTTTGGTATCAGAATTAATGGGCTCTTAGTATCACAATGAATGGAAAAAATACTTTAGTAGGCAGTAATTCCTCATACAGGCAATCTAGCACTGCTGTCAAATTCAAATAGAAAAGGAAGCCACTAAATGGTTCATAAGGATTCTGGCTGCTTCATATTGAATTAGAAAAACACATTATTAACATTATCTATTGCATTTTACTTTATTTTGCTAAATAGTTTCTAATTATTTTAATTTGGGTCAGGTAGCCCTGTTTGACACTTCTGGAGCACAAGACCTGAGGTCAGACTGTTCAAATCCCACCTCAGGCATTTATTAGGTGGACAAATCGCTCCTTAGCCTGTTTCCTCATCTTCAAGATAGGGATAAAAACAATAGTTGTATCACTCTAAAAGGGCTTTTCATATGATCAAATGAAATAGTCATAAAGTGCTTGGCAAAGAAAATAGTGCTATCTATATGTTTATCATTATTATAAAATATATTCTATTCTTGCACATGTATAAGCATGTATGCAATAATGTGTTGTATATATATATTATTGCAGTATTTTATAATATATATTATATTATTGCACTCATCTACCACTCTACCATGTTGTGCCTAAATCTATTAAGGACCTACTATGTGCCAAGTACTGTGCTTAGTGCTGGAACTTTATGAGGTTATTATAAAGATTAATGAATGAAGTACTTATGAAGCACTATATGCAAAGCATTGTGTTTAGGATACAAATAGAAAAATAAGACAGTTCCTGATCTTAAGGAGCTTATATTCTAATGAGGGAGACAACATATGTGGACAGTTTCAGCTTCAAATCAAATAATGAATAAGATGCTGGGTCAGGAGTCGGGAAAACCTAGGTTCTGATACTTCCTCTCATATATATTAGGTGTGTGGCCCTGGGCAAGCAATTTTAACCTCTCTCCAGGACTTACTAAATCTTAGGTGAGTTGTGTCCATTGGTGAAGGGAGATCTCAAAGCTGATGAAATCATAGGGCTTTTCCATATTTATTATTTTGGGGATGAGGCTTCATAGCCCTAAAAGACTGAACAATATTACATAACAGAGGCAATGTGATATTAACAGAAAATTCACTGCATGGAGAAATCTAGCATTCCAATTATTGTTCTGACTGTGTAAATCGCTTAAGTTCTCTGGGCCTCAGTTTCCTTATGTATCAAGGAGGTTGTTCAAACAGGATGACCTTTAAGTTCCTTCTAAATCTAACAGCCTGTGGTTCTACATGCTTTAATTAAAATAGTAAATATTTTCATGACGTCAAGAAAAATTTCCTGCAGGATGAATAATAATACAAACAACCAGACTTGCTCAGGATCCATCTTATTTACCTAGTTTTCCATCTTCCATAGTAGCCCAAGGGACCTCTTGTGGGAGGATAGTTTTGTTTTCATTTTTTTCTCTGTTCCTTGTCTGTCAGTCTAGCGGTGGGAAGGGTGTAAGTCATATCATTACCTCCCTGATGACATGGTCCTCTTCTGGAATGAAGGACAAATCACAACCTGTGAATAGAGAGTTGCCTTACTGGGGACCCAGCTGGCCAGTTCTGGTTGGGAAATTCTGCTTGTTCTCTCTTCTTCTCCCCTCCCCTCCACTGCCCTCTCCTCTCCTCTGGTATCATGCTCTTACCTGAGGGTGTTCTGTCCAAAGGAAGGTAAATTCTGAGGGCCTGAAACGTTCCTAGTTAACTTGGGGTTTATTGGTTAGACTTTTTTCCCTTAAAGACAGAGCCTTAAAACCAAATTTATTCTGGATTTCATTGCTTGAACAACAATAGGTTCCTGCTCAGTCCCCAATGAATAGCTTTTAGGCCCTCCAGTCTCAGAGTGAATATAAACAGTAACCGTTTCTCTTTGGTTCTGCAACCCTGAGGGTCTTCCCTTCCTGGTTTGATTTTTTTCTTTTTTTTAAGGGGCCATTGCTTTAAAGAGACCTATTCACTGAATGGACATTGAATCACTCAAAGTGAGTACCTGAAAAGAGCTTAGTTTAAAAAGAGGCCAAGGTCTCCCACTGCATCCCAGATCATCTCTAGTCATTCTGATCCATATCTGACCTCTGGACCCAGATGGCGCAGTAGGAGAAAGTGAAGTTAGTGACTGGACAGCCCTTCCTCCTCAAATCAATTCATTTGCAAGTCACGTCATCACCTCCCTAAAGTCCTAGTCCTCTTCAAGAATAAAGGACAAACCATGCACAGGTGTGGGAAGGCTGTCTTTTTTTTCCCTTTTGTGCTCTGTTCTGAAGGTCACTGAGGCTTAATAGATGTAAACTAATAATGTAATAATAGCACCAAGCAGTACGGGCTTTATTTACCATTAAATAAAGCCTACCAGCTGAGGCAACCAGCAATTCTAATACTTTAATCCATAAAAACAAACAAAATGTCTCCTGCAACAGGAGAACTGGAGTGCAATCTAGCTGAGGTTCAGTGAGGAAAGCTGGAGAGCCATGTGACTTCCAGGTTTCCCAGGAACATAGGTATACTAGGAACACATACCAAAGCCTCCAGAATTCACACAAAGATAACACCAGAAAATCCACACAGATGCCCCAGCAGAACATACATGTGATGTAGAAGAAGAGAATGAATAAAGGGCTGAGGGCCATTCTGCCATACTGAATAAATGACAAAAGAGGCAGACTGACAGGCAGGCGGATAGGAAGGCAAACTAATAGATATCCAGCAGGGAAGACAGACTGACAGAGAGACGACAAGAAGACAGGCAGTAAGGCAGACAAACAAGCAGAAAGACAGGCAGGTAGACAGATTGTAAGACAGATTGTCAGACACGTAGGCAGACAACAGCCGGCAGATTAGTAAAACAGGCAGACAGTAAGACAGGCAGACAGACAGATAGGAGACATGCAGGCAGGCGGACACATCTCGGGGACGTGTGTCTGTGGGTGTGTAGGGTGGGTGTGAAACTAAGCTATCTGAAGCTTTGGCGAAGTCCACGGTCAAACCCCGCATCCCCAGGCCCACCCATCCTAGTCCCCGACCCGGCACCAAAGGGCACGTTTGGTCCCACTGCCTGCCCTGCCCCTGGCTCTGTTCCCCAGCCTCTTCTCATCATCCTTCCTGCTTTCCTCCCCTCTCTCCTTCCCCCTAGCCCGGGCGGAAGGTCGGGAGCCGAGCGCCGCCACAGCCGCTCCCCACCCCCGCCCGCTGCGCAGAGGCCAGCGGAGTCCGCAGTAGCCGCAGCGGGGCGGGCGGCCGCAGGAGCTGCATTGAGACTGTTGCAGCCCAGCCGGCGGCGCGAGCCCATGGCCAGGAGCCCGGCCCGGCAGCCGCAGCCCCCGCAGCCCCCGCAGCCCCCGCAGCCCCCGCAGCAGCAGCAGCCGCAGCCGCCGCTTTCCTCCGCCAGCCCCTGCATGCCATCCAGGCCGCTGGCCGATCGGGACCCGGAGCAAGATGCCGAACACCTCGGGCCTGGACAAAGCTCTGAAAATGTCTCTGCAGAGGAAATCCAAGATCCATTCCTCAGCGGGTAGGGCGGGGATGCGGCGGTGGTGGTGGTCCGGGGGAGGGGATGGGGGCGGGGGAGCGGGGGGCGGAGGGCGGGGAGGAGATGGCGGTGCCGGATTGGGAGGGGTAGGGGAGGAGGGAGGAGAAGGAAGGGCCGGCGGGCAGGGCCGAGCGCGGGGAGGGGGCTGCACTGGAGCGGAGCTCGCCGCCAGCCGGGAGGGGTGGGCGGGCCTGGGCCTCTAGCTCCGGGCTGTTACCTGACACACCCGTGCCCCGCCCTGGACCTGTAGGTCCTTGGGCGTGTGCTTTCTCCACCCAGCGGGCCCAAGGTGCGGCGTGTGTTTAGCAGATATCCTGGCCTCCCTTACCCGGGCCGCGGAAGATAACAGCTGCGGCTCTTTAATGGCTGGGGGTAGTGACCGGGGAAACGAGCCTGATTAGAACCGTTCTTTTTGCCTCTACCTCCCGGGCTGGGCAAAGATGGGGAAAGCGTCTGGGGGGAGGGGAGGGGGGCAGGAGACGGGGGAGATTAGGGTGGAGGGGTGAAGTTTGCTTGTGTGTATTTGTGCCTGCTCCTTAAAATTCAGTGCAGTGTGTTGCTGTCAGGGAGAGAGGGGCGCCCAGGCTCCTGGGGCAGGGTGGGCATTGCTGGAATCCGCATACTTAGAATCGATTCTAACCCCGTGCCCTCCAGGAGCTGCATTTGGAGCCTTGTCTGGTCTCCTAGGTTTGGTTTGATTTGTTTTGCACTGTCTTGGTGCGGGAGAGAAAGGGAGCAGGGTTGAAAGAGCCAGAGGGTTGAAAATGTTTATGGGCAGATCAGGCTCTCTCAAAAAAAACCCCCAAAAACACAAAAACCAGTCTCTCGAATAAAATGCCCCTACTCAGCCCCCAAATTTAGGACAGTCAAAACACATACCAAATACCACATCCTCATAATGTATACACTGTAAGTATGTGTAACTTCTGGCGATTTGAGATATGATATGATGGAAAAAACACTGGACTTGAAGTCAAAACCTGAGGAGTTTGGGCTCAGATACAATTAGCAACGCGACCTTGGGCGAGCCAATTAGTCTCAGTTCCTTTATTTATAATAATAAGTGTGTGACCTACCTCGAAGCTTTGTATGTGGCCAAGAACTGAGTAAGTGACTTACTCTTATTGTTATAATATTCTTATTTTTATGATCATAATTTAGAGATAACACAGTGCCTTAAGTTCAGCACATATAATCTTATACATCTCTGTAAACAGGTAGTTTGCTTTTATTTCATTAGTTATTGAGAAGGTCCTTCTTTGGTGTCCTGTGTGATTAAGCCTAATGAATTGGCCTGCTTCCTGTGACCTTGGGTAATCTCAGTTTTACTATGATGAAAATAGAAATGTGACCTTCACTCAGTGACTTAGATATACATATATTGCTAATAGTTTCCCGAAGGCTTGTGAGGAGACTTGATCAGAGGAAGATACCTTGTTTACATTTGGAAACTGTTGGTCTTTTGATTTCAGACTTTTTATAGAGAAGTGACATGTCTAAATATAAGTGACTTTCAAACTGCAGGTATTGAATGTCATGAATACGAACTGCCCTCTACTAATGATACTACCACTAAGGATGTTTGTCTCAGGCGTCAAAGCCTGCAAACCTAGAAGTCCCCTTAATATTTAATAAACTATTTGCGATCCAGACTTTTCCAGTGTTCATAATTTACATTTTTTTAACTTAGTAAGAAATGTAAGACATTGGCATTTTTAAAAAGCAGGTTCATTTTAAAAGAATGGTGGCACTTGATTTGTGTGCCTTTCTGAAATAATCATGATAAACTGAGAAAATAGTTAAACATTTAAGAGGGAATATGGAACCATCAAAGTTGGGTTTCTCTGGCTCTTTGCATTCCCAAGATTTATTTTTATACTATAAATAACGGAGGCTATTTTTATGTTATTAGTATAATATCACCCTAGGTATTAATAAAAAGACAAGACTCAGTTAACTTGTTTTTAGTTAACTTACAATTTACTCTTGTGGAAGACAATTGCATGATTTTATTAGTAGATAGTGACACTTCTATTCAATATGGTGATTTAGATCAATAGCACAGACTGCTTTCTAAAACCAGCATTACTTCCATGACTTGGGCAGTTCATTGCTTGGACAAATGCCCTTATTTGGAATGTTTTTTAAGATAAGCTGACAATAGCGTAAGTTCAATGTATAAATTCCAGTTGTCTGCTGTACCTCATCTGAAAGAGGAGTGATGTTTCTATTGAAAAAAAGCACACTTTACAGACTAGATCTAGCTGCAGAGTTATGTACTGGGTTGAATGATTATATAGTTTTCTGATACATATGTATATATGTAGGTATACGTGTAGCCATAAGGGAGTGCTGTGGATTCCAGTCAGCTGCCTCCGTCTCTCAGTTAAGACCTTAAGGGCACTAATCCATTGGTTCCTCCAATGAATTATTTCTTCACAGCAGAGTTCTGATGTTCATTTGTGGGGGAGTGGTGTATGTGTGTGTGTGTCCATCAATCAGGTCTACCAACTTGTGCTCCCATCCGCGTAGCCAATGCCTTTCTGTCTCACAGCCATCCATTTAAAGTCTCTGCGCAAAGAATCATTATTTTAGTACATAGTCTAATAGTTTTAAGTAAAATGTTAATAAAAAGGTAAATGCCTTACTAGTATCAATATATTCCAACATTCCATTCAATCCCAGGTCTATCCTTATAAAGGACTATTGACTCTCGGCATCCCCAATTCCACCCCAGTTACAGTCTGCCCAGCCAAGGTCTGGGTCACAGGAATCAGTCTCTCATCTCCTAGTTGCAGCCCAGGGTCTAAGACAGTAGTCTATACTCGAAATAGGCATGGAGGTATGAGGTCTGAAAGCCCCTTTGCACTCTTGCTGAGGACAAGGCCCCTGTCCTCAGAGCTCTTCTCCCCCCGCCCCTCCCCTTTAGAATATGAGCTTCTTTAGAACAGGGACAGTGTGCCTTTCCTTGTATGCCCTGCACTTGGTACAGTGACTGGCATGGAGTAAACATTTACTAAATACTTGTTTACTGGCTGGCCAAAGGGCTAGTTACTCCCAGCCCTTCTCAGGTTCCAGAAAGAGTTTCTGTTGCATTAGCCCTCCCCAGTGTTTGTCTCTCACTTCTTGAAAGCTCATAGTGTTCACCAAGAGCTTTGGCTGGGGGTAGAAAGCTATGCCTGGAATCAGGAAGATCTGATTGTGAATTTTGCCTCAGACACTTGACTCTGGGCAGGTCTCTTCAGTTTATTTGTAAAATGGGAATAGCACCTACTTTAGAGGGTTGTTGTGAGGATCCGAAGAAATAATTTTGTAAATTGCTTTGCTATGTAAATGTTAGCAAAAATCATCATCATCATCATCTTTGAAGCCTCATTTTCACTGAGAAGGGTGAAAGGATTAGATCTTACAGACCTGTGAGCTCCATGGCAGAGAGCATAGCATGTCTGTGGCATTTCTCTCCTCCCTGTATGTTCAAAAGACTTTGTGGAGGATTTGGAATCCAACAGTATGTGCCAAGGACTCCACCAAACACCTTGCCACTCTGTCTTGCTTCAGTTGCAGAATGTAGGCGTACACTTATTATTTATATACAATTGCTCTCCTCAGAAAACATTATGAAACAAAATTTACCTTGCAGATATTTTTCCATTTAATTCCAATAGGGGGAGGGGAAGGGAGTAAAATAATCAAGAAGGAATGAAACGATTATTAATGATAGGATTGGTAAAGGAAATCTTCAGGGAGGAACTTGTAAAGGATTTAATCTCTTATTTACTATCTTATTCCTCATAGCTACTGCTCCAAAACAATAGACAGATGACTGCCTCCTTTTTTATATCATTGAGCTCATCTGACATGAACTCTCAGAATTGGAAGGTACTTTGGAAGTTATTTAGTCAGTTCAGTTCAACTAGAAGAAGAGCCCTTTAACCAGCTTACCTAACTTTAATTTCTTTCCATCTCCAACCCATCCTTCACACTGCTGACCTTGCTGATTTTCCAAGAGTAATTCTGACCATGCTGTCCCAGTGCTCAGAATCCTTCCATGTTTGTCTAGTGAATACAGTCTAAATCCCCTGTGTGATAATGAGCCCTCTATAATCTGGTTCTAGCCTATATATACTTCACACTCTACTGAAATGGAAATATATTCTCCCAAACTTCTGCCTTTGTGCATTTGCTCCTATATTTACTATACCTGCATTCTCATTCTCTCTCTCTCTCTCTCTCTTTCTCTCTCTCTCTCTGCATCTCTACTTTCTAAAATGCTACCCATTTATCAAGGCTTAAGTTCAAAGGCTGATGGAGAATAGAAAGCATGGGTTCTTAATCTTAGGTTCACAGAACCCAAAGACGTCCTTGGATAGTTTTCAGAAGGTTTATGGCATTGGACAAGGAGAAAAAAACAAATATATTTTTTCCACTAATCTTTTGTTGCCTTCTAATCCTTTGTATTTTAAGCATTTAAAAACTTTCTGGAAAAGGATCTGTAGGTTTCATCAGATTGTAGAAAAGATCCACAAAACAAAAAAGTATTCAGAATCCCTGCCATAAAGGGAGCTTAGAGTGCTTAGTACAACTCTCTTGTTATATCAAGGAGACTGAGGCCCAGAAAGGTTAAATGATTTTCCCAAGGTCACAAAGATAGTAAGCATTAGAGGCAGGATTTGAACCCAGATCCAAGTCTAATTCCAGAGCCAGCATTTTTTCAAATCTTCCTGTTACATTAAGTATCCCCTAATCCTCCTACCTAGAAATTATATTTGCCTTCTTTGAATTCTCACAGCCCTTTGTACCTGTTTTATGTATGTATAATTTTTTTGTATTACAGTTGCATGTGTATAGCTCTGTACATATAATTATATATATATATATTATATATCCTATTTCTCTTACTGGATTATAAATTCTTTGGGGACAAGTATCATATCTGCTTCATCACTAATAAATATTTGTTAAAAGATCAAAAAATAGTCTTAGACTTCTTAGACAGAGGGAAACTATTCCAAGTGTAATGAGAAGCCTAAATAGAGGTAGGATAACTATTGTATTAAGGTTCAACTCACCTTGACTAATTACTGATATGGCAGTTAAGACCTAGATATTTTGGGTGAAGAGCACAATTGTTAAGTTTTTATTAAGTGCTTGATATGTGCCAGGCATGGAGCAGCTAAGTGATACAGTGGATAGAGTATCAGGTCTGGAGTCAGGAAGACCTGAGTTCAAATCCAGTCTTAAATACTTACTAGATTTGTGACCCTGGGAAAGTTACTTCACCCTGTTTGCCTCAGTTTCCTCATCTGTAAAATGAACTGGAGAAGGAAATAGAAAACCATTCTAGTATCTTTGCCAAGAAAACTCCAGATGGAGTCACAAAAAGTCAGATACAACTAAACAACAACAATTGTACTAGAAAAAAAAATTTTTTTTGATTAAAAAAAAACAATTGTACTAGACATTGGGGATGCAATGATTAAAAATAATGAAACGATCTCCGCTCTTAAAGAGTTTATATTCTACCAAGGGTAGAGCAAAGGGAGGCCAACAAGTACTTAAATAAGTATATTCTGAATAAATGCAAAGTGAATGCTCCCAGTGCTCAAATGAAACTATGATCTCATTGATTTGGTAAGCCCTCCAATAATGCAAATCATAATCCATCCAACTCTGATTATTTTATGTGACATCCTCTTAAAAGTTCAGTACAGAGGGTCCACCCAATGTGCTGGGAACTTTCCTCACTTTCTCCCAACATTTAGAGAAGGGCTAGAGCTCTCTGGTCATTCACCTGTCATTCCTTTCTCATACCATATGACTAGCCCATTTTCTCTGTCAATCAATCCCTTGATGAAATACTCTTCTCATGTTCTTCTTTAGAATTCCTTGTTCATTGTATGTTACAACTTCCTCACATCAACCATGTACCTTTCTATTGTCACACTGATACTCATAATTAGTTCTTCAGAGGCAATGGTGTTCCATATGTCACTGCTATGTAGAAACATTATAAAAATGTTTGTATTGAAAAGATGGGCCTTTGCTGCTGAGGGAAACGTTGGTGAATTTTCTGCTTCCTAAAAGTCATCCAGCTATATCTTCTCCTTTTCAATTCTTGGCTCAGGTTGTTGTCCATCTATACTGACTGTCTCCAATATGAATATTTTTGGAAAGTTCAGATATCCATTCAAATGTATGTTGAAATCTGGACAACACGGATTCTTCATCCACTTGGTCTTTCCAGTGTGAATGGACAGGCCTTTTAGTGATCAAGGAGTTCTTTGAGGAGGCTCTGCATTATCTTGGGATTTGGTGAAATTAACTCAATGTCATCTACAAACAGAAGCATCTGTAGGATGTCATCATTCTATAGGGTATCTCACCTAGGCCTGGATCTCCTCTTTTGGAAGTACTTTTGGTATTTCCCTGTTTTATTCTTCCATTGATGTTTATCGAATAGGGTTATTTCTGCTGTTACATCTTCTAAAGAATACTAAATGATCTTGATATGTCAAGGAGAACACTTTTTATAATAAAAGAGGCTGAAATATAGGTAATGTTTTATTCTAGAGAGTTGTGTTTGCTGTTTTATTCATCAAGAAACAATTTAAAAAATAGGATCTTCTGTCTTCTAAATCTTTCAGGCAGTTGTTAGATCAATCAATCAAGAAGTATTTGCTAAGTGCTTATTAGGTGCCAGGCACTGGGGTAAGTGCTGGGAATATATGTACAAAGAAAGAAATAATTCCAATTCCCAGGGAGCTTATATTCTAATAGGGGAAACCACAAATACATACATAAATACATACAGCATAAATATAAAGTGATAAGCACAAATATATGCAAAGTAGTTAAATGGGAGGTGTTTTGGGAGGGAGGTCACTAGCTGTTGTGGGGATCAGGATAGGCCTAATGCGGAGGATGATGCTTCAGTTTCATCTTAAAGGAAACCAAGGGACTTCCATTGTGAAGCAGAGATAAGGAGCAGGTACAATCCAAGTATGTGCAATGACCAGTGGTAAAGATGTGGACCATTGTTCAGTATAATATATAATTATGAGATAATAAATAGAGATAATTATGCCTTTGATCTTGCCATCACTCACAAGTGTTCCTCTTCCATGTTCATGAACTTTGAAATTCTTTTACCTGATTTCATTCTGTTATCATTCTATCTTTTCCTTCGCCTTGCAACCCCATACACTCTTCTTCATCTTCTCCCTGACCTCCAGTCACTCTGCTTTCAGTTCCTTCCCTGGCTGTCACAGTCCTCTTGCTTCTTTCCCTTTGAGATTATCCCCAATTTACCCTATATATGTCTTGTTTGTACATAATTGCTCATGTTACCTCCCTCTTTGTACTGTAAGCCCCTTGAGAGCAGGGACTCTTTTTTTTTTCTTTTATTTGTATCTTCAGTGGGTAGAATAATTCCTGGCACATACTAAGTAATTAATGAATGCCTGTTATCTCAACAACTTTAAATGATGAAATGTGGCAATAGATTAGATATATAGGGGGAAGGAGAGTGAAGTCAATAATAGTGCTAAGGTTGTGAACCTGGGACACTAGAAGAATGCTGGCACCTTTGACAGAAATTGGGAAGTTTGAAAGAGGGGGAGCTTTAGTGGGAAAGATAATAAAGTCTTCCTTGAACATGGTGAGTTTTGAGAAATCTTAAGAACATCAGTTTTGAAATATCAGTAGGCAGTTGGTGATAGGAGACTGAATCTCAGGAGGAGATTGGATCTGCATATATGAACCTGTGAGTTATCAGCATCAAAATAAAAATTAACTCCTATGAGTGCTGGTGAAGTCATCAAGAAAGAATATATAAGTGAGAGCCCAGGACAGAGTCTTAAGACACAGGGAACGTCATAGCAAAGGAAATTAAGGAGTAACTAGACAGGTAGGAGGAGAACCAGGGAGAACAGCATAATGAAAACCTAAAGAGGAAAGAGTATCTAGGAAAAGAGGGTGACCAGAGTATCAAATGTAGCAAATAGGTCCAAAAGATGAAGACTGAGAAGCTTGATCTTAATATTTTATCAGATTTGACAATTAGATCATTGGCCATTTGAAGAGAGTAGTTTCTGTTGACTGATGAGGTTGGAAGCCCGATTTCAATGGTTTGTAGAGTGAGTGCAAAGGGGAGCAGAGGTAATAAGAATAAAAGCTTTTTTTTTTCTGGGAGTTTGGCTGAGGAAAGGAGGAAAGATATAGAACAATTAATTGAGGGAATGTTAGGGTCTAGTGGAGATTTTTTAATAAGGATAAGATAGACTTGAGCATATTTGAGCAGCAGACAACCAGTAGATGTAGGGGAAGAGAGAGTTTAAAAGAGAGAGAGAAAGGGAAAGATGCTGGAGAAGATAGGAAGGGACAGGATCACGGGCACCTATAAAGGAATTTACCTTGTCATGGAGAAAGGTTCTCTCTCTTTTAGGGGCTGGAGAAAAAGTAGGAAGCAGGGATTCTGAGATGAAGAGAAGGGAGTAAAGGGATCTTATGGTGAATAACCTTATTTCTTCAGTGAAGTAAGACGTGAGGTCTTACCTGATAGGGTAAATGACGGTCCTTTAAAAATACCAGGTGATTTTTAGAATTATAGATTTAGATTATGGAGGTAGAGTTGGAAGGGCTTTAAGAGACCACCCTAGGCTTATATAGACAAGAAAAATAAAGTCCAGAAAGTTCAATTTATTTGCTCAAGGTCTCATTTGGTAGAAGATTCAGAGCTAGAACCCAGGTCTTTTGCTTTCTAGACCACTGTCTGTCTTCATATTTCACACAAATTGACCAGCCCATTTAATTGGTATTTATGCCCTTCCCCGGGAAGGGAGGAAGTGGGTTTTATTCCTCAAGTTTTTATGTCATCCTTTTTGTACTACGGGTACTAAAATATTATTTGCTTGACTGATGATGGCCTCTGTCATATATTCACTTAGAACAAGTCATAGAAAATGGTTTAGAAGTACTTTCAGCATGGAGGCTGGATGACATACACGACAGCATTAAATTACTGTCATCATTTTCAGCATGTTTAAAAAGTCTTACACTTTCCCACCATTATTCTAATGATTTTATCACTAAAGATTTACCCTGGACAACAGCAATCACAAAAGAAATGAGTTGAAATCCCTAATTATTTCAAAATTTCCCTTGATTGCTCTTTGTGTGAAAAGACCTGACCAGAGGTAGAACTTTATGGAATTTACATTCATTCATTAACAAATATATATTAAGTACCTACTACATTCAAGACAGTATGCTATGATAGGTGCTCTGTAAGAACAAAGAAAAATGCAATTCAAAACATCCTTCGCTCCCATTAGACAATTTTAGGAAATGATAGATGTAGTTTTTAGCTCCATAAGGAAGTGACTGTGTCTTATCTAAACTCTGCATCTCCCTCAGCAGCTGGCACAGCCTTTGGTACACAGTAAATAGTGGATAAATATTTGTTTAATTGAACAAAAGAGCCAGTCAAAGAGCACACTAATTATACATGGAGGTTTCAAAAGTTTATCAACTGGTATTTTTTTTCTTCCTTTCCTTTCTTCCTTCCTTTCTTTCTTTTTTTCTTTCTTTCTTTCTTCCTTTCTTTCTTTCTCTCTTCCTTCCTTCCTTTCTTTCTCTCTTTCTTTCTTTCTCTCTCTCTTTTTTCTTTCATTTTCCTTCTTTTCTTTTTCCCTACATACCTTTCTTCCTTCCTTTTTCCCTCCCTTTTCACCTTCTTCTTTCTCCTCCTTCTGCTGGACTTAATGCAGACACCTGACTGGCTTCAGCCCAGCACAGCTTAGAACTCTCAAGCTCAAACAATCTACCAGCTTCAGTCTCCCCAACATCAGGGATCACAAGTGTGTCACCACTCCCTTCTATCACCTTGTATTAAAGTACTTCCTGCCTGAGTGCTTACCACTTTCTTTTATGAAGGTGGTTAATGATCATTCTGGCTAACGACTTTGCTTATTTAATTATTGATTTATTTTGCTTTAAGGACAATGTCTTTTATCTTAAACCTTCTCCTTACCAAGGTGCTTATCCAGACAAATGCATTGGATTAAAATTATTCTCTGAGAAGCTTCCAATCATGTCTCGGAGGATGTGGAACCATCAAAGCTGGGTCTCTACCTTTCCTTCCTGGATCTTTATGTTCACTAAAAATAAACCATGGTCAATACCACACTAGGTACAAGATGTTATTTACATCCATTTAGGCCGGTGAAAGTACACCGAACAAATGTTAACAATCATTAAGATGAGTTAAAAATAAAAGTGAGCTCACTGCTCTCCACTGTGGTTTTTCTCCATGAGCATCAGAAGCAACCACAGAGATAGGGCAAATGGCAGAATATATAGGGAAGAGGCCTCTCTGGTTGGGTTACATAGCAGCAGCAGCAGGATGGACCAGAATAATAGTCATATAGTCATTCTGACAACTAGTCTGGACAAGAGATATCTGCTTCCTTCCATTAAGGACAGCTAGGCAGGACAACCCAGCCACATGTCAGTCCCTGTCTCTGGCTGCATAAGCATTTTTCAGCAAGTGTGGGAGTCTCCTTTTGGTGGTTTCTCTGGGTTTATGTTTTCCTACATTGGTTTATACATTTTTCTTTCTCCTTTGTTTCTTATCTCTTACTCCTAAGCTGGGATGACATTATATTGCCTCCTAGAGCATTGGATTTTTAATGGACTGATGGGACATGGAGTATTGATCAGAGCTATTGTGGAGGGAGACCTCTGCTGGAGTGCCCTGGACTGTGTCTTTGGGCTGTTCTCTTCTCAGTGATTTAGATAGAAGCAAACCAGGCATACTTAGCAAATTGCAGATGACATAAAGCTTGGAGGGTTAATTAACATATTGGATGGCAGAACTGGCAGGCTAGAATAATGTGCTGAAGTTAAGGTGAAATTCAAACAGGGATAAGGGGCAGCATGGAAGTGAATACAGTGTCAGAAAAGGTTGGAAAACTCCTGCCTCAGCGGATGAAACTAATGCCAATGGGTGAACGGTACTGATAAATAGATTTTTGACTCAGCATGTCATGGTGGGGGCAGGGCAGGGGAGAGCAACAAGACTCTCTAACAATTAGAGCTGTCAAAAATGCAGCGGCTTTACCAAAGAGGTAATGAGTGCCTTATCAGTGGAGATCTTTAAATAAAGCCTAGAGGAACTCTTGTCAGGAATGTTGTAGAGAAGATTCTTCCTGAGTCGGGTAAGGGTTGGACTAGATGGTCCCTTGAGTTCCTCCCAATTCTAAGAGTCTATGCTTTTGGTTATTGAATTTTGAGCCAGCAGTCAATATATCTCATTGATTTCTCTTGCCATACTCTTATTGTCTCCAGTAGCTGTTTTGAAGAAAGAACAGTAAATTGTGCAAATTTCACTTCATTATAATGTATTATCTATAATATATAATTACATGTAGTATATTTCACATATGATGTGTTTAGAAGTAGAGATTACTGAGATTCTGGAGATTCTTAGGGGGAGAGGGAGAAGGGGACAAATATTTATTAAGCATTTACTGTATGTCATGTGATAGACACTTTACAAATATTATCTCCTTTGATCCCATTCAAATATATCCAAAATAACAAGTAATTAACATGTTAAGTTTTGAGTGAGTAGCTCAGACACTTTTTTTTTCTCTCAAGTTCTTTCTTTTTTTTTTTTTTAAGAGTTGCTGTCGCATCAACAACTTGCACTGAGGACCTCAGGCCATAACCAGCCTTTTAAGTGTTATCACCAAGTCTAATTATTTGGAGAACTAGGGTCATCGAACTACTGTCCAGGGTACTATCTAGTAAGCTGCTTCTTTCTGGTACTAAATGAAACACTGCTGTCCTAAAAGAATTAATTCACCTTCAAAGAGGAGAGCAGTGTACACCTCCGAGAAGAGTTTATTTCCCTTAGGTAACCTCAGGATCAGCCTTCTGCCCAGATATTTTTAAACACACGATTATCTTCATTTAAGACTCTTTCACTCTGTCTTTCTTTGAGTCTTCTTTACTCTTGCATGTCAATGAAATTTCACCTTGACTTTAAGCTACTGTCCCCCTACTGAATGTTGATAACCCTAATGGATTGGCATTCAAGGGTGCCTACCAAAGAAACTGAAGAACTACTCTTCTGGCTCCCTGATTAGCTTCCACACAGCAACTGACTGGTCTGTTAAATTAACCTGATCAAGCTTCCAAGTCTCCATTTCAGATGCTTCTGTGGTATCAGTTATCCCACCATGCCACTCCCCACTCTGGTGTCATCTCCAGCATCTGTTTTCTCTTTCCTCCTGACTCATCTGGCAAGAATTGCTAGAGAATGTCAGAGTTATGAAGAGCTGATCATTTCAACTCAAATTGGGTCTTTACTGTAACTCAGACATCTTTTCATTGGTCTATTTACTTCCCATCAAATTCTCTGCTAACTGTATTTCAAATATTTCCTTTACTCCTCAACCGCTTATCCTCCCATACTCTCAGCAAATAACTTTGCTTTCCACGTTAGGCATACCAGATCAAGCCTTGCTATGAACTTCACAATCATCTTCCCATTCTGCTTGTCAATATTTTTCCTCATTTCAAAACTTTTCTTCATCATCCTTCACTTGTGTCTCAGAGGAAAAGATATCCTCTGTTCTTCTTAAGGTTAATTCCTTCATCTGAGTCCGTAGAGAATGAGATGCAGGATCCATTTTTCTCTTGTCTCCTCCAAGATTTTGGTTAATCAATTATCTCATTTCTCTCATTCATCTCTCTTCTCCAACTGGTCTCTTCCCCTTTACCTACAAATATGCTCAGATCTGTCCTGTCCCATGGTATTTCCTCTTATCCTGATACACCTTCATGTTACTGTCCTGTCTTTCTCTTCTACTTCACTACCAATCTTCTTGAATGATGGTTCTGTGTTCAATATCTACTACTTCACCATCCAGCTTCCTCCTCTGTATCTGGCTTCAGTCTCTACTTCTCTACAGAAAATATTCTATCAAACCTCACCACTGACTGCTTCTTCTCATTTTTGGGGGGGGGTCATCTTTTATTTCCTGTGTACTAATTATGGGTATCCCCTAAAACTTTGTCCTGGGTCCCCTTTTCTCTACTTCACTGCCTCCTCTTCATTGCTGATCTCATAGCCCTTTGAAGCTTTGGAATCATGATCATGATAAGTGATATTTATAGAAGTACAAAATGTAGGCTTTGCAAAGCATTTTACGTATGACATCTCTGTTTTGTCTGCTATGTCCTTCTAGGTCAGAGTCCTTGAAGACAGGCACTATGTCTAATATTACTTTCAAATCCAAGCTAATGCTCAGTATTTGTTATATGAATGACAAATGAACAATGGTCATGGAATCATAGTATTTGAGAACTGAAATAAGCTGTAGAAGTCTCATTCCCTTATTTTACTGATGAGAAAACTTACTCTGGAAATTAAGTGGTCATTCTTGTTTTATTCATTTGTTTCAGTTGTGTCCTATTCTTTGGGACCCCATTGGGGATTTTCTTGGCAAAATTATTGGAGTAATTTGCCATTTCCTTCTCAAGTTCATTTTACAGATGAGAAAACTGAGATAAGCAGGATTAAGTGACTTGCACACAGCTAGTAAGTGTCTGAGGTCAGATTTGAACTCAGGAAGATGAGTCTTCCTGTCTTCAGGACTCTATCCACTGTACTGCCTAGCTGCCTTATATAAGGTCACATATGAGTTAATGACATAGGACATAGGACATAAATTCAGTCATAAATACTGTTGGAGAGTATATTTTTACCTTTCTTATTTCCAGCCTTTAACATGGTACCTGACACATAGTAAGTCACTTGAAAATGCTTATTGGTTGATCTAAGAGCTAAGGTTGACCTCCCTCATGCTGAATGTTAGTGTTATAGTGAGTCTCCAATTTATCTGTAGCACAATTTAACTCTTTGAACCTTTGCATAAAACAACTTCTATCAATACCATAGAAGTCAGGGGATAGGCAGAGACACAGAGAACTTCTACAGAATTCATTTTACCAACAAATTTTAAACTGCTTAATGAGGGCATTGAGCACATGAAGCAAAACATAGGTATAACAGCTGGTAAAAACTGAGTGGCCCATATATTATCAGTGCTAAAAGGTGAGTAGGACATCTCAGCAACAATTTTCTTTTCCCAGAAGCCAGTCACTAATTAGATTTGACCTATTCTTTTAAACAACATATTTCAGAAATTCCTTTTAGTCTATATTTACTCCATAATTTATTACATTCTCAAATAAGCCTCCTAGTGGAAATGCAGGCAATAAAGAGCATATGTGTGTATAGAAAAGGGCCAAATGGAATGTTAAATGGAGAAATGGATATCATCTCTTCAGGCCATTGGCACTGAATGAATTTTAAAAAAAACATTTATTAAGTTCTTACTGTGTGCCAAGTGCAATGCTAAGTCCTGGGGATACAGATAGAAGAGTGAGATGACCCCTGCTCTCAAGGAATTCACATTCTAAATGAAGATGGTATAGGTGGAAGGGAAGGATGGATTCAAGATCCTAAGCTATAAGGAGGTTTGTCAAGCCTTTAGGCCCTGTTGGAAACAGTCACCATAAGAAGCATTCCCCATACTCCTAAACCTTCCTCCCAATTCTCTCTTGTCCTCTTTCCTTCCTGACTACATACTGAATCCTCATTCTTACCTCTGGGAAAGAGAACACAGAGACCCTGTTCCACTCCAGCTCTTGGACCCACTTCCTACCACCCTGCGGTGGTGAGCTCTGCCTCCAGCTCTTCAGTTCCACCCTACCACCCTTCAAGCGATATGACTGAGTGTTTGAGAAAGAATAAAGGTAGTTTTTGGTTGGAAGCCACTCAGTGCTAACATTAGAGTCATTTGATAGTTCACTATTCAGAGTTTGTAAGAATTTCTAACTGTGACTTTCCATTGATGGTATGATTCTGTAGAGGTAACAGTGACATAGCGAATAGAGAACTTTTCTCAGATCCAGGAAGATGTGAGATCCAGCCAGACCTCTGACACGTGCTATTTGTATGACCTAGAGGTTAAATCACTTAGCCTCCCTGTGCTTTAGGCAGCTCTCCCAGACTACAAGTTCCAAAGAAGGTGCTGACTTGCACTGGTAAAAAGAAGTTTCCTCTTCCTGGAGTTTCCTATGGCAATAAATTAACAAATTCAGTCTTTTTGCCTACTATGATATATGAATTTGGAGGGCAATAACTCTACCTCTTATAAAACATTAGTGACAACATAGTAGGCCAGTCTGGTACATCAGGGTAAACAATATCCTAGGGGATGGAATTTACACTACAATATATTTGAATCTTCAAATATATATATAAAGAGATTTTTATAGTCTTATTTATGCCTATGTCAATTATAGCCCACAAACCTATTGTGACTATTTCTGCTGGGGCCTCCAGGATCTTTTGCCCAGCCCTTGACCACATTATTTGGAAAAATAATGTCCTTTCTGGGTTAGATGGTGTCTTCTACCCCCTGCCTAGAAGCATGGGCAGACTAGATATGGCTGTCAGTACCAGCACCACTAGGTTGGCCTTGAGAGAATGGCCGTGCAGATATAATGAACATGATGATGTAATGCCAATGCCATCACTATAAGGTTGTTGTGTTTGTCCTTTGTTCTCAAAGAAGACCATGACATCAGGATGATGATATAACATGCAGTTGACTTTGAGTGAGGGAGGGCTGTGCAAGGTCACCAATCTCACTTACTTATCCTGAGCCATCTGGATCCAGTGGCCTGATATTCATCAGGACTGCTGGAGATGACCCAGGCAGGATGAATATGAGACCCTGGCCCTTTCAGGCTAAGGTCTTAGAGCATTCTCATTTTGAGTGAAATACACCCATTCAATGAATAGGCTTCTTTAAGTAGTTGCTCAAGAGATGGCTCTTCCAATTACAAAAAAAAAAAAATCAAACTGGGAGAAGATCCTTAGGGTTTCTGGGTAAAAGAGAAACAATTACTATTTAGTATTTACATCCACTCTGTGGGACTTGTCCACTCTAAGGAGACTGGTGATGAAAATTTATTGTCTTCTACTGACACAGATTTGGCATGAAGCTGAAATGGTATATGTGGTGGTACAAACTGATCTTAAATAAGGGCTAAACTAAAAATTTCCGTTAATAAACCATATCCACAGGGTTCTGAAATCATTGGAATGTGTGTTTCAGAATAATAAGTATTACTATAGTGATAGCTGGCTATTTCCACTTTAAGGTTTGCAAAGTTCAATTGCCTCTCTCTACCGATTGCAGGGCTGAAGAGTGAAGCAATAAACTCCTTCCAAGGCTACCTTTATAGAAGGCTCAAAATGTCTCAACTAACTTTATTATCTATTTTGTTGCTTTAATTGGTTTCAATTCTTTCTGGATATGCTCTAGTTGTCCTTCTCCCTTTTCAGCTTTCTTTTGTGTATTGTCTTCCCCCATTAAATTGTAAATTCTTTGAGGCTAGGGACTGTCTTTTTCTTATTTGTATCTCCAGTGTTTAGCATAGTGCCTGAAATAGTGTGTAAGTACTTAATAAATGTTTCTTGACTATTGGCAAAGTGTTTTACAAACATCTCGTTTTATCCTCCGAACAACCCTGGGAGATAGGTGCTATTGTTATTTATATTTTACAGATGGAGAAAATAAGGTAGACCAAGATAATAAGCTCAGCCGTATCAGGCCAGATGTAAGTTCAGGTCTTTCTGATGTCAAGTCTAGACTTCTGTCACTTAGGCATACTATTGAGTGACCTTTGAAAGGAGAACTGCAAGCATATTTTAAGATAAATAAAGGATAAATGTGTTGATTTTCATAAAAGGGAAGAGAATAAACTTTGCAAATTACAGGGCAGGCACCTTACCTTCAATTCCTGGCAAAAATTGTAGAAAGCTTGTTATTGAAGAGATGATTAGCGAACATCTGGAAAAGGAAATGGTGATTACCACGAGGAAGTATGTCTTTATAAAGAAAGAGTCGTGCCAGACTAACTTTATTTTGACCAAGTTAGTAGTCTGGTAGATCAGGGAAAGGGTATACTAGATACAGTTTGTTTAGATTTTTTGCAAAACATTTGACAGAATTTCTCATGTCATTCTTTTGCACAAGATGGAGAGACATGGGTTGTTATACTCAGAGAACAGTACAGTTAAGAATATTTAGGATTTGTTGGGCTGAACCCAATGAGAGGGCCCATTAATGGTTTAGTGTTGACTTTCCAGCCTCATTATAATTACTCCCTTTCCTGCATTCCACTTTCCTTTTCAGTCAAATTAACATCAAATGTGGGTCTAGATAATTGTTTGTCCGAAAAAGATCTGGGAATTTTTAATGGATTACAAGTAAAGGTCTATAGCCAAGGAAACTACTGCAATTCTAGCCTGCATTGAGAGATATGGTGCCTAGGATTGGAGATGTGGCAGTGTCCTCATACTCTAGAGGAATCAAACCACCTCTGGAATCCTATTTTCCATTCTGCATTTTTCACTTTAGATATGACACTAAGCTGAAAAGTATTGAGAGAATATTTATAGAGATGGTGAAATGCCTAAAACTCATGCCATATGATGATCTTTTGAAGGAACTGGATATATTTAGCCAGAAAAAGAGGAGATTTACTGGGGATAGGATAACCATTTTCAAATATTTGAAGCTCTTCCACTTGGAAGAGAGTCATTAGGTTTATTCTACCTGGTAATAGCAGTCAATGCTCTGAACAATTGGGAAGAGGTAAGAGGGTTGTGAAAGGGTAAAGTAAGTGTTGGTGTGGAAAATCTTCCAAAATATTAGAAGCATCCCAAAGTGGAATGGGCTGTTTGGGGAAGTGATATGTTTCCTCCATACTGGAAGTCTTCCTGAAGAAGAAGGATTACAAGTTGTCAAGTAGATTGTGTCTGTAGAGGGCAGCTAGGAGGTGCAGTGGATAGCACACCAGGTCTGTAGTCAGGGAGACTTATCTAACTGAGTTCAAATCTGGCCTCAGATACTTACTAGCTGTGTGAGTAGGGCAAGTCACTTAACCCTGTCTGCCTCAGTTTCCTCATCTGTAAAATGAGCTAGAGAAGGAAATGGCAAACCACTCTGGCATCTTTGCCAAGAAAACCCGCAGTGGAATCCCAAAGGGTCAGACACAGCTGAGAATGATTGAACTGAAAGGACCCGTCAGAGCTTATCCTTTTCTGGCTTAAACTTTGAGAACCCTGATATTGAAAACATTCGTAACACTACAGTGTCACATGGCTGCCAAAGCCCTATATAGATGCCAATTGAAATTGCTATGAATTCTCTCACTCTTATTTTGTTTGATAGCGTACAGATAGAAATAGTCCTGGGACAAGTTGCTATGTTGCTATTTATTCTTTTCACAAATGTGGAATATTCTTTCCACAGAATAACTGCTTTTTGTAGTTGGATAACCATTTTATCATAAATATGTCATATGCATAAGCTATGTTCTGTGGGCTCACAAGAGCATCCTCAATACAACTCTGATAGCATATAGGATGATGGAGATGTTAAATATTTCATTCTGTTCCTATATGATTTTGATTTCTTCCAATAGGTCTCACTTTTTTTTTGAAAGATTTTCATTAAGTACCTACTGTACGCCAGGCATTATGCTAAGTGTATAGCGAATATTATCTCATGTGATCCTCATAACGACTCTAGAGATAGGTGTTATTATTCTTCCCATTTCACAGTTGAAGAAACTGAGATTAAGTGACTTTCCCAGCATTACACAGTTAGTGAGTATCTGAGACTAGATTTGAGCTCAGGTCTTCTTGACTTTCAGGCCCAATGCTCTGTCCATTGTATCACCTGGCTCCCTAGAGTTCATAGTGTCATAGATATTTAGTTACAATGGACTTTATGGGTCCCATCTTATAGTTTAATGGCATCATGTAAACTGAGGCTTAGAGAAATTAAGTGATTTGCCCCAAATCACACAAGTTTAACAGTACCAAGATTCAAATTCCGGTCCTCAGATCTAGATAAGCTAAAGCTCGTGCACTGGGAGGTTAACAGGTTGATGAGGGTACATGAAATCATAACACAGCGCTGTAACATCATGGTGCATCTTACTCAGATGACCAGCTGATGACACATCCTGTCTTCCCCAGCCCCCCTTATCTTTGAAGATTTAACGAGCACACTGTACTGTAATAATTAACTCGTTTGAAAAAAAGTTCCTGCATATTTTGCTGCTTTATGGGTTTATAACAAATGAAAAGTTACTAACAAATCATAGTAGGTCAGACCTCCCAGTTAGAAAAATCTTTCACCTTCAAGCGGAGGTTTGGTTCTGTACCTAATTTAAATCATGTTTATCCTTGTCTTTTACTAGACAGGCACCATTCAGGCAAGAGGAGACCTTCTGTTAGAACTTTATTCTGTCCTTGAAGAAAAAGGTAAAAGCAGGAGCTTCAACCCTAACCTTGTACTCTGAAATATCTGGAGGAGGGGGCTGAGGGCTCTCCTTTCCTTTCTCTTTTTTCCTTGCTGCTGAGTCTTTCCAGATCAGCTTGTTGTTGGATGGGCAGAACTCCATTGCTGCTACTGCTGCTGCTGTGTGTATGTGTGTGTGTGTGTGTGTGTGTATGTATGTATGTATGTATGTCTTTAAGAACACAGAGTTTGTGTAACTCAGTTTTAGCTTTTGGTGCAAAGATTATAGTGGACGCAAATCACTGTTCGAGCTGAGAGGGGAATGCTTATCCCTCTGAACCATAAATCCTTAGATTTCAGTCAGTTCTCAAATTCATATTACGGGAATATAGATTAACCAGAGGGCCATGAAAGCGGCCTTCAATTATTTGAATCATTGTCAAGTAAAAGAGGCATTAGGTTTGCTCCGCTCAACTTTTCAAGTTAGAATTGTAGGGAGATAGATTTTGGCTTAACATGGGGAGGAATTCCCTAAGCAAAGCTGTCTCAAAATAGAGCGGACTGCCTTGACAGTGAACTTCCCAGCACTGGAGGTGATCAGGTGAAAGTTGGATGACCAGTATTCAGGGATACAAAGGAGATGCTCCAGATAGTGATTCGAGCCAATGACTTTGAGTCTCTAATTCTCTGACTAGCCAAAGTGTTTAATGGCTCTCCAAGCTGACTACTCAGCATGAATAATTTCTGGTGCTGCTTAATTTTGCACATTAATGGGTTACAATGTCTAGCACTTAAGAGTTATGTATGTTCAAATAGTGAAATATTACTTTCATAATTTTATTCAAATTTACCATATGAATTTTCTGTACAATAGCTTTCTTAAAGGTCCAGTTTTAGATGTGCTTTTATAATGAATATCTCAATCAGTGTAGAGGAGGAAAGGGAGTACAATTTAACACATGGGATTTGGAAGTCAGAAAACTGGTATTCAAAACCTTTCTCTGCCATAAATTACCTGTGTAATTTTGGGCAGCTCGCCTTAACTTTTCCTAGCCTCATTTGCTTGGTTTCTAAAATGTAAAGATTACTAAAATTAATGTAAAGGTAATGTAAGTGTTATTAGGGGTAATATCACCTCCAACTTTACAGCATCTGTTTTAGAATGAGACACAAGAATGGTGAAAAGAATGATAAATAACTTAGTTTGTCAGGAGTAGAGGTGGGAGCACCAAGAACTGAATATATTTAAGTGGGAAAAGGGCAGTTGATTTTAATTAAGTCTTAAAGCAGAAAAGAGAACCAAAGGTGCAGTTGATCTATTAATATGTATTTATTAGACATATACTATATGTCAGGCACTTACATATAGAAGTGAAATATTATTTGCCCTCAAGGAGGTTATAGAAGGAACAAAGTCAATTCCTCTTCTACATGAAAGTTCTTCAGAAATGTGAAGAAAGTGATCATGTCCCCTGGAAGTCTTTTCTTCTCTTCTGTTACATATAGAGAAAAATGGTAAGATTATGCAAAGAGAATGATGGAAGGCACATGGCCAAAGGTCATCTTGGAAGATAACCACAAGTTGAAAATACAGGTATAGCCCAAAGAGAAATGAAATAGGGAGAACATTTTGAGTCTGATAGAAATAAAATATTATCTCAGCCCAAAAGGTAGAAAGACAAATTTGACTTCTGAGGTCACAGGAACTTTGGACTTGTAGTGAAGGGAAATGTTATATAGTTCATAGACACTAGAGGAACATGTTTTAGCTACTGTATTTAAGGTTAGCCAGTGGTAAGAGTTGGGAAGGATTTCTGGGGAGGCTAGAAGCAGAAAGGCTGAACTAGGAACTGTTGGTTGTATATCAGCGTAGACATGAGATGATTAACACAGTGCCTGGCACATGGCAGGTGTTAAATAAATGTTTACTGATTGATTGATGATTAGTACCTGGGACAGAATAATGCTATTGTTACAAAGAAGCAGCTATCTAGGGCAGCTAGGTGGTACATGGATAAAACACCAGACACAAAGTCGGGAAGACTCATCTTCCTAAGTTCAAATCCAATATCTCAGATGTTTACTAGTTGTGTGACCCTGGGCAGATCACTTAACCGTGCTGGCCTTAATTTCCTCATAAGTAAAATGAACTGGAGAAGGAAATGACAAATCACTCTAGTGTCCTTGCCAAGAATAGCCCAAATGGGGAATCAGGCACAACAAAACGACAACAATAGAGAGACAGGAGGATCCAAGAAATAAAGAGAAAAACACTATAAGACTTGGTATTGCTTTGTATGTGAGTCCTAGAGGAGAGAAGTAATAAATAGCCTCCAAGTTATGACTTTGAAAGGTTGTGGTACCATCAGTACCAAGTGGGAAGTTGGGAATAAGTCTGTAAGGGTTTGTTGAACAAGATAATGAACTTTGATTTAAAGATATAAGAAAACTTCATTCTTGTAGACACTACTGATTTAGAATTCATGATCATTGGGACACCAGTAGGTCTAAGGTTTAATTCTGTTCTGTGTGGAAAAAAAAGCTGGGAGGGAGGGATGGGCAGGGGGAGTTTGCATTTTAAGGCAGCAAATCAGATGCACACTATTGCTGTAAGAATATTGAAAGCACTTAAAAGATTGCTTTCAAGCACTTTGAGAATATAAATTTTTCTACATTCACAAATAGAAATAATTGATAACTAACTACAAAGATTCAGTTATTTATGTCCTCTAACCCCTCCTCCCCTTTTAACCTGGTCCTAGTTACTTCATATATTTGAAAGTGAAGAAATTATATTTCTTTTAAAATATTTTATAATTCAGATTTTCATTCATTCATTCATGTTAGTATTACCCTAATTAATTCAAAATAGTGAGATTTGACTATTCATTTTCTTATGCTCATCCATTTTAAGGGTTTAGGCATATTGCTTATCCTCCTTTTGCCTTTTTGGGGAGGCTAAATTATTCTCTTCCACTTCTATCAAATCCCAAACAGGGCCAGGGAAAGGGACAGAAGGAGAAACAAACATCACTTAATTTTATTTCTTATTGGTAATTCTGACAAAATGTTTGTTGGGGAAACCAGTTTAAATTTTTAGTTAAAAAAGTGGTTTGGGGATTATTTTCCAATTTGAATGATATACCATCTTCTATTTCTTGTCACAATCTACTTTCAATTATCCATATACATTGTAAAGTGTCAGAGGCTCTTTGTTCCTATGCCAACTGAAAAGGCCCCCTCCTCCCCAATTGTTTCCCTCTAAAAATTGAACAGATACATATTTCTATGAAATGCCACTTGTTCCAAGCCTCTTGGAAGTTCTAAACAACTCTCAACATCAAAGTTTCCTTTGTAATGTAATACAAAAAGAATTAATATCCTTGACTTTTGAAATTCAGCCAAAAGTTATATAGTTGATTAGTAGAGTTGCCTTAAATCATTTTCTGGGAGGCTGACCAAGAAAAGAATTAAAAATAAAAATAGAACTTTTATTGAGGCAATAATCAATCTAAAGATATGAAACCACAGATAAGTAAATTCCCTACAGGACAGCCTTAGAGATCTTTATTTTGGTATCTTTTAGACAAACCACACCTTGGAGTGTTTTTAAAGAAGTTCGATAATGTAAAGCAGCGAATAGCATATTACCAAAAGCAGTAAGCCAGATTGTATGTTTGGTGAATAAGCATTAAATTAGGAAGCCAAGATTAGAGAGGTCATTGGTATAAATATCATTTAAGCATCCTTGCATGGTAGGGAGTCCATGGAAGGAGCAGGCCCAACTCTGAGGGATATCTATTCATTTTATATTCATTAAGTATTAAGGAGTCTTTCCAAATTGGTTTGTTTAATTTGAGGGCCTATAATTAAAATTTATGCCAGTAGGTGGAAACAAAGGAGAAAAGGTACTTTTAAGACAAAATTGTAATGCAGTTCTGGTGATGTGATATAATGTGGATCACTAGCACATATTAAGTGCTAACTATATGTCTCACATACACATACATGCAGCTAGTTAGTTAGCTAGATGATAGACGGATTGATAGAAAGATAGAGAATTTGTGTTGTTCATTCATTTCAATCTTGTCTGTCTCTTGATGACCCCATTTGAGGTTTTCTTGGCAAAGATACCAGAATGGTTTGCCATTTCCTTCTCCAGTTCATTTTACAGATGAGGAAACTGAGGCAACCAGGGTTAAATAACTTGCCCAGGGCCACACAGCTAATAATTGTCTGAGGCTGGATTTGAACTCATGAAGATGAGTCTTGTTGACTCCAGGCCTAGAGCTCTATACATTGCACCACCTACCTGTCCCCAGATGGAGAATGGATGGAAGTTATTATGGGAGGGAAAATCATTGGTAGTTGAGACCAAAAATCACTTCCAGCAGAAGGCAGGATTTTGTCTGAGTGCTAGGAAGCTAAGAGGTGGAAGTGAGAGAGACAGTACAGCGTCCCAGGCATGAGGGACAGTCAATATAAAGGCAAAGAGATTGTGAATATTGCGTGCAGGCAATAAGAAAAAGGCCATTACAGCTGAATCGAGTGTGTATAGTTTGTAGAATGGAGAAAACTGGAAGGGTAGGAAGGGGTCAAGTTATGAGGAGCTTTACAGAACAAGAGAGGACTTTCTATTTGATCCTGGATGTAAGAAGGAGCCATTTGCATTTAGTGTGTATGTGTATGATCAGATCTATACTTCAGAATAAATAACTTTGGCAGTTAAGTTGGAAGATGGATGGACTGAGGAAAGAGTTGAAGCTCGGAAACCATTTAGAAGACTATTGTAATAGTCCTGACAAGAGGTGATGAGGGTCTGAACTAGGCTTGTGATTGTATGAGTAAAGAAAAAGGGATATATACAAGAGATGTTGCAAAGGTAGAAATGGCAAGATTTGGCAATGGATTAGATATGTGGTTTGAGTGAGAATAAGGAGTTGAGGATGACACCAAGTTTGTGAGCCTGGGTGGCTGGGAGGATGGTGGTACCCTAGACAATAATAGGGAAGTTCGGAAGAGAAGGCTTTGGAAGGAGATAATGACCTCAATATTGAATATGTTGAATATGGGATACCTATAAGACATCCAATTGGAGACAAAAGGTATGGTCTAAAAGTACCTTTTCTCCTTTGTTTCTACCTACTGGCATAATTTTTATGCATCCAATGTGATAAAGACAGACAGATAGATCTGGAAAATCATCTGCATGGGTAATATAGGCAAGCCCATTGTAACTGATGATATTGCCAAGTGAGATAATATAAAGGGAAAAGAGAAGAGTGACCAGGACAGAGTCTTGGGCCATTTCTCTCCCCTTCCCCATAGTTAATGGGCATGGCATGGAGACTGGTATGGCATGGAGACATGGACATGGCATTGCAAAGGAGACTGGGAAGGAGTGGTCAAACAAGTAAGCTGAGAACCAGGAGAGAAGTGTCACAAAATCATAGAGAGTAGCTGTTGATCAAAAGTATAAAAGGATACAATGAGGTCACATAGAATAAGAGTTGAGAAAAGGTCATTAGATTTGACAGTAAGAAGATCATTGTTTACTTTGGAGTGATAAATTTCAGTTGTACAATGAAGTCAGAAGCCAGGTAGAGGGTTTAGAAGTGAGTGACAGGGGAACAAGTGGAAGAATTGAGTATAGGTGGCTTTCTTAGGGATATTAGCGGCAAAGGAATGGAGAGATACAGGATGATAACTATCAGGGAGGGTAAGTTTAAATGAGGATTTTAAAAAATTATATATATTTCTTCCAATTACATTAAAACAATTTTTTGCATTTTTTTAAGTTTTCCCCCTTCCCCCCACCCTGAGATGGCAAGCAATCCAATATAGGTTATACATTTACAATCATGTAAAACATTTCCACATTAGTCATTTTGTATAAGACTCGAACAGAAAAATGAAAGCAAAAGAAAAAGTAGTATGTTCAGTCTGTATTCAGACAATATCCATCCTTTCTCCGGAGGCAGGTAGCGTGTTTCATTGTGAGTCCTTCGGGCTCATCTTTAATCATTGTATTGCTGAGAGTAGCTAAGTCATTCACAGCTCTTCATTGTATGATATGTGTAAAATGTTCTCCTGGCTCTGCTCACTTCATGTGAGCTATCAGTTCATGTAAGCCTTTCCAGAGTTTTCTAAATCATTCTGCTTTTCATTTTTTATAGCACAATAATATTCCATCACAATTAGACACCATAATTTGTTTAGCCATCCCCTAATTGATGGGCATCCCTTTGATGTCCAATTCTTAGCCACCACAGAAAGAACTGCTGTAAATATTTTTATACAAATAAGTCCTTTCCCCTTTTTTTGATCCCTTTGGGATACAGACTCAAATGAAGATTTTTAAAGAATGGAGACATGGGAATATTTGAAGACAAGAAGGAAGGAGCTAATAGGGAAATGTTGAAGATAAGAGAATGTGGGAATGTTAATGGCAGCTCTATACTGGTGAAGGGAGGAGGGGATGGTTTAAGGGCACATTGAGAGAGGTTTGCTCTGGGAAGAAAAGGATCAGAAGGAGTAAAGAAGGAAATTGTAGGGGAATTTATGATAGAAGATGAAGAGGGAGAAAGAAGAGATTTATGGTGAATGATTTTAATTGTTGGTGAAATTTGAGGAGAGATCCTCAGTAGAGAGAACAGCAGGGGGTGCCATGGGAAACTTAAAGAGAAACAAAAAGGTTTGGTACAGCTAATGTGCAGAGCAAGGTAGCAGCTAATTGAGGAAAGGGTAGAGTGATTGCTTTGCTGCAGGGAGGGACCCATTTGGAATTAGATCACATAGTAGATCCAATTTGTAGTTTCATGGTGTCCTTCAATTCCAACATAAACAAGAACCATGGAGGCAGGTAGTGAGAGTAATCCAGCACCAATGTTTAGCAAGACAACAGTGATATAAAAGGCAGGCAAGGATTTGAGAGCAGGAGATGGTGGGGTGTTCAGTTGTTTTATCAAGGGATCAAGATAAGGAAGGCAAGAAAGAGTGACCAGAGCAGTTTGGTAAAAGAATGGAAGAATGGAGGTCATCTTGAGAATGAAGAATAAGGTTAGGGGTCAAAGGGAATAGAAAAATATTTTGATCAAATAATAGAATTTTAGAGTCTGTGAACATGGAAGTGAAACATTCATGGGTAACATCAGTCACAGGTATACCCAACTCAACGTAAGTGAGGTGGATTGGAAGGGTCAGTCATTGGAACTGAATAGCCAGTTAGACAATTTTTAGATAATATTATCTATTATTAATAGATGATAATACATAAACACAAATAATTTCCTGCTGTCCTTAGGGGATCAGAGTTTTCCTCTTCAGACACATATGCCCTTTCCCTGGCAGTGTTTTAGATTTACTATACCATGACCTCTCCTATGTAAGTTTCAATCAGCTCTTAAGTGTGAACAAACTTTTTTTAAAATCACAATACAAGGGAATCTCAGAGTATAAACTATAAGCAAATTAGGTTAATAATTGGTCCTTTCTGGGCCTTAGGTTGAAAGTTTTCTCTTTGAGGTCACGTGAAACCTTGCTTGGTTGTCTTTCCTGGAGTCTTCCCATGTTGCTCCTGAACTGAGTTATCTTTTCTTGGCATATAATCTCAGGATTTTTCCCAACCCTACCACTCAGTCTCTTGTTTTAAACTTTTCCCTTTTCTGTATACAGTTCTTCTATAAACCCCAATATCCTACAATGTTCATCTAGCCCTCCTTGTTGCTTGTATCACCAATTGATTAATATTTCCCAGACATTCATTTCTGGGCCTATCATGTCTTCTCAATAATACAGAAACATTACTGTCTCTAAAAACAAATCATATCTCAGTCATTCCAGCCTGAGATTTAGAACTGAGAGAGGTCTCAGTGACTATCTAGTCAATTCCCATCGTTTTACCAATGACAGCTTATTTTTAATTCCCGAAAGGTATTTTGTTTGTTTCATCTTGTTTTGCAGCAGGTGGTACTTCCCAGATACGTATATAAAGAATTGGCCATTCAGTTTGAGTAGTTCAAAAGATAGAAAAGGAAAGAAGGATGCCCTATGAAAGAAGTCACCTAAAGATTTTTAAAGGGATAGGAAAAAATGATTGTTTCTGTATGACAAAACAGTTCTCCATGTGACTGATGTTCCCTCAGACTTGGGGGGAAGAGAATATATGATGTTATGGAGAAGTCTTGAGGAGCAAACATTTAGCCACAAACTGCATTTGTGACTTACCTTGAAAGAGAATGTGAGATCACTCAAAGGTAAATTAGAAAAGAGTGCAGTTAGCAGCCATTGAAAGTCCTGCACCCACCTGGCACAGATCCTGTAAGTTCCACTGCATTATGCTAAACCATGTGATGGCTTGGGTTGTAGAGTGATGTCAGTGGAGTCAGATTCCCTTTTTTCTTCCTCTTAGGATCACAATCAGCAGTTTCCTCCCATCACCAAGATTCATGTCTCAACTTAATGTCACTTTTCTGCTTTTAATTTCCCAGCACATTTCTTTCTGAGACATCCTAGCTGTTCATTTAATGCTGCAAGTACAGAACTGGGGACATCATCCTTCTGAAGCATTAGGCAGTAATGATATTCTCAGTCCCCTATCCTGGAAATAAAGAGAAGATCTTTCACAGTTTGAGACGAAGGCAAATGGAAAAGACCTAACAACTGAGCAAATAGTTCTTAATTAGCTCTGGCTCCAAAGCTCTTCTTAGGCAGGGGTGCGTGACTTTGTATAACAGTTTAATTTTGGTAGGGAATAAAATAGCATAGAAGTATTCAAACTGTTTCCAAATTTTTTACCTTCTTTTCACATTTTTATTTCAAACATTTTTCTCTACTGCTGAAATATCCTATCTTGAGGGGAGTTTTCCAGACAGACATAGCCTGATTACCAGTGGGTCACATTTACAATCCACTTTAGTGCCTGTCTGGTCCAAATATGATCTAAAACACAAAAGAAAGAGAAATGTGATAGGCCACAGACTTGCCTCATGTAAAATTAGCCTTAAGGTAGTCTACTGTTAGCTTCTGGGATAGGGATGAGAATTTCAGTATCTTAGTCTCTAAAGTGGATGCAAATAAAAATCTTTGTTATTACCCCAGGATACATATGGGAGGACTAACTTTGGAAGTAAAGCTAAATTCCTTTAAAAATGTTAGTTATGAAAGTTCTACATAGATAATATTAGATTACTAATAGCAATGATAATTATGGATTAGATAATTCAACAGCTTTTATTTCTTTTTTTTCTTTGCATTAGTTATTTTTGTTCTCTAAGTTTTCTACAAACTTGTTTTGGTGTCCCTTCGGAGCCACTCTCCTTCTATTTTGGAAGTTCCTGATTTCATTATGGTGGTAGATATGTCATTATTTTATTACATGTTCTTTTTAGTGACATAGTCAGGAAAGGAGATTGATTACTCTTGCACCAATGAACAAGAGGCTGACAAGATGAAGAAATGCTTTAGAAAACTGCTGGAGGAGAAATTCAAGGACATGGATGTTTCAGCCAAAGAAGTCAAGGAAGTCTACCTTCAGTAGGAGAGCTCAGTCTTAGCAATAGATATCCAGGTGGATAAGAGAGGGAAATGGCAGGAGGGCTAACATGGGAAGAAAAGAAAAAGAAAATAATTATCTACCTCCTAGATGATTTCAGAGAATGAAAGGTGAGAGGGGCCAAAGGGTTTGAAAATAAATAAAAGATTAAAGGCCACCTGTGAAATGTTAGAGCATTATTAAAGTTAAGATGGGACAAACTGTATAGCACTAAGCTGCAAAAGTAAACTAAAATTATAAAGGAAGGACAAGAACAACTTTATTCATAGGACCTGTAAGGCACTTAGAGGTAATTATCCTAGTCCAGGGGTTCTAAATGTGGAATCTCTGAATTTATTTTAAATATGTGTGCGTGTGTGTATCACACTATAGTTCAACATATATTTCCACTCATTTCATATATAGTACTCTTTCCTTTTAAAAGGATAGGAAAAGGAATACACCAACTTGTTTAAGAAAATTAATGTACTCAGGAAAACCCCTCAAGTTGATTTTTAAATTTTTTTTGTAAATTTTAAGCATCTATTTGTGGAATACTTTAGAGTCATAAAATGTTAGAGCTGAGACCGAACTTAGAAGTCATATAGCCCAGGGATCTCAAATCCTGGAATGAACACATTTTTGTGAAAATAAACAAAGAATACAGTAGTTATCATAGAAGTGAGTTCATGAGAGGTAATTCAAACCAACAGATTTGATGATGTTTAAGGCAAAGTCATTCTGACCCAAGCACTTTTCATTTTACAAATAAAGAGAATGGATCTTCTCAGAGATTAAGTGATTTGTGGTGGGGTAGAAAATAGGAAATCATCCTTACAGTTTGAATATTGTTCAGCCATTTCAATCCTTCCTGACTTCATAACCGTATTTGCAGTTTTCTTGGCAAAGGTAATGGAGTGGTTTGCCATTTCCTTTTCCAAATGATTTTACAGATAAAGAAAGTGAGGCAAACAGAGTTAAGTGACTTACCCAGGGTCAAACAGCAAATAAGTGTCTTGAGGCCACTTTGGAACTCAGGTCTTCCTGAACCCAAGATGGAATCAAATAAGAATTGATGGATTTTGCAGCATCTTTTACGTGAGCTAAGGCTTCAAATGAGAGTATCTGTCACTGGATACAATCTGCCCTTTTCCTGTTTAGTAGACAATGAAGCTGACAACTTGATCTAGGTGTAGCTGGAGATTCTCAGGCACTTGCCATCATATGTCAGCATTCAGTGTGACTGGGCAGCTTACAGGGAGGGTACAGTCTATGATTAGATTAATACAAGTGGTTTTGGGAAGCCGGAAGTGACAGACTATGAGTAAGGATTAATGCAAAGATGTTATGAACCTGTTTATCTTATTCTATTTTGTGCTGAAGCATAGAAATCAAAGTACAGAGTTTGATTTGGGTGTTTTATCAGTCAAGTCAAGAAATATTTATTGACCACCTACTATAGCAGAAACCATGAGACATAGTGAAGGGATACAAAGAGGTAGAGTATTCCTTAACTTCTAATGTTTACACCATAGTTAGCAAGGCAATCTATAGACAAAGGAAAAGTTGAATAACAACAAAATATTCACCTAAAGGTCAAGGCAATGAAAGAAGAGATGATCCCAAGACAATGATTTTGGAAATTGGGAGACATCATTTCAGGGTACTATGAATCAGGGAAGGTGGTATTTCAGCTAGGTCTTAAAGGGTTGGTAGACTTCTGAGATCATGGAAGGTAAGCAGATACTAACTAGTTCAGTATCAAGAGGCAGGTAGGCAAGAAAGTAATACCCAGGCATGAGGACAGAATCAAGGCAAGAAGTACCCAGCTCAGTAAGTGAGTCAGAGACAAACTATAGGTTTATGGGAAATAGGTGAGAAGAGCAGCTGTTGATATAAAACTTAGACCTGAGCTCATTCAGTGATGGATTTAGAAGAGAGATGATAGAACTAGGGGTGGAAGGGATTTCAGAGGCTGTGTTGATCAACCCTTTCATTTTACTGATAAGAAAACTGAAGCCCAGAGAGGTGGTGACTTTCCTAAAGTCAGGAAAGCTATAAGTAGCACAGTAATGAAGGCTGGAATAGGGTTGAGACCCCTGCAAAGACCACAGTATCAGGGGCAGGTAGCCTGGAATGAATTCATGGACTAAAGCATTCTTGAAGTCAAGGTAAAGATTTATTACACCTTTCAGTGGGCAAGAATTCTTAGGAAACCTGCAACCTTAGAGGGGTACAGGTAAAGTTTATATAGGATATTCAATGATAAAACATGTGCCAAATATGCTAAATAGGTGATTCAGGGTGGGATTAGGGAGTGGTTAGTTCTTAAAGGAACATGCACTTTTAGTATCTACTGCACAGGTATTTTACCCAGAATTCATCGGGAAATAGCCTAAAGGGGGCCTATATGGAAGTGTGGTTTTAGGCCTAAAACATCATTAAGTCAACTAATGGTCAGGACTGACTAAGGAATACCAAGCTGCTCTCATCAATGTCCTGTTAGATAATGCCGGTGAGTAGTAAATGTTACAACCCAGTACACAGCCAACTCAGCCAGTACACAGCTGGTTCACACTAATAAGTTCTATAGGTACAGCTGGTTACTGTATCAGAAAGAGAGATAATGGTTGTTGCTGGGGTAGGCTGTGTCCTTGGGTTGGGGGGACACTGCCTGGGATAGTTTTTGGAGGCTAGGGAGAAATGTGATTTTTAAAGAGAAATATGATTTTAGAATTGGGGTCCAAGCACATGCACCCAAGCACCCCATCAACAAGGTTTGAACTGAGGTCCAAATTCAGCAAGTTTTCTGCTGCCCCAGCTATCTACTGCTCATAACTAGTTAATTGTTAGTTATGTGACTAGTTAGTTATGTGACAATGGGTAAGTCACAACTCCTCTGAGCCTTAAGTAGCCCTCTACGTTGGTGGTGACAGAAGAAATTACAGGTCCTTCAGAATTAAAGCTTTGGTCTGTGGCAACAGGTGAGGTCTCATCAGGAGGACAATTCTTAGGGAGTTAGGGAGTTGCAAGGCTAAAATATCTGTATTCCTTCATCCTCCCTCCCCCTGACAAATATGGTGAAAAAAACAAAACGGTAATATAGGACATGAATAATATATTCCTTATCTGACAGGAGAGTGTTATTGTTAAGTAGTCAAAGCAATCCTGTCTGGGGAGATGGATTTTATGGAGATAGATTTTACTATATGCGTACGAATACCCCAAGTCTCTTGTAGCACCAGTTGTCAGTCGCACCCACCTCCATGCCTCTTGGCTATGGCCTGTCGGATTTACTGCCTTCCACATTCTGCTTCTTTTCCTGGGTCCCAAAGAAACTGCCCTAATTGGCCATACTCTGACAGCTCTGTTTTTAGGACCATCATAAAGTTGTTCTGAGGATAATTTATGTCTAAGGGATTCAGAAGTGGTCTTGGAGGCAGTCATCAATCAGAAAAACAGGGCCTCCGAGCAGAGGTTTCTTCTGGGAACAGCAAAACAAGTGGAAACAAAACAAAAATACCCAGTAACCAGTAGTCCTTGCCCTCAGAGAAGCAGGATACAGAGAAGTATAGATGTAATCATGTAAGAAGATGTAGTAATTGGCCAGGGGTAGGGATGGGCAAGAAAACTTTTTTTTTTATTTTTAGGTAGCATATGAGTTGAACTTTATTTGAAATTAGGAATTTTAAGAAGGAGAAGTATAGAGGGAGTTCATTCTGGGCATGGGATACACAGGCACACATGCAAGTGTGCATGGAACAGTCGAGAGTGGCATTGAAGACAACATGGAATTCTGAGTTGAAGGAATAACGAGTAGGCCAGGTTGGCCAGAATATATCATTTGTGAAGTAGGAGGAAAAGACAAATCTTTTCTCTCTTCCTTCCACCCTTCCCTGAGCTAATGGAACAATGGTATATTTGTAGTAGGAATTGGAACTGACCAATGAGAGCTCAGTCCTTTATAGCTCCTGAAATATGCTCTGCTTGACTTAGATCTCATATGAATGTTAGAGAATGCTCACTGGTTTGGTCTTGTTTCTGGTCTGCTTACCATGTGAAGATGAGCCTTTCAGTTGTTAAACAAGAACTGGAAAGAGCTTACAGAAAGTTACTTATGGATGATTTCATCTGTTTCTTGTTTCTGTTTGAGTAAGCTATAAGCCTCCAAGTAGAGAGAGGTCGTGGACCTTCATCCCTCTACTTGGACAATCAGTCAGTCTTTCCAGTATGTTGTCAGACCAGTTCCTTTTAAGTTAATTTTTTAAATATAGTTTAATGTTTCAGTACTGATACCAGTTGTGTTATTGACTTCTTTACAGGTATTGATATTCTGGCTAATATGAGATATATGAATTTTGTTTCACTGAAATGTGATGCCTAGCTTATAAATGTTTCTATTCGTATGTTACTTTTAGATAGATGTAGACTGCTTTACTTGTTTGGAAGGTAAACTTTTGTTTGCCTAGAAACCTCAACTACTCAACACAAAATGATTAAATCCCTTTTTTGAAGCCTCAGACTTGTTACTCAAGTTACTCAGCCCTTGTTTTCTTTTGTCTCTGACTGATTCAATTTCTCAGTTATTGGGTAAGTTGGGAATTTCAGTAGGATTTCCCTTGCAGTGGCAGAGATCCATTGGTGCACATTTCGGATATCCCTTTGTATAGAAATCCAGAGGAAATGTTCCTGGATTGCCAAAGGAATTTCCAAAGGTATAGGGAATCCTGGGAAAAATTTTGATATGCCCTATGTAAAGATGGCTATGCAGAAATTGTCTAGACCTCATTTAGGATTGCCCTATGCACTGGGGGTATCATAAAAGAATTTTTATCCAAGACAGTTTGCTTGCTCACCTGAAGGTCTTTAAACCCTGCAGGGAGTCTCATTTATTCTCACATCACTGTAGGGATAAAGCTTTCCTTCCAACTTGGGAAGTTTGATTGTTTTTTGGTTTGTTTGCTTGTGTGGTTTTTTTTGCTATTTAAAGTTGCTAGTGATTAAATCTGATCTGTGAATGTGTGTTTCACATGAGGCTGGGGAAACTGGGCAGGGGTATGTGTGTGTGACTCTCAAAGAGAACTATGATATCAGGGGGATGATGACATGATTTGCAGTTGCCTTTTATTTGAGTAAGAGAGGGCTTTGGAAAGTCCACAGTCTCACTTTCTCCTCCAGAGCCATCTGGGTCCAGTGGCCAGATATTGATTAGGATGACTGGAGATGGCCTAGGATGCAATGGGAGATCTTGGCCTTTTTAAGCTAAGGTCTTTTCAGGTTCTTACTCTGAGTCAAGGGATGGCCCCTTTAATAAAAAAAAAAGTCAAACTGGGAGGGGAAGACCCTCAGATGGATGACCAAAAGGAAAACAGTGACTATTTACATTCACTGAGTCAAAAAATAGCCATTAAGTCGTGCTTGGGCACAATCTATGAGATCCAGAGAGAATTGGGTTTAAGGCTTGGTCTTTGAGAAAGAAATTTAGCCAGTAAATCCCAACTTAACTAAGTAGCTTTTGCCCATCAAAAGGTGAGGTACTTCCTGGAACCTAGAGCTGGTTCACAAGTACCAACCCAGCGGAGGAAGGACCTGGAAGGCCCAGGCTAGCAATGAATCCCCTAGGGTGCTGTTTCCTGGAGTTATTTCGTTCATTGAATAAGCAGAAGTTGGAGGTGAACTTACTCGGATTAATGTTTTGTAGGAAACTTTAAGTTTGAAGCCACTGACTCCAGAGATCATGATGGTTTAAGGGGGAATATGCCCCCCATTCAGGCAAATATTAGGATTTAGGTTCTTGCTCTGCCTTCTCACTAAATATCCCCGTAAGCTGTGTGAGACTGGGCAAGCCACCAAAATTCCATGAGCCTTGGTTTCTTTAATGTAAAATGAACATAATTATATCTGACTCCCTGAGATCCTGGAGGATCAAATACTGTATTTATAAAATACTCTGCAAAACTTATATAAATATAATACAAGTTATTATTATTTAATTAGCTTAAGTAGCCCAGTGGATAGAGTGCTGGGCCTGAAAGCAGAAAGACCTGAGTTCAAGTCAGACCTCTGACACTACTTGGGTGATGCTGGCTAAGTCATTTAATCTTTTTACCTTGGTTTCTTTAACTCTAAAGTTGGAATAACAATAATGACACCTTCTCCCAGGGTTGTCATAAGGATCAAATGAAATAATATTTGTAAAGAAATCAGCACGGTGCCTAATTCATAGTAGACACAATATAAATGCTAACCACTGTAATCCTCCTCTTCATCAAATACATCCTCATCATCTGTATTTACTCAGTTCATCCTCATGCCATCTATCCAGCCTATCTATCCACATCATCTCCTCTATCCATCTTCATTCTCAGTATCTCACCCGTGCTTTCCATCCTCATGCCCACCTTTCTATCCATTCTCGTCCTCAGTATCTCACCCGTGCTTTCCATCCTCATGCCTACCTTTCTATCCATTCTCATCCCGTGTCTCACCTGTGCTTTCCATCCTCATGCCCACCTTTCTATCCATTCTCATCCTCAGTATCTCACCCGTGCTTTCCATCCTCATGCCCACCTTTCTATCCATTCTCATCCTCAGTATCTCACCCATGATTTCCATCCTCATGCCCACCTTTCTATCCATTCTCATCCTCAGTATCTCACCCGTGCTTTCCATCCTCATGCCCACCTTTCTATCCATTCTCATCCCGTGTCTCACCTGTGCTTT
>CM053771.1:158267359-158282574 GCA_028658325.1 Potorous gilbertii | reverse complement strand
ATCTCACCCGTGCTTTCCATCCTCATGCCCACCTTTCTATCCATTCTCATCCTCAGTATCTCACCCGTGCTTTCCATCCTCATGCCCACCTTTCTATCCATTCTCGTCCTCAGTATCTCACCCGTGCTTTCCATCCTCATGCCAATCCTTATCCCCATTCTCAACCCTGTGATTGTTTTTATCCTCATCATCCCATCAATCCATCCTTCTTATTCTATGCCTGCATTCCATTCTATCTATCCCCATTTTCATCTCCATTCTCATCTACATCATCTCATCCATTCTTTCATTCACCCCACCCTCATCATTCCATCTATGCTTTCCATCCAGCCATCTCTTCATCCAAATCTTCATTCCCATCATCCTGTTTATCCGTTCTCATTCTCTTTATCCTATCTATCCATCCCCATCCTTCTCCTAACAATCATGTCTTGAATTACAACTATACCCTGAAGGGTTAAATTTCGTGCATGACTATAACAGAATGCTGAAATAAGGGAAAATAATTTATAACAACCCACAAGTTTGCGAAACAGAAAAAAGGAGGCAATAGAGTTGCTGATAAACTCTAGGGTTTTGTGACAGGAGACCTCTAAATGTTTTCAAAAATAAAATGCTTTCAGGATAAGGAAAAGGACTTGCATCAATATTATACGAACTGGGGAAAAAGACTCTAGAGTAGTTTGATCAAGAGTATAAAAACTGGGGCACTTTAGAGGAATTTTGTAGTCTCCTGAAGGCTACCTCATGCACATATTCAACCTCCATAACTGTATTCAGGCTACTGCAGGTGACAATGAACTCATTAAATAGTTTCTATCTTCTGACTTTTCTCAACCCAATAATCATGGCAAGAGGAGCTTCCTCTTATGGACTTGAGGCAAAACTGAACCATGTATGGAAAAGTGGCAGCTTCTACACAGGTAATAGGTCCTATCTCATTAAGCCTCCCCATAGTTGCTTCCACTACACCAGCCCTGGAAGGGAATCTAAATGAATTAAATTCTGAATAAGAGGTATTTGGGCTGGTTGATACCCGCAGTCTTTGGATCCAGATAGTCAAAGTTAACTCCAAGGACTCTTCTAGAGGAGATAGTTAACAAATATGACCAACCCAGTATGCTTCCAACAGATCTCACACTCAGAAGACTAGTCTCCCTTTGTCATACCTGAAATGGGTATACATAGGAGGAGCCCCCTGGCAGTGGTCAGATAGAGGATCATCTATTTGAATAAATTAATGTATCTGAAGGGATTTTTGGAATCAAGTCACTAGAAGCAAAAGGATCGTAGGTACCTCTAAGATTATGCAAGGGTGTAGAAAGAGAAGGAGAAATTTTCTAAGGAATGAGATAGAGAAAGTAAAAATAGATGAAGCTATCTGGAAAAGATGATGAAATTGAAAGAAAAGATGAAACAATTAATGGAAAGGAATATGTCATTCCCCTGTTTCCCCACTCTTCCTGGAAAGGTGCTTCCCTATACTCTGCATTACTACTCCCTACTCCTTCCCAAGAAGAAAGAGATTTTCTGGATGACTAGTTTCCTGGGAGTGGTGGTGGGAGGGTAACTGGGGACCAATAGATACTCTAAGGAAGAGAGTTATCAGTATTTGGGGAATGCATTATTAGGCAGCCAACTCCACCTTACACCTCTACTAATCTTTTCCCCACTGATCTGGCATAGGAAACTCCCAAGGAGCAGAGGGCTAGGAAGGAAAAAGAATGTTTGAGATACTTTGATCATAGGTTAGCACTTATAAGATTCTTGGACTTATAAAGGGCTCATCAACCAGCAGAGTTAATGTTGCAAACTAGGGATCCTGAAAAAGAGATAGAAGTTCTATATACAGCTACCATCTTCTCTCCTCCTACCTCTACTGGGGCCATGCTCTACTGAGATGTCCAAGATGTACATGTACCTTTTACCTGAGACCTGGGAAAGACCTTAGCTTCAAAAGACTAAGAACTCCCATTGCATTGGGGCCATCTCCACTCATCCTGATCTGTATCTTGTCATGGGACCTAGATGACCCTGGAGGAAAGAATGAGACTGGTGACTTTGCATGCTCTGCCTCACTTCAATCCAATTCACTTGCAAATCAAGACATCATCTTCCTGATGTCATTGGCTCTCTTCAAGAATGAGAGACCAATAACAACAAAAAAAGGACTCATGAAAAAAGAGATGATGCCATTAAATTATACTAAGCAAAAGATGAAAAAAGGTTACCAACCAAGAGTAGCTCTTGGCTGCAACCATTATGTCCCAGTTCCCTGATGCCAAAAGTTCAGAGTGAGATCATGACGGTGAAGTCTGGTTCAAGTGCTCATCCAGGCTTCAGGCAAAAATCAAGCAACTGGTAGCATAATGTCTGCCATGTCTGCACCTGATGAAACTGAATAGAGTGACTAATTGCAAACTCTATGAATCATTCCTGGTGCTACTCAGTCGTGGCACAGATAGCTGAGTATTTAGCATGGCTGTGGCTATCCGTGTGACTTATAAAGCTGATGCATGTGGATGGTTAAGTCTTATACAGTCCATTTTAGAGACTGCATCTGAATACAGCTCTAACCCAAACTCCTTGGAGTTGTGCTGGTAAGGGTGTGATAGGGAAATTGCAAAGCAAGTCATCATCTCTCAGAAAATAAATTCCTTTCTAAATCGTGAAGGTTTATAAAAGTTGGAATAAAGATACTATTCAGAATGAGGGAAAGTGGTTGTCTCAAAATAGACTGAATTTTTCTGTTGTAAATGTAATAGCACACAAAAACAAATACTATAATCAAACGTAAAATGAAGAGTCCAATCTTACATCAAACTCTTAGTATTTAACAATAATTATAATAGCCACCATTTATGTAGCACTTTCCATATATTATCCCCAATCCCATTTCATCCTTAAACAACCCAGCTAGGTGGGTGCTTTTGTTGTTCTCCTTTTACAGAGGAGAAAACTGAGGCACAAAGGGATTAAGTGACTTACCCAGGATCTCATTGCTAGTGATAACTCAGGCAGGTTCCCACTTGGGCATTCCTCACTCCCTGATCAGAGCTCTTTCCTTTACATTACCTGGCACAGATAGAAATGACTAAATGAGTAACGAATAAATGGGAGACAAAGGATTTCATTATTGTCCCCTCTCCAGTCTGCCCAGAACAGACTTTCTGATGCCTGCTTCCCTATGGAATTTTTGTCTGTTGCCCTACATCTGATGTGTCTGCCCCATACTTGTGAAACTGTGCTTCATCCTTAAGAAAATGCGGACACAAGTCAAATACGGATGGCAACAAAGAGCAGCAAATCTGGTGTCCCCAGAGGATCACACTGGAAGGATTTTGTAGAAGAATTCTGGGAAGTAGGGATTATCTGGACACAGTAAAATGAAATGAACCTATTAACTAAGAGTGTGACCTCATGAACAAGGGTCATACATACGTATATACTTAACTTGTGACAGGGACCTTATGGAATAGTGACTTTCACACATACTTTTTAAAATTTGTTCATCCCTGCCTGAAACATATAGTATATAGAAGGAGCTTATTCATCTGACATGGTCATCATCAGTTAACTTTCTAGATTAATTGAAACACCCCTATGTGAACCAGACCTTTGTTTCCTTTAACCATTTTGATGGAAACCTTTCTAAAATGTATTATATATTTTCTTGCCTGTTTAAGCAGAGGCTGATGAATCTAAGTTAAGATTTTATTGATGACTGAGGATCATTGTTATAAATATTCAATACAGTAGCCAGCTGTGATATAGTACATTTACATGTCTTCTTTTTAGTTTTTTCACACCCTCTACAGCTGTCAGACAGTCCTGCTAATTAGTATACCTTACTTGTACCTCTCTTGTCTTTCTCAGCCCACTTCTCTCAGTCTGTTATGGGCTGGAAACCAAGTTTGTTAAAATTGTATGTTAAATAAGAGTAAATAGCTCCTTAGTGAAAGTGAAAACCTGAGAATATATCCTACAGAACAAAATGCATTTCTCTGTGATATCTTTTTCTACCAGGAAATTTTTTTTTTGTTTACTGTGAGCCTATGATTATATGTCAAAGAATTAAGGTCCACAGAGATGGTAAGATTTAGAATTGGAAGAGACCTTAGAAATCATTCAGTCCAAGCCTTTCATGTCACAGATGATGAAACTGAGGCCAGTGAAATTCATGCTACCTCCCTAAGGAAGCAGTCAGGATTTAACTCAGGTTCTCTGACTACAAATCCTGTGCTCTTTCCATTGTTTCATGCTATCAAATCAAATGAGTCAGATATTACTTTAAGAGAGGAGATATCAAGTATTTCCCTATCTGGTTAATATTTCCAAATTAGACATAAATGAAAGTCACAAATGCCACATTGAGATTAAAGCTGAAAGAGATGACAGCAGCAAAGTGGCTTAATCAACAGGTGCAATGAATATTGTTGAAGTGAATAGGGTAAGTAGACTCGTTTCCTGTAAAAGTAGCCCTAGAGCTTTTTTTTTTATCCCAGAGTAACGATTTTCACATTGTTTTTCTTCTGCTTCAGCTTATCTTTCTTTGACAATGAATATATATTATATTGGATTGGGATGGACAAATGTCAGCATCTGTTCGTTCAGGGGGAAAACCCTCCCTCCCCCACAAGCAAAATAGATAATGTATGCGTGTGAGTAAGCAGCAGCAGGCTGTGTGGTCATTGCATCCCATTGTTTTTGTGTGAATGTATTTTTCAGCATGAATAGAAATGATGACATTGAATAAGGACCCTTTCAACCTTTTTTTTTTCTTTTTATCTACCATGCTTGTTTGCCATGATAGCCTGACTTCTCAGTCAACACTGGAAGGCAGTGATAACATTTCAGTTACATCCAGTTCCTTCTTTGCCAAATCAGTAGCATCTTGAACACCAACAAAATAGTGGTGCTATGGTCTTACTTCTCAGTAGGGGCCTCTAAACTCTTAACCTCTTGTAAACCACAAGAAAACCCTCTCTGGGCATGTAGTTTCTTGTTTAGTGGTCCAGGATAACCTCCTTGCTATTGTGTTAATAAACCTTCTTGAACCAGGAAGGAGAGAATTATCAAGAGAGGACTGTCCTTGCATCGGTTGTGAAGGCTGTATAAAGAAGAAAGAATGCTGGGCAAGGAGTTGGAAGACCTAGATTCAAATACTGATTGTATGAAGTTCAGTGCATGATGTTGGGCAGATCGCTTAGCATTTCTAAGTCTCAGTTTCTTCATCTGTGAAATGAAATACTTAAAATCATATCTAAGTTCCTTACAGCTCTGAAAGTCTATGGTTCTTGAGACTAAAGATGGCCCTATGTTTGTCAATAGGATGTACAGACAATAAGTATTGAGTTATAACCCCAGATTGGCTTCTAAATCACCTTGAAGAAGTTTAACCTTTTTATGCTCCTGATTCCTCATTCAAGGCCAGCATTATGCATAGACAGAGTAGTTTACTCTGATGGGAAGGTTACCCATCCAAAAATATCTCCTCCTCTGAGGCGTGACAATTCACTTATTAGCATTCATTCCTTCCTGTGAAACATCTTCTCTTTACGAGTCATCTCCTAATATTCTAGGGAAGGATAACACATATACCTCCAATCCCAGAGTGCAAATAAATCTGTCAAACTGCTTTCCACCCTGTAGAAGAGTGAGAAGCATAAAATCACTGGAGGGAAGAGGTGGGAGCATGTGAGTGGGAACTGTTCACATTACATAACCCTTCACCATCTAGAGTGTATGTTCCCCACAACAACCATATTGTGCAAATATTGTTATCTACTTCTTGACGATTGGGAAACCAAGATTTGGAGAAGTTAAGTGTTTTGCTGACGGTCACAAGAATAGTAGATATTGAAATCAGAAATTGAAGTTGGTTTTCTGACTTCAGTTCAAATGTAGCACTCTTACTGTCTATGGCAGGCTGCCGTAGCTCAGAAGAAACATGAGGTGTGCAAATTTAGAGATGTCCCCCTCCCAAACATTCATAAGGACTATGCTCATAGTGGTTTGACCAGCCTCAGCTGGACACACTGTACATTGACCCTGACATTGTGATGCCATTTTGGTCCTCTTCAATTATGAAGGAAAATGCAAACACTATGTTACAAAAAATGAACTTTGTCTGATTCGTTGCTTTGCCTTGGGTCCAGTCCTACTTGATTCTCTAAAGAAGAAATTAAAGGCATATCAGATTTTATCAAACATGCTCACCTTTCCTCCATCTCTACTTGTTTTTTACACCCATATCCTCATTTGCTCATGTCATCCAATACGCCTCCAAAAAAAAAATCCTACCATTTGTGCAACTGACCATATCATATCCTCCTATACTTTAGCAGTCTATTCAATTGTCCTGGGTCTTAGCTCCCTGAAAGTGAACTATCAAGGCTTAATAAAAAAATAACATTCAGTCTATGGCCCATTAGCCCTCTATCTTCCCTAAAATATAAGCATAATCTCTGGTCTTTCCTGCTAAATGCAGGTAGGTGTCAAAATTGTGCTATACCTTGTCTGATAAGAGTTTATGATAAATGTGAGGTAATCATAAGAATAATCTTATATTATAAGGAAATTATGACTAAGCACTAATTAGTCAATTTACCATAAGATTGTTGTTGGTTAGTTGGTTTATTTTTCTTTTTGAGACTAGGTCTCCCTGTGTTACCCGGGCTGGAAGTCTAGAGACCCACTCATGGGTCTGACCCGGTGCTGATCAGCATGAAAGCTTGACCTACTCTATTTCTGACCCAGGACAGTTTGCCTGTCCTTAGGTAGCCTAATGGGTCCCCTGCTCCTTAGGGCTCACCATATTGGTGCCAATCTTAGTGGGGACACACAATCAGCTTTAACCCTACTGCAGATCAGAACTGCCTGACTCAAGCAATCCACCAGCCTCAGCCTCCCAGTAGCAGAAAAGACAGGTGTCTACCACCACATCTAATCTACCTAGCACTTTCTTTTTTAAAGTCTGAAGATGCTGTATATCTCAAGAGATCCTGAAAGGATACACTTCTGAGTAAAATTATGTAAAGATGGGTTATCCTCTGCTACTCAGTTCCCCTTAAGGTACCCTCTCTTTGGTCCCTCCCTACCTTTAGCCTCCCAGCACACTCCAGGACACTCCTTCCACCTCCCTAAGGCTTTAATCTTTGTTTCTTCATCAAGTATAGCTATCGTGTGTCCTATCCCTTTAGGACCTCTCTCTGTCACAGAGTTGCTAAAACTGATGTTGGAGTGATAGTAACCATGCTAATTATTTTTAATAATGACATTCTATAGATCATGCCTTAAGGGCTGGGTAAGGAATGACACTTTGGGGCCATCAGGCTTTTTAGCCCCTTAAGGCACACTTTATGAGCAGCTTCTTTAATGACCTATTCACAGGGTGAAACCTGGTTCTAGGTTCTTTGGCTTTGATGACCAAACACTCTTCCCACAGACTTGATAGCAAGAGAAAGCTGACTGATTTCCACTCTGCCTATAAAGCATGACAGCGCTGTATATTATTAAATGTTGAAAATTAATGAATTATTAAGGAAAGGATAAGAACAATTTGAAAAATTGAGGCCTCCATACCATATGTATTTGAGAAATGTAATTTAAATTACCTATAATACTGTGTAAATATCCTGAACTAGGATCTCATAAAATTAGCAATGTAAGGAGGATAATGTAGGACAAAAGAGAGCGATCTGCCCATCTGTTCTCCTGGGGAATTCATTCATTTATGCATTCATTCAACAGACATGCCCTTCCTCTTCCAAAGTTCCACCCCTTCAAAGTCCTGCTGGTATCACAAAGATAAACAAGTTTGTTTTGGAGGGTCAGTCTATCTGAGGTCCCTTAGAAAAGGTTCCTGTTCCCTGTCTTCACTCTACCTTGTGGAATTTTTTATTTCCTTCAAGACTCAGTTCAAGTACCACCTTCTACAAGGAAGTTCTTGATCTAGTACCCTGCTAGTACTAGATCTGGTAGTACCATGCCTTCCTTTGTTTGTTTTTTACATTCTGAATATACCTGTATATCAAGGCATTCACAGAACTTCCCTGTCTGCTTCTAGCCCAGCAGTGAAGGACTCTGCAAATTTTGGGGATGACAAAGTTTATTGGCCACTGAGCAGGAAGAGCCAATGACTGTGAACTTTTTAAAAGGGAGCAATGCCACCCCTGTCTCATCATTCCTTTCATCCTGTAGATAGCATCATGAAATTCTGGGATTTCCTGAGAGGGATGGCACTTTTCCACCAAAACAGCCCATTGATGAACTGCTTCCATGTGATAAGTGGAACTGAACTAGGCAAGTGAGAGACTGAGCCTGTGGCCACTTCTGCTCTGTATTTCTTTGCCTCTCTAGCTTATCCTAGGTGACAGACATCACTTTTGATTGAGATAGATGTATCCAGGCTTGGAGGTGACTGAATTTGAGAGGCTCTCATTTGGGGCCAGTTGCACTGTCTAAACAGCTCTTTCTGGGTCCATGCCTTCTGGCAAGTCAAGCCAGGGCTTTGGGGTCTTCTAGCTCGTGGCCATCTTCTCTGAAAAGTTGCCAGAGTAGATGCCAGAGACTCCTCCTGAAATGCAGGCTGCATTGATGAAAGATCTTTCATCTCTGGACCTCTTGAGTTTTCAAGGGTGCTGCCGTACCTGGATACCTCCACCTCAAGTTGGAGGATATGTATATGGATATTTGGTCACTTAGGATCAGGAAAATGGGCAAAGAAAAACAAAGCAGAAGAGACTGCTAAAAGTCCAGACTCAGTCTTGCCTATCTGAACCCCCTTGCTCTTGTTGCCATGTGGAAGCAGTTCCCAGGTATCTGTGGTGGAGAAGGGTTACCCCGCAGCCAGTCATCATGGGAAATCCCAAAGGCATATGATGGCACCTGGAAGAGATAGAGGATAAAAGCATGCCCTTTTCAAAGATGGACTCATCAGTAGCTCTTCTTGCTCAGTGGCCAGTAAGGAGATTTACTTCATCATCCCCAAAGAACAAGTCTTTTCAAGTTACATGTGTGGTCAACTAGGAAAAAGCCAGGCAGCTCTGTGCATGTCTTGGCATTCACATAAATGGACATGCTGTCTCCTCCATTGCCATGTAACCTCTTTGAGAACTTCCACATTTGTCTTTCTGTCCTCAATCCACCTAGGGATCTGTATCCAAGAACTAGGTAGTTGGCAATAAAGCTATCAGTTTGTGCTGTATGAATCTGGGAATCTCATCTTGCGCTGGTACATAGACTCTCCTTGAGTGACAGAGAGCCACTTAGGGTATGAAACAGGCCAAACTCCATTCCCAGTATCTACAGATCTCTATATCTGTTTCCCTATGCTGATCTGGGCTGGAAAAAATGACTTCTTATCACCTTTTCCTGGAATTCTCCATTGGGATTTTGTCTGGTGTAGTTTCTTGATGTGTTTGAAGCAATTGGGAATGGGGAGAGTAAACACTTCTTCCTGCTGCTCTATCATCTTAACAGATGCTACTATTTTCTCCATTTTACAGATGAATAAACTGAGGCAGAGAGACGTTAAGTCATATTGCTAGTAAATGTCTGAAGCAGGATCTTCCTAATGCTACATCCAGTGCTCTGTCCACTTAACTTTTATCTTGTAGTTGCTCAAATTTGGCATGTGACAATCCCCACTTCAGAAGTCAGAGAAAGTTCAGAATTTACAACACCATCATCCTTCAGGAATTCCTCAAAGAAAATATACCATAACCATACAAACAGCTGTGTAGATGTCACAATAACCTTATTCATAATGTTTGATATTTGATGAGGTTTTGCTTTTGATTCCTTCCGAATATCCCTTTCTGAACTCTGCATGCTCTATGCTGATGTTGCTCAGTTCCTACCTTTATGCAGTATTTGTTTATCCCTTTCCTCCTCTGTTCATATTCACCTATACTCATATCCCCTTTCATATTCTTCCTGTAAAGTCCTCTTCCCCCTCAAACAGCAGTTTCTGGAAATCAGTACTTCTGGCTAGACGAGACTAGCAGACTAGTTCTCACCACCCTTCTGCCTTCTCTGTCTGCTAAAATATTGACATCAAGTCTGAACTCTCAGAAACAAGAGTTGTCCAGTCTTTTTACGGAAACTTGCCAAAGCTTTGTTTCCTTTCCATTCCCTTATTGCTTGTTGTGGTTCATGGCATGTTTTACATTTCCCAGAGCCTGGAAGCTGTGATCGTTATCCCCATGAAATATGGAAAACATTGAAAAAAAAAGATAAAGTCCTTGACATCCAGCATCTAAACTGGAAGAGGGACACCAAAAGCTGTATGCAGAATCTGCCAGGTTGAAATGAGTAGAAATAATGAAGCAGATAAATTGGAAGAATAAATGGAAAAAATGATTCAAATGAGTGATAATTTCATTTGAGATATGCTCATTGTGAGTTTCTATGGCAGAAATAACATTATTTCATAGATACAGAACTTTAAAGCTGGAAGAGCCTTTGGAAATCCTATAATCCTTTTCATTTTACTGTTGAAGAAGCCCATAGAGGTTACATATAGTGACTATGTGGCAGAGCTTGGACCCAAACTTAGACTTCCTGCCTCCTTAGTCTAATTTTCTTTATACTGTACCACATTTCCCATAGTGAAACTATGAATTTTAATGACTTTAGATTAAATTCTCAAGTTCACATCCACATAGTAAGGTGGGTAAAAGATGAAAAGACTGGGGAAACAAAGATTCAGTCTTCCAAGTATTTTGATTTATTTATCAAGTTTATTTATTGATTTATTATTAAGTAATGCATGGCACTTGCCCAAGAAATTGAGAGTAGTCATCTTTCTCAGCTTTGGCCCTAGACCCAGAATACACGGGGAGACAGATTTTTCTAAATTAAAAAAATAATCAAATAAAACCAATTAATTAAAAGGAGACAATACAGTATAAGGTCATCTGATTTATATTTAGATAAGAGATTAGAGACTTTCCAAATCAAGAGAGGGAGAGTGAATAGATGTAATTCCCTGAAATCAGAAAGAGAAGTGTCCCACTCACTGTGTCTGCGAAAAATCAAAGGAACACAGAAACAAAAGCTGATTGATCAGTTTAGGGCCAATTTTCCAGCAAGTCATATGGGATACTTGAGATATATAATTGGGAGCATCAATCTTTGGATCTGACCAGGTCTCTGGTCAGCATAACCCGCATACTTAGTTAAAGATCTCTAAATAATAGAGGTATTTCAAGCCATGCAGGACTCAGTTCAAATAATTCAATAAGCTTCTTTTCCAATTCCCACAACTAGATTTTGTCTCACAAGACAGAATTTGTATTAGACACATAATGAATAAAAAGGGAAGTGAACTAGCTCCAGAACTAAGTCACATCATGGAGTCAGTGTGGTTCAATTTCCACCACCACTTGCTGCTGCAATTCTCTGAATAGTCTCTTGACTAGGCTATTACCATTAGCCTCCCTGCTTCTTAGCCTCTTTCCTTTCCAATTTATTCTCTACAGATGCAAAATTGATATTCCTTTTCTTTCATTTAAAAATTTTCGTATTTAGTTCCAAATTGTCTCCCTCCTACCACTTCTTCTTGCACCCAATTGAGAAGGCAAGAGCTAGGATACTGATCATACATATGAAGTAATGCAAAACATATTTCCACATTAACCATGTTGTGAGAAAAAAGTGAAAAAAAATGCTTCAGTCTGCCCTCAGAGTTCATTAGTTCTCTTTCTGGAAGTGGATAGAATTTTTCGTCATGAGTTATTTGGAATTGTCATGTATCATTGCAGTGATCCCAGTAACTAAGTTTTCATAGTTCATCATCATCATCATATTGTTACCGTGTACAATATTTTCCTAGTTGTGCTCACTTCACTTTACATCAATTCATACAAGTCTTCCCAGGTTTTTCTGAAACTATCCACTTCATCATTTTTTACAGTACAATAATATTCCATTACAATTATATATTACAAACTGTCTAGCATTTCCCAATTAATGGGCAATTTCCAGTTCTTTGCCAGCACAAAAAGAGCTGCTATAAATATTTTTGAATATGTAGATCCTTTTCTTTTCTTTTTTAAAAATCTCTTTGGGATACAGACCTAGTAGCATTATTGCTGGATCAAAAGGTATGCACAGTTTTATAGCTCTTTGGGCACAGTTCAAAATTGTTCTCCAGTATGGTTGGAGTACTTCATAGTTCCACCAACTGTGCATTAGTGTCCTTATTTTTCCATATCCCCTCCAACACTTATTTTCCTTTTCTTTCATCTTAGCCAATCTGACAGGTATGAAGTGGTACTTCAGAGTTCTTATAATTTACTAAGTTGAAATTCCTATAGCAGAGGTCAGACCATGGTTTTCCCTTATTCAAGAAACTCCAGTCTTCCTTATTACCTCCTCTGTTCGGCATTTAGAGCCTATCACAGTCTGTTTCCAGCTTACTACTGATTGCAGTCAAGCCCCTATTATATTTCTTTCTTGCTCTTTCCTATACATGACATTCTATCTCCTACTTCCAAGTCTTTTCATATGCTGCCCTCCATGCCTGGACTATACTCTCTCTTCATGTTGGCTTTGTAGAATCCCTTGTTTCCTTCCCAGCTTAGCCCAAGTGCCACCCCCTACTCAAAATTTAGTCTGGTCCTTCCTTGGGATACCCCTACTCAGTCATTTGTATATATTTTGTATTTATGTTTTGGTGTACATATTATTTCTCTGCAATGGAATGTAAAGTTCCTTGAGGTTGGGAATTGTTTTGTTTTTGTCTTTGTTTCGCCAAGGCCTAGCAGATAGTAAGCACTTAATAAAAGTTTATTGAATAAACAACTGAATGTGATCTCTGCCCTGAAGGAGATTACATTTTGGGGTAGAGGTGGTATAGGGACCAGAAAGGATAATAGATTTAGAGCTAGAAGACCATCTAGTTTGACTCCTTAATATTAAAAGTATGGAAACAGAGGCCTAGGGAGATAAATGTGACAGAAGCTGGTTTTAGACCCAGGTCTTTTGACTCTAGAGTCAGTGCTCTTTCCATTGTATCCATGTAGCCATAGAAACAATTTAGTAATATGCCATACTGACTGACCTACCATCAGTGGAAGGATATGTAATTTTTGAACTCTTTTTCCAATAGATGAGTTTGCACCGATTTGTCCACTTTCTCACTTACTCGGATTTTCTGGTATTCGATGGAAGGTATTTCAATGTGTTTGCCAAGGATCAAAGGTATAAGTGACAGTGGAGGAGCCTGACCCTAATTGATGGCATAGTAATCAGCTTAGTGAAATTCTACTTTTAACATAGTTTCAGTGTAACATTGATTGTATAGAACTCTGGTTCTCACTTTGGGTAAAATCATGTCCCTCTTATATAATAGTAACCTTCTTTAATCACTGAAATGTATAAGAGCCTTTGATTACTATGCAGAAAGGTCATCAATTAAAACAAATGTTTTGTTAAAAACTCAAAACTGAATGTAGGAACTACGTACATTTTTAGTTTTTATGAATGTATTCTATTTCTTATATTGTCATTGTTATCCCAAGTATTCCTCCACCTATAACTAATAGTATTTTTAGAGAAGAGAAAAAAATAATCTGCACAACTGATCAATATATTGAATAAGCCTAAAAACATGTGAAGTGTATAATACCTGTGAAAAGGTCAGTTGGAGGTGTCTTCTCATGTCTTTCCAGTCAAGTACTGTTTGATCTTTATAATTTCATTATACTTACTTTTGATTTTTTGGGGGAGGGTTTAATTGTTTTTTCCACTTACTTTGTTGCAATTACCATGTATATCATTTTCTTGGATCTTCTGCTTATTTCACTGTATCAGTTCATACAGATTTTTCCACACTTCTGTCTATTTATCAGGCATATCATTTCTTATAGCACAGTAATACTGCATTTCACTTATGTACCAGAATTTATTTCGTCATTCCCCAATTGATGAACATCTACTTTGTTTCTAATTTTTAGCTGTCACAAAAGATGTTGCTATAAATATTTTAGTATAGAGGATGTCTCAACAGTGGTTTCCCTGGAGTATAAGCCCAGTAATGGAGTCTCAGGTTCAAAGAATATGGACATTTTAATCATTTTGTTTACATATTTCCAAATTGCTTTTCAAAATGGTGCTTCTGATGGTGATTTCCTTGCGGGCTGGATCTCTAGACTCTTCGTATGCTGGGCAATTTAACCTTCACTAGCTCAGGTCTCTTCCTGGAGTGATTTTTGGGCCATTAGAACTGGTCCTACCTGGATGATGTACCGTTGGTAGAATGGTTCACAGCTCCACCCACACATAGTGTCTTACATTTGCATTCTGGCTCACTAGGCAGGTCAGAGAGCTGCTATATTGGTGCTTTGGAGTTGTCCACCCTTGCATTAGCAGAACTGCTATGCTGGTGCTACAAACTTTTACAACCTGGCACTGGCAGTTTAGAGCTTTGTAGAGCTGGAGCTATATGACTGTGGTCCCCATTAGAGTTGTTGCCTGCTGTAACATCTGTCTATTGCTGCAGTCTGGAGCCAGAGCCTCCATGGTACTGGAAAGAGAAGGTCCATGTGTCCAGTCCTTGGGTCTGCTAGTGCAACCTTGTTGCTGACAGTGTGGGAGGTGAGGAAGAAGAACTGAGTGAACTCAGGATCATTGAATCTCCATTCATGGTTGTTTTATTTTTAACTTTCTTTTGGATTCTGGGTCTCCTAGATCATGGAGAAAACTGAATTTGCTTTATCTTTGGCACATAATTTCTGTTTTGGAGAGACTTAAGAGGCTGTAAGGATCAGAGAAAATGTCTAGTCCTCCATCTTGTTGCTCATGCGATCCAGAAGTCAATGTAACTATCTACATTTAATTAATTTCAGTGCATAGAATAACATTACAATATTTCAGTCAGTTCCTCCAAGTTCCCATCAAGATTTCTCATCCATTCATTCTTACTCAATTTTTCTTGTATGTGGTCGTGTCAGTGTATAATTCATTCTTTTTTTCTTTTTTGGTTTTGCATTTATTTCATAAAAGTCTTTCTAGATTTGTGTTCCTCATACTTGTCAATCTTAATGGAATTCCATTACATTAATGTAACACAATTTATTTATTTATTTTTTTTATTCATTCATTCATTCATTCATTTATTTTTTATTTTAATTTTATTTATTTATTTTTAAAAATAAATTTATTTAACTTTTTACATTCATTTTCACAAGATTTTGGGTTCCAAAATT